>OZ057399.1:55676487-56186862 GCA_964056695.1 Melieria picta | reverse complement strand
ATTGTTGCTGTTGCAGTTGAATTCGCATTTCGTTTTTGCTTGTCACTGTTTCTTGTGTCTTTCTTCGTTTTTTTATGATTTTTTATTTCGGCTACTGTTGCCAAGCGACATTGGTCTGGCGCAGCGTTGCCACATCGGTGATTTATCTTTGTTAATTGCTGAGGCTGCTTTTATTAGCTGCTCGTGTTGTTGTTTTTTTATTGATGTTGTTGTTATTTTTGCTGATGCTGCCGTGATGCTGACCGTGTTTGGCTTTCGAATAGGGAAGCATCTTTGCACGGCTGCGCCTTCTTTTTATTTAAATGCTATCCAATGTTGTTGTTGTTGTTATTGTTTGCATTGTGTTGTTGCTTTTTATGGTCGCTTTCGGTCAGCACGTGTGCGAATACCAAATTCGATATTCATCGCGGCGATTCACTTTGCTTGGCAGCCAACACCAGCCACCAGTCTTGGCCGTAGCCACAAATTCAGCCAACCAACCGACCCGTCAGTTTGCCAGCCAAATGACCGCTTTTCACTTAATTTATTACCTCAGGCAATTTTCGGTTCATCGCATGATTCGTTCGTACATGTATTCTGTATGTGTTTTATTTTTTTGGTCAACCACTTCGATACGCTTTGGTTCTGAGTGTCCGTTTTAATATTGTTTTTTCAAATGTTATTTAAATTTCTAAAAATAGTCAACGATTTTATGCATATAAGGATGGGTCATAAAAATTGACCACAATTTTTTGACTGTCAATGGTTTTACTTATTTGACAATCTACAAAAGCCGAGGACTTTTCAAATAAGTGAAGTTAAATTATTTTCTAAGAGTGTCACAAAGTTAAATAAAATTATTTTTGTTAGCATAAACTATATATGACTCATGCTTTAGAAAGGTAGATTCGTTGCACAGTTCCAGTCAATATTTGATAACATTTGCTTCACTGGGAGTAAAGTTATTACATCTGAAGTAACAGAAAGTTTGTGTCTACTTGGGACGTTCCAATCGAACTTTTTAAATAAGTGAAATCAAATAATTTTTGCTTGGATGACCTATACGTGACTCATGCTTGAAGAAGGTACATGCTTTAACCATTTCTAGTAAAAATTTGAAGACATTTGCATCACTAATAGCGAAGTTATTGTATCTGAAGTGATAGTAACTTTGAGTTACAAGGTGTGTTCAAAGCCAAAAGGACTTTTGATATATATATATATGTGAAATCGAATAATTTTTGCTTGGCTGACCTATATGTAACTCATGCTTCGAGAAGGTATGTGCTTTGCCCATTTTTTCTAAAAATGTTATAACACTAGCTTCACTGGGAGCAAAGTTATTGCATATGAAGTGACAGTCAGTTTGTGTCTACAAGGTGCGTTTCAATGCAAAACAAACTTTTTAAATAAGTGAAATCAAATAATTTTTGCTTGGATGACCTATATGTGACTCATGCTTTGAGAAGGTACATACTTTACCCATTTTTATTAAAAATTTGAAGACATTTGCATCACTAATAGCGAAGTTATTGTATCTGAAGTGATAGTAAGTTTGAGTTACAAGGTGTGTTCAAAGCGAAAAGGACTTTTGATATATGTAAGTGAAATCGAATAATTTTTGTTAGCGTCACCTATATTTGCCTTGTGTTTTGAAAAGGTACATCTTTTGCACATTTTTACTAAAAATTTTATAACATTTGCTTCACTGGGAGCAAAGTTATTGCATATGAAATGACAGTCAGTTTGTGTCTACAAGGTGCGTTTCGAAGCAAAAAGAACTTTTGAAATAAGTGAAATCGAATAATTTTTGTTAGCATTACCTATATCTTACTAATGATTTGAGAAGGTACATGTTTTTTCTATTTCTGTTCAAAATTTTATATCATTTGCTTCACTGAAAACAAAGTTATTGCATATGAAGTGACAGTAAGTTTGTGTCTACTTGGTGCGTTCCAAAACAAAACAAACTTTTGAAGTAAGTGAAATCAAATAATTGTTGCTTGGGTGACCTATATGTGACTTATGCTTTGAGAAGGTACATGCTTTGCCCATTTTTAGTCAAAATTTTATAACATTTGCTTCACTGGGAGCAAAGTTATTGCATCTGCTGTAATAATGACCAACATGCGGACCAAGCGAAATCAGTGATTACCGCAGTTTGCATCAAAACTGCTTATGAAATCATTGAAGATCAGTGAAAAGCTTGATTGAAATTCTTTAAAATGTACTTAGGCATCTCAATAAAATGAAAATTTGTACTTAAGTATCTCAATAAAATGAATTAATTGCATTTTAACGGAACATTTTGCCACCTAAAAGTGAGTATACAGTTTGTTCAGCAGAAGTTGACTGATGCCATTTCATCGATAAATTTGTAAGCGAATTTTTTACTAAAAATTACTTTTTTACCCATCAACTTTTTTTGGCTCGATTTGGCACAGTGCAACTGTCGTCATTTGATAGAATGCATTTGTCAATGAAAGGAAAACGTTTTGAGTACGTAGAAGTCATTCAAGAGGCTGGTACCTACATCCTGAAGGACATAGAGGCCAACAATCTAAAACTCTCATTTGACATGTTTGTAGACCAAGAAAATTACTATGTATTGAGTTCGAAGGGGACTGTTTTGATTAAAAAAGTTTTTGTTATTTTTAAAAAATTCTGTTTACTTTGGAGCGCTTCTTGTAAGTTATGGTAGAACCAAATTGAGAACACAAAAGATATAGTTTTGAGAGGGTAAGTAGATGATTGCGTTGATACAGGAAACACAAAAGTGTATCTAATACCTCGACTAGTCCTCTCACAAGTTACTTACAGGGCCTTGCTTTTTGCCTGTAAGAAGGCCACATACTGTTTAAAACGGCTTCAACAGTAACTATGCAAATTTCTATCATTACCAACTAAGTAGCAGTCAGTGTGTTTGAATCCAGCCGGATTTCTTACGACATGCAACGCTATTGTCTGTCCACGTATTGCAAATTCCCACCACACAACTAATGACTGGCGAGCTAAATAATAGATTAGCACTTTCTTGACCCACACATAGAAACAAATTGCTATGTATTGCCACTTACATTTTAGATGCGCCGAGAGGCACCGACGACTCAACGGCAGCGTGACTTTAAAATTTAATAATTTAATACCATAATTCGCAACAATTAGAAAATGTAACACGGAACTTCAGACAGAGTTGTTGTTGTTATTGTTAAAGCATGCGAGACGTGCCTGTCAGCGGCCACACATGACTCGTTGCAAAAGAGGCTAACCAGTGATCGAGTTGTGTGTGTCTGTGTGTGTGTGTGTGTGTGTTTCGGTGTGTTTGTGAGGGCCGAAGCGAAACCCGTCTTATGAATTTCACATGCCAATCAATAAAACCAATTACAAACAATTACTTTAAATGGATATACGAACAAATCATGTTGATTATATTTATTCGCTGCCTGGCTGCGCTCCACATAAGCGATGGGCCCTCGTGAACGCTGGACGCGGCACATTTGGCGCGATGCAACAAAAAAATGTGGAACAAAAATTGCATGCAGGCGTTGCAGCACGTACGTGTCCTATAATGACAACAACAACAACAACAACAAGAATGCAAAAACAACAATGCCAAACAGAGCTGAAATATTGACGCTGCAATCGAGCTGATTTTTTATTGTTGTTATTGTTTATTGTCAATAATGTTTTGTTGCCAAGAAAGCAATGAATAATAATGTCATATATATATAAATGTTTATATATATATATGTAGTTGTAGATAAATATGTCTGTCTACCCCAAGGAAAGTCAGCAAAAACGTTTTCTTTGATGTAAAGTCGCGCGCACGTGTTTTTGTTTTTTATACAAAGATAGAGACAATACAAAAAACAAAATGAAAAATTAAAAAAATTAAAGAAAACAAAATAAAATAAAATCACATGCAAACAACAATAAATTGCAGTCAATACTAAAGTCAGATGCAGCAAAGAGCACGTAGGCCCTTCAACCCTGCACAGCAACACAACAAAAATCTTATAGAACAACAATGTTAATAACAACAACAACAAAAGAACAACAAAAACAACAACAAAATTGTTGACAACTGAGAACAACAACAAGAACAACATTGACATCAGCAATAACTGCTAAAACCTGAAGCCAACAGTTTGACGTACGTGTTGAACGTCATTAATAACAACAACAAGAGTTCATTGGGATCAAAGCTAAAGAGCAAAGAAAGTAGCTTTCCATTGAGTACGAGTACTTAAGTTTGTTTCGGTTAGTGCTGACTGATTTATTTATTCTCGGTACTCTCTTTACTGCTTTAAGACTTCTTATTTTATTTTATTTTATTTTATTTTGTTTTATTTTATTTTATTTTATTTTATTTTATTTTATTTTATTTTATTTTATTTTATTTTATTTTATTTTATTTTATTTTATTTTATTTTATTTTATTTTATTTTATTTTATTTTATTTTATTTTATTTTATTTTATTTTATTTTATTTTATTTTATTTTATTTTATTTTATTGATGATTTACTTATTTTCAGTGCTCTCTTTCGTTGAAGTACAATTAAAATTCTTTTCCATTTTCAGCATAAAAATTGGTTACATTAGTATTAAAAAAAAATTATTTAATTCAACGAGTATTTAAGAGTGTTTCGGTTAGTGCTAACTGATTTATTTATTCTCGGTACTCTCTTTACTGCTTTAAGACTTCTTATTTTATTTTATTTTATTTTATTTTCATCAGCCGATGGTCAAAGTCTCTAGTGCTGCTACTGTGATATTTGTATAATAATTTATTGTTGTACAAATAAAATAAAAATAAAAATAAATAAAAAAATGAAAATTATTTTAAAAAATAAAAAAAAATAAAAATTATTTTATTTTATTTTATTTCGTTTTTTTATTTTATTTTATTTTTTTATTTTATTTTATTTTATTTTATTTTATTTTATTTTATTTTATTTTATTTTATTTTATTTTATTTTATTTTATTTTATTTTATTTTATTCAAGTATGAAAAAATTTGTTATTGTTGTCATATTGTTGGCCTTAAATTATTTTATTGCAAGTATCTATTTTTACTTGTGAACTACATCGGTTGAGTGATTTTAAGCATTTTTTTTTTAATTTTTCCAGAATATTTTGAGTTCCTCAATGAACTTGTAGATTTGTTTCTAATTTTCCTGTTTCTGCTTGATAAATTCAGAAGGTCTCTCTTTCGCGGATTTCGCGGAACCACCATAACTCTTTTTGGGTGAAAGTATCTGCGAACTTGTGGACTAGTTATATCCATCAACTGATTTAAATAATGTTCACATAATTTTGTCAGAGCAATTTTAGGTCCCCATTGATCATCTTATCAAATTTTCGCTTGATAAAGTCAAGAGAGATGCTTAAACATTTCAGATTTGTAATCAGTTTATTGACAGATGGGCTTCCACATCCATTTCAAGCTGAAAGTATCTACGAACTTGTAAATTATGCCTGTGAAATGATTTTTATAAAATTTTTCAAGAGCATTTTTTTGTTGTTTCTGGATAAGAGATTTCTTCATTAAATTTTCTTCTTCGAAGGTTTTCACCTCTTTCAATGAACGGGTTAAGAAAAAATATACAAATTAATAAATGTTGTTCATAAAAAGCGGTTTTGTTCATAAATTTTTCTTCTTAAAAGGTTTTATGTCACTTTGGCTGAACGGGTTAAGAGAAGATGTACAAATCATGGTGTGTATCATCTATAGACTGGAGATTTGTTTACCAAGTTTTCTTCAAAAACAGTTACGAAAAGTCATATGGAACCTAGTCATCCTTAAGAAAACCTTTCTGAATTTTTTTAAAGTGTAAATTTTATAAAATTTAGATAACATTGTTGTAATTTTTTATCATGCTTTCATAAAAACAATTTAATTTCGAATTGAATGTAATTTTGAAAATTGATTTTACTAGTGTTTCTTGAACCCCTTTCACTGAGTTCTGAATTCTCCTGCGTAACCAGCAGAACACTTTGGCCAACAAACGAAAACAGGACCGCAGAGCTGTTAAATAAGCGCAATAGGGCTTAATAGGGCTAATTGTGGACATCATAGACCATTGGGCCATTGGGTAGTAGGCAGCTACAATGGGCTGTGAGAACATGAAAGAGAAGGAAACCGTCTATCACTTCCAGGAAGTAAGGAACGAAATCACTAAGGCAGTGGAAGACGCCAAACAAACCAATGTAACAAGGAGATAGTGAAGCACATCGTTACTCGCTAATTGCCTTTTTCAAACTCCTGGACTGGATATAGAAGTCACATAGTCCAGAAGACAACACACTTTCAAGAAGGAGGTGGAAACCAATACATCAAAGCTTCGAGGAGATATTGAAGTGCATCGTCACTCGCTACTTGCCTTCATCAACCTCCTGGATGAGATGCAGACGTCAAACGGTCCAGAAGACAACACACTATCAAGAAGGAGGTGAAAGACGCCAGACAAACCAATACACCAAAGCTTCGAGGAGATATCAAAGTGCTGGATATAGAAATCACATAGTCCAGAAGACAACACATCTGCCAGGAATAGTCCTCGTACCAATAACGCCACTGGAACCAACAAACCACCCGGCCTTGACTCAATAATTACAGTTCTGGATCATGCATTACAGGATCCTGGATTTTCTTTACAACCCCAACAAAATCCAATAATGACAACTTGACTGATTTATTTAACCCTTTCCGGAAATTTGTACGATATATCGTACAATTTTTTCCAAGATTTTTTATTTGACAGCGAACGCATTTTTTATGGAACGGCTTTTTAATTCTTATTAAGTAGGCTGTGTTGTACCATTCTGTAAATATCTATATACTATAAATCATAATAGCCGTGACTACACAGTGTGAGTGTGTTTTGTAAGCAGCTTTTTGCAAGAATTTGAAAAACCAGCAAATGACGGTACTTCTGCGGAGGAATTTTTAAATATGCAATAATTTTTAGTAGCAAAAAGCTAAACAATTTCAAAGTTTGAATCTCAGTTGATTTATAAAACTTATTAAATTTAAAATTTTTTGCGTCTAAATATTTTTCCCAAGTCTTTAAAAAAATTTTGCGATATATCGTACAAATGTCCATAAGGGTTGCAAAGCTTTGTACGATATATCGTACAAATGGAAGGCAAAGGTTGGAAGTTGTGTTTGCATTTTTTTAAGTTATGGGTTTGGTAATAGAATTTTTGCGTTTGCATGCCTGCCTCGCCCATCTGTAAACCACGTGGCTAATAAAATTCGACTATTCGACAATTTTCGATTAAAAATAAGAATTGATAGAATTTTGTGTTTTACTGGGCAGACACAGGTTATGTAAGGTTAGACATGCGTACTTGCCACTCCCACTACGATAATAAGAATCGGCTATATTCAGTATCTTTCTGTAAAACTATATGAATTTTAATTGTTTTTGTGTTTTATTGAGGGGAAAAGGGCTTTGCAACAACAACAACGCTTATAAAAGGCCGAATAAATGTGAATCAATTGTTTTTATATATATAATTTATATAAGTTTCGATCAAAATGAAATTACATTTAGTTTTTTTGTTGTTATAATTTATGTTCTTTATCAAAAAAAATCAATGAATTGTTCATGAAACTTAAAAAAACGAATCCAAAATTTCATGCATTTCTACTCCTTTGCGGACCATTGTACGATATGTCGTACAAAATTGATTGAGCTGTAATTCTCAACCTAAAGGATTTTTTTGTTATTTTTTTTGTATTTTATTGCTAAAATTGAACATTTTACGACGAGAGTCAATATTTTGAAGGAAAAATTTGTATCTGAAGAACTGTGGAAATTGACCGGAAAGGGTTAAGTTATAATTCCTTTTATTAACTATTTGGTAGCACTTTGCGTTCATTCAATCAAAGAATAAGTTAGTTGAAATATATATAAAAATTATCTTAAAAATACTTCGAACATTTCATACAAGTTTAAAATTTTGAAATTTTGAATTTTGTATTGTTAACTGATTTTTTACAAAACGAACTGAACATTGCAAAGAATTTTAAATTATGTCCTAATGTAAAGCAAATTTAAATCGGAAATACTTATAATTGTTCACAAATGACATTGGATAGTTTTCTAAGACCATTGAGTTCAGTGTATCGAATGCAACAATAAAATTAAAAAAATGTTATTTCTTTTCAATTCATTAGCAAATATAAGTAAATATTTTCACAAGTAAATATTTTCATTATCTCTTTAATATCAGTTTTGTTGGCCTCTATTTATCTTCTTGCATTGTTTGCCACTGCCAACAGTTGCTTACTTTCCTGTCCCGCTTCCTGCTCGACCTCAAAGCGAGCTTAAAGACACCGGCAGCGCATAAAATCTCCATTAAATGAAATCAAGCAGGAAAACCCAATCAGCTGTGTTGGCGATAAGAAGAAAACGCGGCAGCATTAAAGAGTCAGCGCCAAGTCGCAACCAAGTCGAACATTAACTTTAACGCTACTGGTGCATAAGCGAGCTCGATTTGGTTATCGGATGGGGTGCAGCCAGAGATTAACAGTCAAAGATGTTGTCAGTTAACACTACCTGCCCGCTCCGTTCCGCTTTAATAAATCATAGGGAAAAAATGCGCCAAGTAAACACACACACACACACATGGGTTCGTAGGCAGACTGGCTGTTTGGTGCTGGTGGTGGTGGTGTGAAAAGTGTTTCTTCATCCACTGCGGCTGATTGTTTCAGCACTGTTAATGATAAAATAAAACGCCCCCTGGAATCGCATATAGTTGCCAACCCCGAATGAATAATGCGCCCCTTGAGTGGTGGTCGACTGCCAGCACTAACTTCAGCTTTCACTCGATTTATTTATTTTTCTCATATCTTTGTTGTTGTTGTTGCTATTTCGATGGCATCAGAGAAAATTTGGGGGCGCGGCTGTTGTGGGTGGGGGGCCGTTTTGGCTTAAGTAGCACGGCACGTTTTGGCAATAACACACCGCAATTTCGGCTTTGACTGTGCAACGCCAAAAATATACAAATATAACAACAAATACAACAACAACAACAACAAAAGATACACTTGTTTGTTTTCTCGCTACCCAATAAAGTCGGCTGTCACCGTTGGCTGTTGGAGTGTGTGGGCCCTAATCGATTTTTTTTGTCAGCTCTCTGTGTAACCTTGAAAAGGTGTTCTATTAGGTGCTGTTTTGTTGTTGTTGTTTTTTTGGGGGTTTTTCAGACAGTTTTCTTGTTGGAAAATTTGCTCATAGAATGTGTCCATTTGTGTGTGTGTGTGTTTTTTTTTTTTTTTTTTTTATTTGATTTACGTAGGAAGGTTGGAATCTTTGTGTGTGTGTGTGTGTGTTTGTTTGTGTTTGTGTACGTTTAGGTGGCCTACCTTTTTGTGATTCAACTTTGTTGGCCTTTAGCTGCCCTTGAATACTTGTTGTTGTTGCTGTCACCTGAATGGCGGCAGCGGTCTTAAGGCACTGCGCTATCAACAACTGTTATCTGTTGACAACAACAACAACAACAACAACAACCAAACCAACATCAACAAAGCAACAATAATAACGTAACGCAAAAATATCAACGTTGCCATCAACATCATCAAGCATAACAACAAAAAAAAAACAACAACAAGGAAATTACAAAACAACAACAACAAAACACCATACCTTCACCTTCATTGTCATCAACAGCGTTGGCCCAAACCAAACATTTCACACCTCAATGTGAACGCAATGCGAGGCGCTCGTTGCGTCTGTCCGTCCATACGTTCGTCTGTCCGTGCATCAATTTCCTCAGTCCGTCAGCATTTATCAGCATTTGACACTCGGCGCTCGTCCTCGGTAAGCTCTCATCATTACACATTGTTGTCGCTATTGACAATTTTTTTAGTGTCGTTGTCGTTGTTGTTGTTGTTGTTTAGCTTAAAAATTTAGCTGCCTCCATGGTTGGCTCTGCCGAGGGAGCACTTCAACCTCAGCTCTGGGGGTCGTAAGTTAAATTATGTGACATCACATCAAGATATGCTCTAATGAGCTTCATTTGCTCTTTAGGACATTTGTTGTTGTTGTTGTTGTTGCTGTTGATAGCTGTTTGCTGTTCACAACTGAGTTTGGGTTGGTTTGTTTAGGTCGCTTCAAAAATTGCTACCATATTTAAATATTCATAGAATGCCTAACTACACCCACTGTGCCAACTAAAAATAGCATCCATTTTACTTCTACCTTTAGACCCAACTTCTAGCAGTTCAGTTTCCCCCCCTCTTCCACTTATTACCCGCTGCCTATGTTTGTCTGCCTGTCTCTAACCACTTCAGTGCACAAGGCCTCGTCTTCACGTTTCATGCCACTTTGGAGCACTTCAAAAAGTGCGTTTGAAATCGTGTCGAGTAGTTTCGGTTGTTGTTGTTGTTATTATTGTTGTTGTTCTTTACCTCAAATCTGGTTCACTGATAATGTGTAGTTGTTGTTGCTGCATTTTGAATGTGCTTTTGCTAGCAAAAATCATTGACGTTTAAGCAAATTTTTGTTATTGTTATTTGTTGTTGTTTTGTCATTTTGTTTCTGTCATTTTAGTCTAACGCCAAAAAATATTCATAGCATTTCTCTCTAAGCTTCGACGAACTTTTGCGGAAGTTTAGTGTGTCTTCTATCTGCTGCACGTTGAGCTTCTGTTGTTAATTTGTTTTTGTTGTTGTTGTTGGTTTTTCAAATGGCCCATTGTCATAATTATCTAAATCTTTATACTCATTTTGTGTTCATTATCGTTTAAACAGCAAACACTTGAAGAGTTTTCACATCCTGTTTGAATGCAACAGTTGATCGTTGAAGTTAAGGTAGAAAATTTTGTAATGTTTTGGTTTGTAAGTCGAGAAAATATCTTTGAGTGACTGTTGTCTACACATTCAGCAATGTTCGCAAAATGTAGAAAAATTAAAACATTCCGAATGTTTTTGGGTTTTAATTCATAACTGAGTGCAAATAGTAAACAACTAATTAACTACTTGACACTAGTTGCTGATAATCTCTACCCTGTTTTTTATCAATTTTTTTTATCTATTATCTATTTTTTGTATCTACTATACTTTTAAATATGTTTTGATGTCAATTCGATTTACTGCTCTCAACATTTTGGTCATTAATACTTAGCACAAATATAAAAAAAGTAATCAACGAATTGTACAAAAAAAATAATGAGCAATAATTATTTCATCTTTCAACCCATTGCGATGCGAACAATTGACGTCAAAGTCTACAACTAGTCGAACAAAACGAGAAAAAAATCCATTAAAAAAATCATCCAAAAATCACAGAATTTTAAGCACAAATCGAAGTCAAATGAAATTAGCAAAAATTAAAGGAAAATAAATGAAACGAAATGAAAAGTCTGTGTTGAGCAACTGATTCGAAAGCTGAAAAATCATGTGCTGCATATATCTGTGTGACTATATTTCTGTGCATGTATGAGTGTGTTTGTTGTTTTTGCGCCAAACGCTGACCTTGAAAATGTCAAGGATAATACACAACGCCGTCATATCGAACAAAGACTATAAAAACAAATCAATGTTTGAACATTTACTTTAGCTTAAATTGTTGTTGTTGTTGTTGTTGTTATTGTAGCTACAAATAACCCTATCGGCAGTGGCGCAGGCGAAAGCGAAAACAGCTGTTTGTATTTTTAAAAATACAATCGACACACATTTTGCTGATGTTTTTGTTTAAAAAATACAAAAAAAAGAATGAAGAATCAGCAAAAGCAAAGCAACAGCAGATTTTGACATTCGAAAATAAATGCTAAGATATTACAGCTGCTGCAGTCAGCAAACAGCAACAACAATAATAACAACATTGATGAGGTGCGAAATGACAGCAGCGATCCAGTGACAGCAAACGTTGCACATTGGAGCGAATACGTATAGAGATGACAACAAATGCGAGTTGAAATATAAGTTCTTGGAAATAAGAAACTAATATATAACAAATATATAAAATAAAAAAATATATTAAAATATATATAAAAAAATTTAAAGAATTAAAAGTACTTGAGATATGATTTTTATGAAAGTTTTTAGAGAAATTAGTGTATTGGAAATAACAAACTGATATATAAAAAATATTAAAAAAAATATACAAAAAAGTTAAAAAAAAATTATATTTATATATATAGATAAATATATAAATCAAAAAGTCACACTAGGAGCTATATAAATATATAAAAAATACTACAAAAATTGAAAAAATATAAAACAATATATATGTAAACTAGCTGACCCAGCGAACTTCGTCTCGCACAACATACTTGATCTTCATCAGAAAAACAAAGAATATCTTTTGAAAAAGGTAACACAGCTGATAATTCGTCAAGTCGATGTTGAAGTAGTCGACGCAGCTGATAATTCGTCAAGTCGGCGTTAAAATAGAATACCATCTGTTGAATTAAAGTATAACGCCACTTGTTGTGGCTTAAACCTGAACTGACGAATCTAGACGAATCCAACAAAAAAAAACCCATGCAAATCGGACGGTCCGTTTGAGTGTGATGCGGTAACTCACATACAGCCACTTTATATATATAGATTTAAGTTCAATGGGCGTTGCCACGCCCTCTTGTTCAATACCCGGACCATTCCCTCTGTCGAAAGATATGAATAAATGGTAGGTTCGTACTTAGTTACATTGCTGTGCGACTTATAGTTCAGCGGAATATTTGGGTCACAAAAAATGTGCCACGCCCCTTGTCCAACGCCCATAAAATCTTATCAGTAGAATGACACATCTATGGAACGACGCTATATTTAATTTCAATGCTATGCGGCTTCTAACTTCAAACTTATTCAATATTAAATATTTGGGTTGTATGGGAGGTGCCACGCCCTTCCGTCCTGAGCCGATCACATTGTTACTATCGAAGGACACGACTAAATAATAAGTGCGTACTGAATATCATTGATGTGTGAGTTGTAGTTGTAAAGTTATTAAAAAATTGTGTTCGCTTCAAGAAAAGCCACGCCCCTTGTCCAACGCCCATAATATTTTACCAGTACAGCGACACATTCATAAGACGACATTATACCAAATTTCAATGCTGTGCGATTTATAACTTCGAAACTATTCCCTATTAAGGGTTTGGATTGTATGGGGGGTGCCACGCCTCTTCGTCCTAGCAGTATGAAATATACTTTATATCCTATTCTCATACCTACCAAACATACATACAAAATTTCATAAAAATCGGTCAAGCCGTTTCGGAGGAGTATGGCAACTAACACTGTGACACGAGAATTTTATATATAAGATATATAAAAAAACAAAAAGTCCCCTTGGGACTATGAGTTCACCAGGTGAAAATAAGTCTCCGTAATTCAGCACTAATAAGAGAGGGAAGATTTGAGGGAGGGAGGGGCTATGAGTTTTTGAAGGCCCGCAATTTATCGTTGTATGAACATCTTTTTCATACTTTACAGTTCTATCGACGAAGGTCCCAGGCATACCTGCAACCTAGGCATAGATTTTCTCTCCAAGGCTGTGCTCAAGGATCATCTAACGCTGTCATATTCTAACGAACCATTACTACAACTCAAAAACTATTTTCCAGCTGGTATAACTAAGGACCCAATAGGGGGTCTGTAAATTACTTCAGGATCGGCTGATTATCTATAAAAGCAGAGTATATATAAAGGGTTGATAACCGCATTTATGAGGTTAATTGTTCAGTGCCTAATTCACTGAAAGTTACGAATCTTCTCAACATATCATTGGTGGTGAAAAGCAATACCAGCAGCTCGGCCCTGGACCTGCTGAAGCCTCTACTAAGATTCGAAAAGCTCACATATTCTAACGAATCACCACTACAACCAATAAACAGATTTCTAACTGGTATAACTAAGGGTCCAATAATGGTCTATGTGTGTCTATATGTCACAATAGGGTCGCCTGGTTATTTAAAGAAGCAGCGAGCCCATAACAGGATTGACAACTGTCCTTATGAGGTTCATAGTCTTTACTAAGAAGTCTCTACTAAATTTCTAAGAGCTAACATATTTTATCGAATGACCACTACAAACAATAAACAGATTTCTAACTGGTATAACGAAGCATTCAAATAGTGGTCTATGTGTGTCTATATATCACTATAGAGTCTGGCCTGGTTATTTAAAGAGAGCTCAGAGTCAGATCCAATGATAGTCAGGAGTCTTTTAGACTCATCGTCGATGGTTCAAACCATTACAAGCCGCCCGGTACTGCATTTTCTCTCCATGGCTGTGCTTCAACTTCTACTAAGGATTATCAGAAGCTCACCTATTCTAACAACTCATAAAGGGATTCCTTTCTTGTATCACTAAGGACTCAAAGGTATTTATTTGTGGTTCACTGTTCAGCCAGTTGTATCTACTATAAATGTTAAATTTGACTCCTTTATACCCCAAAAGAGAGGAAAAACCTACAGCAGGGCAACGACTTCTGGACGTTCCATCCTCAATTCATATACTGGCTGTCACTTCAATACATCTTGTAGACCTGCCTGCCCTGTCCAAGGCGTCCTTGCAGCATCGATCACCTGGCCAATAAAGCAATGTTTTCAATTTCTGTCAATGTACCACTTTACTTAATACACATAATTTTTGTTTTCTAAAGCAAATTACTAAAAGAAAGCCACTTTGAAAAGACATTTTAATAAATACTAGCAAATTCTTCGAATTAAGTTGGAGTTTGAAAAAATTATATCGGGGTTTATTTTACTGATAAATATGTCAGCTGGACCTATGCATTTGAGGGTTAAAGAATAAAGTGCAATTCAGGCGTCAGATGAGGTCTACGTATTGTTTAATTGGTTTTTATTTTTACTTTAAATTAAAAAAAAAAGTAATCGATGTATTAAATAAGAGCTGACTTGTCCAAAAATTCGAATATTTCAAGTTTTATGTTTAAATCGTTAAGCTTGCATTGTTTAGTGAACTTTATTGAACATTTTTGAAAAAGATTTAAACACTGAAAAGTCCTTGCAAGCACAACTTTGAAACATTGTTCGAGGAAATGTGGAAAATCTTGCTGAATTTAATGTGGTTTTATATGTGAAGAATATTTTCAGCCACTCGAATTTTTTGCAGATCGTTGAATTTAACTGAATCGTTGGCAAAATATTCTTGGAGCCACAACAATTACTTGTACAAAATATGGTTTCGAATGGTATTCGGCTCAGAATTTGTACGCAAAACCGCCTCCCCCAAAATGAAATCGTGTGTGCGCCCCTGCTTGGAGCTTTGATTTGTGGAATACTTGTGAACAAATTCTTGCAAACCTAATGAGTTGATTAATCCCAATGGGTTAACCCTTTCGACTCCGAATTTTACCCTGTGTTTCAATATTACTTTTTGGTATTTAAATCATGAAAAACTTGCCTAAAAAGTGTGCACACGACATTTGAAGTCGCCACGCCTCTTAGTGAGAGTTCTAGATCTAGTTTACTATTGAACAATGTTAGCTTAAAACGGGTTAAATAAATTTTGTATCAATATCTTTTAATTAAAAAAAAAATTATTTAGTGTTTATGGAAAAATACAAATTTATCACTTTTTGATTTTATTTAACCATTATTAAAGAAACAGTGTTTTGATTAATCGCGCCCAATTTGTAGACTTCAATTAGAACACAAACTTTCCCTGATATCGCTGCAAATTATTGAAAATTATTTTGGGGATAACAGTAAAATTTTTGTAATTTGCTTTGAATTCACTTCTAAAAATTTTAATTTGTTGGTGCCTACTTAAATTAAACCCATAAATCAATCGAAGCTTTTGCTGTAAGTTAACAAATTGGTGAAGTTGCTCTCAGGCAACTTTGGGGTCGAAAGGGTTAAGAAGTTGCAAGACGTATCCATTGTACAACTTGATTATTGGTCTTTGGACATAAGAAGATTCAAACAAAAAACCAAATGGTTAAATATGCATTTCTTTATTTTTTTGGAGCTATGCAAATTAATTTTGAAAATTTTATTAACTTTAACTAAAAAATTTTAAATTTCTTAAATTTTAATTAATTTTGAAAAACACTGGAACTTGTTGCACAGTGTTTTTGTGCATTTGAAGCGTAATCTTGCTTATGATGTATTTTCATGAATACATTTCATTGCATAAACAATTTGCGTTCTATTGCAAATATTCTCATCTGTATTATCTTTTTTACTTGTTACACTAATCTCTTTAAATGAGTTAGAATTCTAGTCTAAGCATTGAGTAGTGGCGGCTTAAGGTGCTCGGGGGCCCGGGGCGGCGACGGCTGAGGGGCCCCCACAAACGGTGCAGAATAAGTTCGCGTACAAAACTAATAACTGGAATTTCCGATTATGCTTTTTAATTTTGTTTTGAAAATTTGTATTCCATTGAACAGTAAATGGACAGTAAAGGGACACATTATTTTGAAACGTATATGTGCTTGAAATTTTATAGAAAGCAATAGGATCCCAGAGAAAAAATTAAAAATGGATAAAAGGATTATCTTACTAAATCTTTCCAAATTTGATAAAAACTTTCGTGAAATTAGGAAAACTTTTGGGAGAGCAAACTCGTCATTTCAAAAAGCCATCTTAAGTCTCGAAAAAAACAGAAAATCTTGCTTCGATACTAAGATCTGGCCATTTTTTTAAGCTAGCCGAGCAGGAGGATTAGATTGTTTTGCGATCAGTGCATCATTACACTACTCGACAAAAAATGAGCCAATCGCGTGCATAGATAAAGTGTTTTCTAGACTAACTTTGGCCGCTGAACACGAAACTGAAAATAAAAAATTTTTTTTAAGAAGCGTTTTCAAAAAATCTTCGAAACACGAGTTTTTTTCCGGTTGTTTCAGTTATGAGCAGATATCTCCTGAAAGGATTATTCGATTAACACGAGCTGTCCGTCGTTCAAGAAGAAGATAATACCTTAGCCTTTTTAGTGATATATAGATTGTTCAAATCAGATGAAAGTTGTAACAAAGTGAATTTTTCGACCAAAAAATCATAAATTTTCGAATATTTTTTTATGGATAAAAAAATGATCCCTAGTTTTAAAATCTAAGATGAAAGATATATTATTATTTTATATTTTTTGAGCAAATATATTACTTGAGCAAATATTAAGCCTAACATCAATAGAATTTAAAGAAAAATGACAAAGTTATGATGCAGTGAGTAAAAAAACCAACTTTACATTTATTACACTGTGCGAAAAAATTTTTGCCAAAAGTCCGTTTTAAAAAACTTTAAAATTTTAAGGACATACACATTTCAAATATTTTTTTAAATATATGCGGTTGTGCAATGATGGAAATATGGGTATCAAATGAAAGACATCCTTTTAACTAAATTTTCAATTTTGAAGTTTCAGGACCAAAATATATCAGGTAGGGAAAACATACATGATTTGGATTTCAGTCTGTAATTATATTTCAAAGTTCCAGTCTAGAAAACACTTTTATTTTTAGGTGCATTTTTTGTGTCGAGTAGTTCAGAAATGTACAGAAATATTTTATAAAACCCAGTAGCAGTAGCTTACTTACAAGGAGCATAGAATTGCTTTCGTAAAAGAGTCTATCAAAGAAGAAAACCGGATTTCCGGGACGATGTGTTGTTATCCAACTGAATTTGTTATTGCAATTTCAAAGTCAATTGTCGATACTGTGTCTCTTTCAATTGATAAAAGTGACAAACAACCTTTCAACAACCATTGTGGAGCGCAAATAGTTTTTTACAAGTTTCAGTTTTGAAAAACTTTAAATTTTTATATACACGCTTCTCTCGGGCTCCCCGCAGCCCGGGGCCGGGGGCGGTCCGCCCCTCCGACCCCCCCGTTAAGCCGCTACTGGCATTGAGCAATGTAATCTTAATTGAAATCGAATAACAACTGAAATCGTGAGCTTATCGCTGCCATTAATCCTTAACGTGTAAAGTGGGGTCACTTGTGCCCTACCAAAACTGACATATTCCACGATTTTATTTGTTTAAGCAATTATATTATTTAAACAAATCAAAAAATCGGTAATATAGCGATTGATCCTTAAAATAGAATCATCAATAAAGTATCGTTATTTTTTCAATTCTTTTTGAGCATTATTACGTACTTTTTTAAGAGTCGGACACAAGTGACCCGACGTTACACAGAGGAGGTGCGAAAAACAACGTTACATGCCAAGGGTTAATAATGAGCATGAAATTTGCGTCAAATTCTCCAGCCTCAGCAGCTGGTGGAGATCAAAAACCCCAGACTTTTGGTTTTGCCCAATACCGGACGCTATGTTTCTCGTTGATTTATAAATTGTTCGCTCAGTTATTTAGCTATCAGTTGATTCGCTGATGAATATCGCACACAATTAGGTAGATTATAAAAGAAACTTTGGCTATAGAACAGAGCACAGTTTCAGTCTAGCGACGATCGTACACGATGCCACAGCAGCGCCTCGTTGAGTTCACCTCGCTTGTTCTTCTTCTTACGCTAATCCTTGGCCCAGCCGCTTCACAGTTCGACGCTGATAACGCTGGCCTCAGCGATGCTGAGGTACAAAACATTCGGATATGAAATCTGCATTTGGTGAACGAATCCCTAACGAATTGCGCTGCTCTCGTTTCCAGGCAATGAGCATTATTTTCTGCAACGAGGAGCTGATCAAGAGCGTGCCGAGCCAGCTGCAATTGCTGCAGTCGCTGCAAACCCAGATGACCAGCTCTGGCAGGGAGTATGTAGGCCACAATTCCCAAACGAGCCAATAATCTCAATTGACTGTTTCAGAATGGGCGAACTAAAGCGCCCAATTGCGGCGCTTGAAGTGCAAGTCACCAATCAGAGTTCAAGGTGAGTTCGATTACTAGAGCTATGCGATTCCGATTCATCGATTTCAAATTGTTTGTGTTTATTGTATTTGTATTGCAGTATGGAGCGACTATTACAACTGCGGGAGCACGTCACCGAATTCAACCAGAAGCTCAACTCGAAAGTTGACAATTTGCAAGCAAAGTAAACGAGGTTCCATCTACAAGTTACGAACTCACTTATAATCTCAATTTATGGTTTTAGGATGGGCGAAATAAAGCCAAAAATTGTGGCTCTTGAAGGGATAATCTCAACTTATGGTTCAAGAATGGGACAAGTAACCACCGCAATGGCAGCACTTGATACGAAGGTCAACAGTCAAAGTTTAAGGTTAGCTTGATTTAATCGATAGTCGATGGGTTTCCGCCCAAGAACACCAAAGCCGCTAATAATCCCTCATTCTATGGTTTCAGAGTGGGCGAATTAAAAACCACAATCACAGCACTTGATACGAAGGTCAACAGTCAGAATTCAAAGTAAGTTCGACTTGTGTTGGGTTTAGATAAATTTGAAAGTCGAGAATTCGCAAGCAAAGTTCATGGACTTCCACCTACAAACACTAAACCCGCTAATAATCCCTCATTCTATGGTTTCAGAATGGGCGAATTAAAAACCACAATCGCAGCACTTGATACGAAGGTCAACAGTCAGAATTCAAAGTAAGTTCGACTTGTGTTGGGTTTAGATAAATTTGAAAGTCGAGAATTTTCAAAGTTCATGGACTTCCACCTACAAACACTGAACCCGCTAATAATCCCTCATTCTATGGTTTCAGAATGGGCGAATTAAAAACCACAGTCGCAGCACTTGAAGCAAAGGTCACCAGCCAGAGTTCAAAGTAGTTAAATCCAATCATTACAGTAATGCAATTTCGATTCTTCAGTCTAAAATGGTTTGTGTTTGTTGTATTTGAATTGCAGCATGGAGCGAGTATTGAAACTGCTGAACCAAATCAGCGAGTCGAACGAGAAGCTCAACTCGAAAGTCGATAATTTGCACACGAAGTAAGTTGGTTCTCATCTTTGCGAACTGCAATCAAGAAGCGTTTACTTGCAGGTTCGAAAGGACATTGAATTCAATTGACAGTAATTTGGAGTCCACCAAGGAGCGTTCCAGTTTCGCGCCCGGGCTAAGGTATGGAATCAATAAAGTCACTTGAAATAGCTCGAGTTGTGTTGGCAGACTCGTGTATTCTACAGTTCGGCGAGTCTCGTGAGGGAACTTCCAAGCAGCTGCGCTGAGGCCTTGGATGGCCCAGATGCCAAAAGCGGCGTCTACACTTTGTATCTGCCCGACTCGGGCCTGCCGCCTTTTAGGGTCTATTGTCTGCTCGATCCTGATGGCGGACCCGGCTGGACCGTTGTGCAGCGCCGTATCAATGGCACAACCGATTTCTATCGCCGTTGGCAGGAGTACAAGGAGGGTTTTGGCGATGTGCATGCTGAGTACTTTATCGGATTGGACAGGCTGCATGCGCTCACGAACCCACCGCAGGAGTTGTGGGTTAGCCTGAAGGATTTCAATGAAACGGCCTATGCCATCTACGATCGGTTTACCATTGGTAGCGAGAACGATAAGTACAGATTGAAAGGGTTGGGTGAATATTCGGGCACTGCGGGCAGTTCATTACGATACCAAATACGAGAGAAGTTCAGTACGTGGGATAACGACAACGACAACAGAGATAATGGCAACTGTGCGGCGACGTTCAAAGGCGCCTGGTGGTACGACAGCTGTCATACGAGGTAAACGATTCAAATGCATACGAAAATAATTAATTAAACACATAACCGAGCCATTCCAAATTCATTGTTACAGCAATCTGAACGGTCTGTATTTGCCCGGAAAACTGAGTGAGGATCAATATGCCATAGCGATTACCTGGAAGACGTTCCGGGGCGAGTACTATGGACTGCATTATGCACATATGGCAATACGTCCACGCACATCTGATGATTAATGATTTGGTGATCGCAACTCTGAACGAGTTTTCACATGCAACGGAGTTCGTTTTTCAAACAGCGCGATGCTCTCAAAGATTTAGTTACATAAATAGGTAAATAAATAGTTACAAAAAGTGGTTTCTCAAAGATGTTTTTTAGATTCATGCAATGTAAAGTTTCGCTTTTTTATGGCTGAATACGAAGGTTAGGTTAGGTTAGGTTGCGGTGGCTGCCTCTGTATGCCTCTGCCTCTGTTGTGATACCACAGATTCCACCCATTTGAAATGCGTATGCAACACTGTTTTTTCCAACATGTGATACAACAAACATTTCAAACGGATGGGGAAAGGGAGGGGAGGGGACCTACAGTTTAACGCCGAATCCGAACGGCGATTGGCAGTTTTTTCGTTCACACTTGGAGGTTTTGCCATTGCCTGCCAAGAGCGCACTTGTGCGATTCTTGTAATTCTCATTCCCTTCACGTGGATAGCGATAGAAGTAGATGAGTGTTTTTTCCAGCCCAAGCCAGGAATCGAACCCGGGGCGCTCGGTATGAGAAGCCAGCGCGCTATCCGCTGAGCTATCGAGGCCTGCAATACGAAATATAATAAGAAATTATTTTAGTGCATTTTTGAATTTGTTGATTTGTTCTTATTGGCTTTCACACAATACATTTTGCATGCGGCGGACGAAAAACTATTCGACATAAATAATATTCAATATTCCAATTAGTTTTGATTATATTTCGACGTTAAACATAAACATTAAACTGAGAGTGTTTCAACAAATGTGTTTTTTGTACAAATAATCAAAAATTAATTAATTAATTAATTATATATTATTATGCAATTAATTATATTGTAGCGATGAGGCACTGTGCTGAATGCTTTTCTATGCACGAATGCTTTTCCAAGCATACTTTTAGGCATGCACTTTGAAGTACGGCAAATTTGGTATTCGCTTGGTATAGTCCGATATGGCAAGGATGGTTCGCGAAGGAATGGGCTGTGCGAGAATGGTCGAGCGTTTTCCAATTGGGAGTTGCAAGAAACTTCGGCGCGATAAGAAAACGTATAAAAGCAGCAGTGTGCAGCGCAAGGAGTCGAGTCGATGTTGAGCAAGCAAAGGGGAAACATGCAATAGTAGTAGTGTAAAGTAGTAACAAGTGTAAATTTGTAAATAAAGTGATTGTTGATTTTTGACTGCGTTTGCGCTGAATAAGTGAAGTTGTTTTATTTTCAAGCACAATCCAGTATACGAACTTAGAGAAGTCATTTTCGTAACAATATATTACCGACTGATCTTCATCGCTTATGCAGAGGACACAGTTCTATCACCAAGACTTGATTCTTGGTAAAAAGAATCGGTGCCCAGTGACTATCGCATCTCCCAAAGGATCTGCCGAGTTCTACCAAAGCTTGGTATGGTGTCGAACAGCCAAGAATCATTTTGACAAGAGAAACCCCCCCTTTCTCTTTGACTTTTGGTAACTGGCTCAGGTCTCTTTTCAAACAATTAGCGCTGCACTCTTGCGAGTTCCTCAACTTTTATTACTTATGCTTATTTTCACTATTTGGCCTGACGCGAAGCACTGTTCGGCGCCGATTGACGTTTGTCAGCCAACAACCACAACAACAACAACAAACAACACCTTTAACCTACACCACACAAAGACGCACAGTGTTGCGAGTAGTGACAAAAATGCCAAAATGCAATTGTATAAGCGCAAAAATCTGAGTATGAGGTTTTGTTGGAAATACTTCAATTAAGAGAAATCCGAAGTTTTATGAAAAAATATTGGATAACATATAAGTTAAGAGCTCTTAAAGTACGCTCTTCCAGCGTTGAAAAAAAATTGTGTACAAACAACAAATTTTTGCTTTGACTTTGAGGTTGAATATTTCTAAATAAATTAGGAGCAGGTCCCTAAAAGTTACTATTGTGGTAAGTTTTCTATAATTTAGGTCTGACAAGACCAATATTTTGCCGATTACTCTCACCTCTGAGCAGTACCGTTATGATGAAAATGAAGTAAAGAAAACGACTGAATAAAAAGTGAGTTCAAACTTTAAAAGTTATTTTAAAAAAAACGCTAAATATCACTTTTGGAATTTTTTGTTATTTTGTTATGGCAAGTATGTACATTATGCTGTACAATTTTTAGCTGCGCATATTTGCGCAAATGCAAGTTATTGGCATTTTTCGGTGAAGACTTGAGTGCAAATTCGCGATGTCTTCACCGTTTGGATGAATGCGAATAGCAATCGGTCAAATAATGCTCTGCTGCTGATGGAAAAATTTGTTGAAGATAGCTTCGGAAAATCAATTACGATTACTATTATATTCGAAATAGAGGGAATAATGGAGTTTCGACAGTACACTTTAATTTTTTTTTCGCACAGAACCAAAAGTTGACAACCTCACTACTTCACTTGTATGGGAGGCGCCCTGTGGTGGTAAATTTTTTAACTTTAATTAATTTTGTGTTTTTGGCATTCAGGAATGTTGACGATTGTTGAATAAATCATTCAAATCGGTTCAGTACTTTCCCAGATACGATGTTTCTTCGCTTACTTTACTACATTTACAAGTGTGGAGCCAGTTCCATTGAAAATTACTAGTTTTGTATGGCAGCCACCTTAAAAGTTGGATATAGTGGTTAGGTGTGTATAGAAAAAACATTCGGAAGGGAAAATAAATGGGGGTCAGTCTTACATATCGTACGTCTGGGACCAACCTGAGAGCAGCGGGAGCCCACTTTCTGAAAACGATGATTTTGTATGGGAGCCTCATTAAAAGTTAGAGATAGAGGTTAGGCATGTTCGAAAGAAATATTTAGGAGGAAATATTAGTGGGGTCAGTCTAAGATTTTAACCCTCTAAGAGCAACTTCAGAGCAGCTGTGGAGCAAATTATCGAGATTTTATTTTCAATCACTTTTGAAAAAAGCGCATTTTATCTTTATACACATTTATAAATAAATTTATATTAAAATACAAATATTTTTAATGTAGCTTTTATGAACTAAGATAATTTTCATTGTTGATATGAAGTTTTTTCAAATCCGTTTGTATGGGAGGTGGTCGAAGTTTTGGTTCGATTTCATTGAAATTTTGCACAGTACAGTCTTTACTCATACAATAACTGTATACCAAATTTCATTTATATACGACCACTCCTTCTATTTTTGTCACTCCGCTATATGAACTCGCAACACTGTGCGACGCGCTCTCGATGACATTTCGCTCGAGCTGGGCCCCCCACAACGAGTCGCAGTGCGCACGTCAAGCGGTCAGATAAGGTTGTGGACTCCCAGTGAGCAGTCGGCAACACAACCAGCAATCAACAAAACAAATAAATGTTTTCCATATGTGCTGCCATAAGTGCTGCAACTTGCGCTAAACACAAATGAATTAAGCAAAATTTTTGGGGCAAAAGTTCAATCATTCTATCGTTGTTGTTGTTGTTATTGCCGAATAATGTTGCTTATCAGCCGCGTTATTGTGTTGCTGTTGTTGTTGTTATTATTATGACAGTGCTTATAATTGAAAGTGCCAGCGACAATGTGACAATGTTGGTGGTTGAGTGCAATTCTTGCGCAAACACAATCGAACAGACAATGAATGGCAACTGACCAATGACACAGCACCATAACAAAAACAACTCTAATGCATTAACTAAAAACAAAGTAGATTAGATTGGCGATAGCGCCACTGATGGCCGACTGACAGCCACTCCGCTCATTTGGCTGTCCATGCAGTCATCGGTTCGCTCATTTCAACGTATTTCCGTACGCTCGTGGCTCGCTCGTGGCAATGTGTCGAGGTTGTTATTCATAATTTTATTGTCGCCTGAACGGCTTACAGTCAGCATATAGTGTCGCGTTATCTATTTTGGTAGCAAATTTCCGACGAAAAAAATAACAACATTATCACAAATAATCACAAATAAGCGCCAGAACAAATCGTCTATGCCAATTCATGCGTGCATAGTACAAATCGAACTGCAACAACAACAACAACTATAAAGCCATAAAAGTGCGTCAGCAAATGGTGAAAAAACAAACAACCGTTTCTTATTTATTTGTTGTTATGATTTGGCTACCAGTTGCTAACGAGGCTTTTAACCTTGTTTTTTGTTTAAGGAAAACGAAGGCGGACTGGGAAAATAGCAACAATAGAAAAACAAAACTGTGTAATATATCAAAGAAGCTAAAAAGAAGAATTAGGAGATTAGTTTCTTAGAAATATTGTTATATATTTATAAACATAATTTGTGGGGTATTAAACAATATTTGGAGGAAGTGGATCTCTGATTCATATCCTCTGCGAGTATCTCATGAACGCAACTAACGCACTTGGCGGCTTTCTGTAGTAACAGTTTGCATAATGCATGAGAACTAGAATTGGATCCTTTAGCAAAGATTTCTTAGCACCAATTTTGAGTTTGGATATACCAGTAATGACCAGTGACACCGTGCGACAAAAGTTAAAAAAAAAATTTTGACACCGGAAACACTCCATATGGGCATGAAACTAGAGACCAAACATAGTAATACTGCGTACTCAGTTTAAATTTGAATTTTTGTACTTCATTAGAATTGCAGCTTCCGCCTTTGTTTTTAATAACTTTAGAACCAATAAAGTTAGAGTAATGAAATTTTGACACCTGATCAAGGAGATTTTGGGTTTTAACATAGTTACTTTTCAAGAAAATGCTATGTATATAAATTTTCAAGGATATAAAGGATTAAAATTTTTAAAGGACCTTTTTCATAACCTTTTTTTACAAATAGATAAAAAATCAATTTTATTTCAATTTTTGAGCCTTTCCTCTTTCATTTGATATACATATTGGCATATTCTAACGAGGTTAAGTATTTTTTATAATTTTTTTTTATCCCCTTCAAAATTTTGAAGTCCTTTTAAAAGGACAAAAGATGTAGAAATAAAAAACTGAGTACGCAGTATTACTATATTTGGTCTCTCGTTTCACGCCCATATGGATTTTTCCCGGTGTGAAAAATGCTGTCGCACGGTGTGATCTATGCCTGTAATGACCATTCTGCTACTCGTTGCCTTAGTTACCAAAGGAAGACCGTATTACCATTTGTGTTTGCCCAACAGTTGAAGTCCTTGAGGCATTAAGCTGAGGATGCTCATTTTTCAGTTTTAATAATAGTTAAAAAAACAATGATTTCTTCCACAATTTTCGAAAGACACGCAATCGTTGATATCTTCACACCAAAGGTGATACTATGTGCCATACTTAGGTATGTGTAGTGTCTACTAAACGCTTCCCTATCACTAAAGGCTCCATATTGCTAGCTATCTCCACTCTATAAAGCATGAAATATTTCATCATAACGTTACCTGGTTATCTATAGAAGTAAAGAACCCTTATAAGGGCTTGACAACTAGCCTTATGACAATAATTGCTCCAAGCCAGATCCAGTAAAAGTCAGGAATCTTGTCAACTCATTGTTGGTGGCACAAAGCAACACTAGCCGCCCGGACCTGGACATACTTAAGCCTATACTAAGGTTTGTCCAAAGCTCATGCATTGCAACGAATCATTACTGCAACTCATAAACAGATTTCTATATGTTGATCTATCTGATTTTCTATCACAAAGGACCCAATAGGTTTCAGAATATGTGTGTCTTTATATCACTGTAGGATAGCCTGGTTATTTAAAGAAACAGAGAACTCATATAAAGGATTGACAAGTGGCCTTATGAGATAAATTCCCGAAATGTTCATTGGCTTATTAAATAAATAAATAAATAAATATATAAATAAATGTACTATAGATCCAGTGAAAGTCAGATCTCTTCTCTGTATCTGGTATCGCAAAGGTGTCTATATGTGTCTGCATATTACTGTAGGATAGCCCGGTTATTTAAAGAAGCAGTTAGCCTATGTATATGTTGTCAACCAAGAGGCCTTATGAGGTTAATTACTCAGAGCCAGATCCTATGCAAGTCAGATCTCTTTTCAACTTATCATTGCTGATGCATCGCAATAACGAGCTTAGTACATACCGCGAGGTCTGAAAGTGGATATTTAAAGGCACGGAAATAGTCAGGGAGTTGATGAGACTCTAACATACTAAGGAAAGATCAGTTCAGAGAAGAACAAATCTAGTTAGGGTAATGATCCATGTGCAGCCGATGAGACTGTACCATGCTGCAAAGAGAGAATATGTTCAGTTAAGAGAAGAACAAATCTAGATGGAACATAGATCCAAGTACCAAGAAGAAATAAAATGTACCAGCCCCGAAGCGAACAAATCTACTTGGAGTAGAGATGGTCTCAAAACGAAACCGGATAGCGACAGGAGGCAATTAAGCGATCTACTCTTACATTCCAAATGGAACTTAACCTTAGCGATTAGGACGGAATGGCTAGCCCAAGAATTGACTGGTAAAAGAGGACATCAAGTACCTAAACCATCGTGAGTTACTAAGTTTTATTAGGTCAGTAGGACTAGGGGATGTTTTCTGTTCACTGTAAATAGTAGGAAGCAAAATAGATCATTGTTGTTATGAGTATAACCTCAATAACATCTGTCTATCTAGGCCATAAAAGCAAGTTGAGATGTCAAATTCTATCGAGTTTAAGTACGTTCACTCTTTGAACCAGTTTGAGATTTTTACGAAGCCTAGTAGACTGTAAATAGTCAAATAGATAAAAGAAGTTACCCAAATGAGCCTTTCTTCTTCTAGATAATGCAGTTCAAGTATATAGAAGGTGAGATACATTTTCTAACTTTTTCTCGTCCATAAAGCTTCGAGTTCACTTAGGTAATGAAAGCTCTTTGTGATACCACAATCTATAGACCTTGAGTTCGTTTATTCATTGAACCACTTAGTGTTTCTTAGTAAACCTAGTAGACTGTGAGTAGTCCTATAGGCCAGACCCGCTAGATTGACGAAGAAGAAGCATTATCTAGAAGAAGAAGAAAGACTCACATGGACGAGTGCATAGAAGGCAAAGTCTTTCTTCGAGTTTTCTAACTCTTTACCGTTCATACAGCCTCGAGTCTACATAAGTAATAAACGCCCATTGTAGAAAAAAATCAATAATTTATTCATTGAACCAGTTTGAGCTCCTAACGAAGCCTAGTCGATTGTGAATAGTCCTGTCAAGTATATAGAAGAAGTTACCCAGGTGAGTCTTCTTTCTTTTAGGTAGGTTAGATTAGGATGAAGTGGCAGCCATCTATGTGAAAAACTCACTTAAGCACACCTCATGGCTCATTGTGATACCATAGTGGAAGGGTGCTACTTCCCCTTACTGCGCTGGGAATCATGAAGAACCTTATGAACCTGGCTATATCTCTTCATTAGTCTAACCGACTAATGAAGAAAACAGAGCCAAGAAATCAATGTCTTCTTCTGGCTAATGAGGGACATTGACACAACCGATGGAGAACGGTCTCTTCCCCTCACCCTCGACAGAAGTCTTTGGATTCAAGTAGTGTCCGACCGAAACCACTTTTTTGGGCCGAAACCGAAACCGAAACCGAATATTCGATTTTTTTTTAATATTCGGCCGAAACCGAAACCGAAACTTTCTAGTTGAAATAAAAATCACCATATCAAGCACTTTTTTCAACAAACGAATTTTACATTAAGTAAATAAAGAACAAACAAACAAACATAGCATAAATAAATAAATACTTATTAATAAAAACAATTTATTAATTTTTTAAAAACTTAAACATGAAAAAATTAACCTTTCGTACCTTACTCGCTACTATTCAAAATTAAATAATTTAATATTATATGCTAAAAAAAAGAAGTTTATTTACATTGCTGGCATCTAAATTACTCCTCCTTTCACTATATATCTGCTACACAATAAAATGTAAAAAATATTCTGGAAAGTTTCGGTTTCGGCTACTCGGCCATTTTTTGGCCGAAACTGAAACCGAAACCGAAACCACTTATTTGGGCCGAAACCGAAACCGAAACCGAATATTCGGTCGGACACTAGATTCAAGTCTCAGTCTTTCCTCATGCTTACCCAGAAGATAATGATTCGTGAGCACCGAGACCGTTGTGCTTTTTGAGTGACGTCTGAGGTTGAGCAGCTGGTTGGTGCGTTCAATGTTATAGGTTGGCCAAGTTAGTCGGGAGATATGGGAGGTCTGTTCCTCAGACCACAATTCCTTTGCTTTTTTTCTAAATAATGTGGGACAAATATACAGAAGGTGAGGTGCGTTTAATATCACTTTTTCGTCATTATAGCTTCAACAGAAGTCATCAAAAAGCAAATTAAGACCGACCAAAAAAATCAAAAATTCTCGTTTGCGATTCTAGGATGCAATAATGAATAGAAATAATATTTCGGCAAATACTATGTCTTATTTTTATGTAAATTTTTTTTTTCAAAAACTTGAGATTTTTGCTTTGTAACTCTTTCATATTTGAGGTTAATTTTTTCATATTCATGGATATTAAAAATTCGAAATGGCTGCTTACTCATTATTGACCCTTTTTTATGTATTGAATTTTGTTGTAAAAATTGAATTAAAAACAAATTGAATTGACTTTAGGGTATAAATCAGTCACTTACAACTGACTAAAATTATCTAAATCGCATTTGTTTATAATTAGTTTTTGTTTTTTTGCCGAGTCTCTGTCTACTCGACCACATGAATGAATCAAAGCACTGCGCCACATCGCCCACAAGTCTCGACCACTTGGCAGGCATTTTCACCAAATAAATAATAACAAAAATCTTAATCAATTTTTCGTTTTTTCTACTTGGAGCACAACATTAAAATTTATCACACTCGGGGCGGAAAGTGTTTTGCATAATTTCGTTGTTGTTCCGCTTTTCCGCTCATCTTGGACCCAACCCACACTGGGTGGTAAGTGTTGACTTGGAGTGGAGGGCGGGGGTAGGTAGCAGCAAAGTGCGGAAAGCGTTTGCTGGCGTTTTTATTGGTGAAATTTTGAATGCGAAATTGCGTCATAATTTATGAAAAATGTATTTGATAGATAAAGTGCGACGGGCGCGCTGCCTGCGCCAATAAATAACCGCAACGCAACGCAACAGAAAAACAAATTCTCCTCGCCACTTGTAAACAAGTGGGAAATTTCTTGCACATTGACGCGTTGGCACTGTGGTTGTCGAAGCGTTGGTGCGGCGGCGCTCACATTTCGACATTTTGGCCCACCGTTTGCGGCTGATGGACGGCCACATTTAACGCGGCCATTTAACGTAAACAAATTTGCCAAATGGTTTATTAAAAAAACAACAAAAACTACGAACAACCAAAGCAGCAAAATACAAAAGTGTTGATATAGGAAATGAAGCGCGGAAAAATTGTTCCAGCAATAAATAAATCGCCAGCAAATAGGACAACAAATTCGATCGACGCGCGCACCGCTTTGCCGTTTCGGCGCTTTAATGAATGAACGTGCAAAGCGCGCCGCATCTATGGTTGTTGTTGGTCGGGCCGGACGGTTGTTGTTTGTTGTTTGGCATGGCAACAACCATAAATCTGACACTAAACCATGCCGCGCAGCCAAATCCACACTCATTTATATATTGCACAATATAATTGTACAATAAACTTGATTAAGGCTCGACTTGCGCTTTTAAAAAGCCATAACAAAGTCCACACCACGACGACACTTGGCAACAGTGACAATTTGACACGCGGCCGCTTATCGCAATTGGCAAGTTTAAGTGTAAAGGCGGCTTAAGCGTTGAATAATGTATGGCAACAACAACAGCAGTAGCAGCAATAAAAACTACAATAAGAACAACGAAAACAATAAATCTGCCTATTGTTGAAAATTTTCAAGTCTTATCTTTGCCCATTTGCTGCTGTTGGTTTGGGCAAAAGAAGACTTCAAATTTTGTTGTTGTTGCCACAATTTTATATTTAAATTTTCCTTAAAGGAAAAATACAGTCAAATAACTTGTTGTGTATTATTTCGAGAACAAAGACAGCACACAGGTGCTTAACCGGCCGAGTTGTGGGGGCGTTTCGCTTGCAGGCGACCGAGAACAATTCTTTGCGTTGGTCTACGTTGAGGCGAATGACCAATGCACATTCAGCTAAGCAAATGATGACTGAACAGGTTTTTGATTTTTTAGACTTTTATTGAAGTTCATTGAGACTACATATACAAAAATTTTAAATTGAAATAAAGTTATTAATATTTATTTTTTTAATTAATAAAATTAAAGAAATATATGAATTAATATTTATTTAAGTTACAATTTTTAAAGATTTAGTTTGAATAAATAAAAGTTTTAAATAATTAACATTTTTTAAATTTATTAATTAATTTTCTAAAATAAATAAAATTTAAACAAAGAAATGAATTAATAATTATTTTAATAACATTTTAAAATTTTTACATACTTATTTTCAATAAGTTAAATTTCAAATAACTTAAATTTATATTTAAAAGGCAGCAGAAGACTTTTAGTTTTTAAATTGAAATAAAGTTATTATTTTTTTTTTTTATTAATAAAATTGAGAAAAAGAAAGGAATTAATAATTTTTTTAATAAAATTTTGTAATTTTCACAGATCCGTTTTCAATAAATAAAATTTTTAAATAATTTAATTTTTAATTTAAAAGACAGCAGAAAACTAAATTTTTAAATTGAAGTATTTTATTAATAATTATTTTTTTAATTAATTCAATTTAATAAAGAAATTAATTAATTAATTATTTTAATAAAATTATTAAAAATCTATTTTCAATAAATTAAATTTTTAAATAATTTAAATTTTTTATTTAAATAATTATTAATTATTATATTTAATTTAAACCATTTTATTAATAATGGTTTTTTTAATTAATAAAATTAAAAAACATATGAATTAATAGTTATTTTAATAAATTTTAAAAGTTTTTAAAGATCTATTTTCAATAAATAAAAATTTTAAATAATTTCAATTTTTAAATTTGTTAGAAGTTATTTTTCCAAAACCAAAAAATTAAATAAACAGAAATGAATTAATAATTATTTTAATAACATTTTACAATTTTTAAAGCCTTAGTTTTTTTAAATTAAATTTTTAAATAATTTAAATGTTTGATTTAAAAGACAGCAGAAGACTAAATTTTTAAATTGAAATAATTTTATTACTAAATAAATAAATAAATAAATTACAAATTTTTTTATTATTATACAATTTTAAAACGTTTAAGGATCTATTTTCAATAAATTTAATTTTTAAATAATTTAAATTTATAAACTGTTCAATAATTATGTTTCAAATATTAATAAAATTAAAAAAGAAATGAATTAATATCATAATTATAATTATTTTAATAACATTTAAAAATTTTTAAAGATCTATTTTCAATTAATTAAATTTTGTAAATAATTAACAGCTGTAATTAAAATTTTTAAATGTTTTTTAAAAAAGGAAAACTTTCGGTTTCAATAATTTTTAATTTTTTAATATTTTCAAATGAGGATATCATTTCAGTTTCAATAAATTTTAAATTTTTAAATATTTTCAAAAGGAAAAAATTTCAATTTTTAAAATTAATTTTTAGTTTATTTTTGAAATGTAATGAAGTTGTAAAATGTATTATAAATATATTTAAAAAAATTTTCAAAATTTATTCAAGTTACCAAAAAAAAAGTAAAAAGTTCTATAAATCTAATTTAAGTATAAAAGAAAAGTACATAAAACAATTTCTACCCAAAGCTTCTTTCTTAACCTCTTTGTGACGCCTCTTCTGAGTTCTTTTGTCCAGTTTGACTCACTCCTTCTACTTCTTTACTTCCTTACTCCTTTACTTCTACTATTCACTTTACTCACTTAACTTATAATGTTAAACTTATTTTTTTCATTTTGTACCCACTGAAAGCAACAAATCCCAGCTGAAGAATGTTGCCGCAACATGTTGACTGGCCAAGTGCGTTCACCCGATGCATTGGCCATCTATTTTTGCACATTTTCAGCTGTTTTCCGTTTTTATTGACCACAACAAAACGTGCACACCATTTGTAAAATGTAAAAATTTATAAAATTTAAGATTTTGTTTTTAAATTAAATGCTCAAAAGTGTCATTTGCACGCGCATGTGGGCGTCTTGCTGCACACGCACGTGTTGCCATAAAAATATTTGCAATGCTCAACAAAATTGTCTCGTCTGTCATAAAAATTCCTGTGAATTGTCGCATTAATTCTTGTGAATACAAAATAAATTTGAAATTGTTAAAAATAACTTCAGATCAAGAGACAAATGTGATAAACTACTCAATTATATTTAAAGTTGAAATTAACTAAATATAATCAAATTATGAGCACTTAATCTAATCAATTAATCCTATCTTAATCATTCAATTCATTTAATTTTCTTATTATTTATTATGTACTCGCAGTCTTGGTGCCACAACTCATATAAAATTTATCAACCAATTTGATTTGCCAATTCAAATTTTACGCGGCATTAAAGTCCTCTTCGAATTTGCCATTCATAATCATAATAAGCAATTTGACTAACGTGAACTTGAACTAGTCGTTCAAGTGTACTTGATCATGGCCATAAAACTGTATTTAATTGCTGGAACTTTCCCAAGCGAAAAAAATGAAATGCAGCAAATAAAAGCAATGCCGTCACATGCGCGATTGCGGCAACAATTAAATGCATAACAAATTCAGAAATCATTACTTAATTGTAATAATAAGTGACACAGATATTTCAGCACGAAAATGTGTTTACGAAAAGCATGTATGACGTCCAAAAAATAAGAAACAAATTCAGCAATGAATCAGCGAAACAAATCCACGACCGTCTACAGTACAGCACGAAGTCTGCGGTACAGTGGCGAGCAAACCGAATACAATCAACAGTACTGTGCGATGTGGTCTAGTAAACGCATAAATCATCATTAGTCTGATGGAATTTTTGCCAAACGCTGTTGATAAGCATTGACAAATTGGCACTGCGAGGGCATTTTTGATGAAGGAAAGTTTTCTACAAAACAAATAACATTTTGTTTTATGGCAACTTTACTGCGCTACTTGTATTCTGAACTGTTGATTAAACAATTCAAATTATCTCTCTTTCAAAAATAATAAACCATGAAATTTACAAAAATTCCATCAAGTTTCAACTAATCAAATTTCAATCCAAATTAAATCAAATTTCGGCTAAAGTTGGATTAGCGTAGTTAATGATTGCGGTGATCATAAAATCGATAAACGAATTAAGTTGCTTAGTCTATAAATAGATTAATTAATAAATCTGACTGAATTACACACAAAAATTACATTAAACCAACGATTTAGTCAATTTATTAATTAACAAATGAATGAATGAATAGAGCAATTAATTAACAAATGAATGAATGAATAGAGTAATTAATTAACAAATCTAACTCGTTTGCAAAAAAATTATATAAAGCAAATCAACGAATTAAAAAGTTTATTAATTAAATAAATCAAAGAATACATACAAGTTTATTCATTAATAAAGCTTATTTATTTGCGAAAAATGTTTATTAATCAATGAATAATTTAAATCATAAATTAATAAATCCAACTGATTTGGGAAAAATTCAATTAAGTTATATGAATTTAATGATTAATCAAATTATTTCAATTTCTATTATTATTTCAACTATCGGTGAATTAAATAGTTTATTAATTAAATAAATTTTATTTATTTGCGAACATATTAATCAGCGAAAAAATCAGTTCATTAATGAATAAATCTTACTTAAATTAAATAATTTATTTCAATCAATCAAAAAGAGTTATTTATCTGATTATTAAATGATTCTCAACTGTTTTCGGCGAAAATGAATAATTTTTAACAATAGATTGGTGCTAAAATAGAATTTAATCACTGACTTGTTGAATCAAATAGTTAATGCCAAGTTCAAGCAGATTTGTATTAAAATTAAATTGATTATTAACTGTTTTTTTAATAAATAAATAATTTAATTAATCAATTGACTAATTAATCATCTTGCAAAATTCATAGGACAATTAAATTTAATTTATAATTGTATTAATGAATTGATCTAATTGATTTAGAGAAACATTGAATTCAATTGATGCATATTAATTAATTACATAAGTAATTAAATTAAATGAAAAAAGGAATTTAATTAGTTAACCAATTAACTAACCAAATAAATTATAAATCTAACACTAGTAAAATCCAACTGATTATTGGTAAACATATACTAATTAATTTATTAACTAATAGATCAACATAACTAATTTGTGGTAGATTGAAATTAATTCTGTGAACGATTTAATTAATTTGAAGCAAAATGGTATTCAATTAGTGGTTATCAATTAATCCATTGAATAAGTGAAATGAAAAACTGAATAAAAAAAATTTAAAATTAAATTAAATTTAAACAGACAATAGATTAATTTTTTGAATAATTCACAAATCATAAACCATCTTTTTAGAATAATGGATTCATACTCACAAATCAAACTCATTATTGGTAATCAGATATTAATTAATTTAGTGACTAGTCGATAAATATAACTAGTCGATAGTTTGTGGTACATTGAAATTATTTCCGTGAATAATTTAATTCATTTGAACCAAAATTGCATTGAATTAGTGGTTATAAAAAAATCCATTGTATGGATTAAAAGAAAAAAATGTATTAAAAAAGAATACAAAATATTAACATAAATTAAATTTATTCAGACCATTAATTATTCGAATAACTCACAAATCATTAACCATTTTTTTGGAATAGTTGACTCCCACTAATCAAACTGAATTGTTTATTGTTAAAACAAATGGTAATTTATTTATTGATTAATTAATAATTACAACTGATTGATTTACTTAAATACAAAAGTGATTTGTGGCAAATCGAAATTCAATCAATGAGTAAGTAAATCAATTGTTGTATTTATTTATTTATTTAGAAAAGTTACACATTTGTACAATATAAGAACTAAGTCTTTTAAATGCACATCAATCATTAATAAATTTTACAGGAATGAAAGCAAAACTTAAATCTATTAACAATAATAATATATTTAACCTTACATCTAAAAGTAGAAGGCAAAAATAGTAGGAAAATTAGAGATGAAAGAGGATAATACATAAAGAAGAAGGAGAAGAAGAAGAGGTGACTTGCATCCAACACAAAAGTACCATTACTAATCTAAAAGTTTGAAATAAGTTCAGTGAATGAAATAATTCAATAAAATTGGTTTTTGGCAACATTAAAATTTAATTGTTGACTAAATGAATTAATTGTTTAATTGTTTAACTGATTAATGGGTGAAATTCAATTTAAATAGTTAATACATTGTTGACTAAATGAATTAATTGTTTAATTGTTTAAGTGATTTATGGGAGAAATTCAATTTAAATAGTTAATAAATTAATAAATTAGTAGGAGAAAGTCCATGACTCAAAACAAAATCGCTTCCTAAACCGATTACACCTACTTCTGATCATTATACATACATATGTTATATACATATGTACTTAAGTAATTAGAATATATGTAATTAATTGCCTTACACTGAAGGCCATAAATATGCGAGAATCGCTTAAATACTTTTTTCCTTCTATGACTGTAAATTTGTTAACATGTTTGACAATTAACTCGAAAAAAATCAAACCTACTTAGTGTTTAACTTTTTTACATTCGCAACGACAATAAGTTTTTACTCATTTCAAATTCTAGTTTTCTACACAATATCCACTTTTCCGCACCGAATGTCGTTTGCTGTGTTCGTAAATGCCGCTCAGAAAAAACTGAATTCTTGTTGCACGATTTGTGTAAAAACTTGTTGCACGTCAATGCAGACAAAGGCGGCAATTGTCATCGCTAAATGTGTACTTTGGCTGATTTAATCAGCAATTAAATGCACACGCCCTCACGGCCAACGCAAAAAGTTGCTCACGAATGCGCATCGGTTGGTCGGCGGCCGCCCGCGAGCGACACCAACATTTTGCCTTGGCCGTTGTAAAGAACTTTCAGTTACAATTAATTTGACAGCGCTCAGTTGTCAGCGGATATTTATAACCGAAAGCGAAAAAAATCATCGCTTAGTGTTTAATGCAAAAATAGTGGCAGAAAAAATCGGCTTGTACAAAGCTCACATGTGCCGTGGGTTGATGAGATTTATTTGCTGATCGCACGAACCGCGACGCTTTTGTCAAAAACCATTCGAGCAGCAAACAACTTCAATGCGCATTCAGCACGATTCGCGTTGCATACGTTACCCCAGATGCAGCTGTCAATACTCGCTGTGCTACATACATGCAATATTTATTGATGATCTGACAACACGACAGCAACAAAACAACAACTCGGCCGTTGCCAATAGAGCGGCGAATTTAATCAGAGGTCGACACATGTGGGTGGGCGAAAATTTACTGAAAAGAGTGCAAATGTTTATCTGTTTGTGAAATCTAAGTATTAATTGCCATCAATTAGGGATTTTCTAGGAGAAGAAGGCAGTGATTTCGAAAGTTGCGCGACTGTTTGTTCATTAAGTCGGATAACTTTGATATCGTTGACATTCAAGCCTAAACTTAAGTTGCAAAAACTATTTATATGTCTGGTCGAGTTGTAGAGTATCGAAGCTGCGCCTAAACAGTAGCGTACAAATCAATTTAGCTGCAACCGGCTGCAATATTCTCACTTGTTCTGAATTATATGCAGTCATAGCCAATACACATTTGCTGGCACGACCCGTATGTTTGTCCCATAGTTTTACAAGTCGAAGGGAGAAAGTGGGGCAAACGAAAAGGTAGCACTATTTAATAGATGTATATACAATTATCTGTATGATATTCAAGGTCAGTGCAATGGTAGTGAGAGAAGCAATAACGATGCGGGCTATTTTCGCTTCTTAAGCAAACACCCAGTGGGAAATATACTGTCGACGGGAGGCGACAGCAGTTCTCCTTCTAGTCTTAGTCTTAGTCTTAGTCTTAGTCTTAGTCTTAGTCTTAGTCTTAGTCTTAGTCTTAGTCTTAGTCTTAGTCTTAGTCTTAGTCTTAGTCTTAGTCTTAGTCTTAGTCTTAGTCTTAGTCTTAGTCTTAGTCTTAGTCTTAGTCTTAGTCTTAGTCTTAGTCTTAGTCTTAGTCTTAGTCTTAGTCTTAGTCTTAGTCTTAGTCTTAGTCTTAGTCTTAGTCTTAGTCTTAGTCTTAGTCTTAGTCTTAGTCTTAGTCTTAGTCTTAGTCTTAGTCTTAGTCTTAGTCTTAGTCTTAGTCTTAGTCTTAGTCTTAGTCTTAGTCTTAGTCTTAGTCTTAGTCTTAATCTTAATCTTAGTCTTAGTCTTAGTCTTAGTCTTAGTCTTAGTCTTAGTCTTAGTCTTAGTCTTAGTCTTAGTCTTAGTCTTAGTCTTAGTCTTAGTCTTAGTCTTAGTCTTAGTCTTAGTCTTAGTCTTAGTCTTAGTCTTAGTCTTAGTCTTAGTCTTAGTCTTAGTCTTAGTCTTAGTCTTAGTCTTAGTCTTAGTCTTAGTCTTAGTCTTAGTCTTAGTCTTAGTCTTAGTCTTAGTCTTAGTCTTAGTCTTAGTCTGAGTCTTAGTCTTAGTCTTAGTCTTAGTCTTAGTCTTAGTCTTAGTCTTAGTCTTAGTCTTAGTCTTAGTCTTAGTCTTAGTCTTAGTCTTAGTCTTACTCTTAGTCTTAGTCTTAGTCTTAGTCTTAGTCTTAGTCTTAGTCTTAGTCTTAGTCTTAGTCTTAGTCTTAGTCTTAGTCTTAGTTTTAGTATTAGTTTTAGTCTTAGTCTTAGTCTTAGTCTTAGTCTTAGTCTTAGTCTTAGTCTTAGTCTTAGTCTTAGTCTTAGTCTTAGTCTTAGTCTTAGTCTTAGTCTTAATCGTAGTCTTAGTCTTAGTCTTAGTCTTAGTCTTAGTCTTAGTCTTAGTCCAATTCAGTTATGTTCAGTTCAGTCTAGTTCTGCCTTTTTTTGCCTGTCTGTATTTCTTTTAGTTTTTCGTCTCCTTTTTTATCCTTTCCTTTGTTTTCTTTTCCTTTTCTTACCTTTCCCTTTTCTTTCTACCCCTTCTCCTTTTCTCTCCTTTCCTAACATATTGTTTTCTTTCCCTCCCTTCTATTTCACTTTCTACTACTTCACTAGCAACGTTCATCTTTTCCCTACTGGGTACTTTTGTCAATTTACATTTGTAGCATTACTTGTATATTGCCGCAACACATATACATACAAATGTATTTAGAATATGTAAGTGAAAAAGGTAAAAAGAATAAGTATCTGCTTTAGTTGATTTTACGCTTCGTTTCGTGTCCACACACACACACACACACACACTTAGTGTGGTTAATGTACATATGTGCGGTTAATACTTTTTTTCATGTCATGCACACAATATTCTGGTGTTTATTGTTGTTGCTTTAGTTCGTCATTCGTTTATTTCGCTTTGGTGCCAGCATGTCTGTCGAAACGCTTTAACGGCCAGCCAGGCAGCCAGCCGGGCAGGCAGTCAGTGAGGCCGCAAGCAGGCACCAACACTCACACAATGAGCGTTCAGCTGTTACGGCGCCCTCCATAGCACCGCAGCAGCGCGCAGTAGAAACTTAATTTCACCAACCATGCAAACACACACAGCGATGTGGCAGAACGCCTACGTGCGGCTAAAGGGGGCCGAAGTGCGAGCCGCGAGCAAAAAGGTGCAATTTCAAGCGCGTGTAGTCGCTTTGTCTGTGCCGCGCTGTATGCGATAGTAAATGTGTGTGTGTGTGTGTGTGTCGATAGTTGGTTAAACTGAGCGTTGGTGGTGGTCGGGGTGGATGGGTTGGGGGGAGGGGCACAATCGAGGGCACCGAGTGCACTGGCAGAGATGATGTGCACGTCAAACAAATTACCATTCGAATAGAAATTCGAATTCTAATGGGCGGCAAATTCAAAAGAGCCACCAAAGCGACAAAGCGAACAAGGCGAAGAAGAAAAAGCCAGCACAACACAAAAATACTCAACCAAATAGCGAAAAGGCAAATAAAGCGTTGCGGCTCAGCTGAAACACGCCATTTGACATGTACGACAGCACACACGCCTCATTGGCCACCCGCTGCCCGCCGCCCGCCGCCCGCGCTGCCTTCTGCGCCATTTGTCAAGCCATTTCAGGCGCCTGTGCCCGCGTCGAACACAACGTCAGCCCCGATGATTAACCAAAGGAGGCCCGCGAACAGCGAAAGCTAATTTGTCGCGCATTATTACGCCAGTTGCGGCTCTGACTGCGGCTGTTCATTATTTAAACTTGGAAATAAAACCAAACAAAAAAGGTATTTAGCAATGGAAAAGTTCAAAGCGAAACATTAGTTACAAATGATTTTTTTCTAATTTATTTCAAATTGTTTTTTTTTGGCTTTGCAATGTTCTCATTTTTTGCAATTATTATTTGTATTGAAGCTTTGTTGTTGTAATCAGCTATTGTTTGCCTTAGAAAATGTGCAGTTCGTATGATGTTTTAGAACAAATGAGATATAAACAAAAAGCGGATGATACATTAGTAGTTCGTATTATAGTTTCTGATAAAAAAGACTATCATTAGAACCAAATTTCGAGTAGAGCATTTCCGATGGTTATTAGAGACTTTATTATAGTCCACAACTAAACAAACCTAGAACAAATTTTCATTACAAATGTCTCAATAACATAATAACTCTTCTTCAGTTGTGACTTATTTCTGGCGTCCAAGTTAAATTTAGAACTTTGCTGTATTCAGAGACCTACAGTAGAATTTTATGGCGAATATTTTTGTGGTACATTTCTTCCTTAAAAGTGCTGTTTTAAAGGACATTTTTGGCATTATAGGAATAAATGTACAAACTGACTCATAAAAATGGGAGTTAGAGGGTTAAAATGTTCCACAAAAATATTCCTCGTAGTATTTTACAACAAATTGCTGAATACATCATATACCTAAAATATAAGGTTACATGGTATTCGTATGCCTTTTCACCATAAGAATATACAAAGAGACGTTAACCTGGACCCCCCGTAAAAAATTCAGACTTAAACCTTCAAAACGCCTATACAGGTATATTTTTTCCCCATTTCTACCAGAATCCATTTTCAGAACGGTCTTTTTCTTTGGGGTCTTGCAAAATCTCTGGTCTATGCGAATAGACCACAAACAATTTCTGCGCTCAAGGTTGAGATGCAATGCGTCATGGGTGAGGTAGAGTCACACCTTTGTCAAAATGGCATCGAAAATCGAAAAGGAATCGAAAATAATAATTTGTAAAGTAAGTAAGTAAATAAAAACTTATTATAGAAGTGATCCTGTGAGATATGAATAAATGAAAATAATTCAAACAATAAGTATTCCTTGTATAAAAACTATACAATTAAATTTGATTTAATTTTATTCAATTTTTGATTCCATTTAATTAAAAATTTTTACATTTAATTAAAGCAGAAATTCAAATGCCATAAAATGTCAACAATGCATTTTGCCAAAATTGTGTTTACCACACAAAACTGTCTTAAACTTTAAAATAAATAAAATACACAAATTTCAATTTCACACGCGCCGCACAAAACGCAAATAAATTGCAAATATTTTGTCATAAATTTTCAGCTGTCTTACACAAAACAAAACAAAATTAATTACGAATAAATATAGTAAAATTATCTACAATCAAAAGCATTCAATTGCAAAGAATATAACATTTTGTTGTTGCTATTGTTTTGGGTGCTTAGAATTTTGTTGAGCAATAAATAATTCTGCATTTAAACAAGTACCTAATAAAATATTTAGGTATGTGAATTTTATAAATATGTATTTCTGAGCATGATTTATTGCCATTTAATGAATGTTCAATATTATTGAAGTGAGAAACATTTTTATATATAAAATTTTATATAAATTTTTATATGCACTAATGAACAAAATTTGCTGTGCAAGAAGAGCATGAATTAATTGCATGGTATTATATAATATATATATATAATACATATGTATATATATATATATAAATAGTATCAGTAGCGCACACAGGATTTTATTTTGGAGGGTCCCATAAACAACTTTTGAGCCCAATGCCATTTCAAATTATTCTATCCACAATTTGTATAACAAACAAATGTTTAGGGAAATTTGAATTCCAAAACCCTCTTCTCTTTATGATACATAGATGAATAGATGTGAGAGGAGCCGAGAACCATAAACCATAGGAGATCCATTCTTCAAGCACTTAGCCCATTGTACCTAAGTATGACAAATTCTACACACAGCATACAACAGTGTAATTCACAGCTTCAGTACAAAAAGACTAAGTGCCAAAAAAATGTAGAAAACTGAGTATGTATTATGATTAATAGGCATTAAGAATGAACAGGGTGCTTCAAAAAACCAAATATTTCTAACGAATTTGTGATTGTTAAAAAACAAGAACAAAAATTTATAGGAACTTAGGAAACTTAGGAAAATAAAATAAAAGAAAATGAAATAAAATAAAATAAAATAAAATAAAAAAAATAAAATAAAATCAAATCACATCAAATCAAATCAAATCAAATCAAATCAAATCAAATCAAATCAAATCAAATAAAATAAAATCAAATCAAATCAAATCAAATCAAATAAATTAAAATCAAATAAATAAAAATCACATGAAATAAAATAAAATAAAATAAAATAAAATAAAATAAAATAAAATAAAATAAAATAAAATAAAATAAAATAAAATAAAATAAAATAAAATAAAACAAAACAAAACAAAACAAAACAAAATAAAATAAAATAAAAAATAAAATAAAATAAAATAAAATAAATTAAAATAAAATAAAATAAAATAAAATAAAATAAAATAAAATAAAATAAAATAAAATAAAATAAAATAAAATAAAATAAAACAAAACAAAACAAAACAAAACAAAACAAAACCAAATAAAATAAAATAAAAGAAAATGAACCAAGTTTCGGGATATCAAAAATGGTGCTAAATGTTATTGGTGGATCCAAACGGATTTCCCTGCAACACTTCTAAACTACTAACTAAATACAATATCTTCTAAGTGAACAGATTTGTTTACGTGAATAGAAGTGAGATGTGGTTTAAGTGTTCATCTCTTACAAGTACTGTCTCACCGTCTAATTGGGGCCTCGAATTTTAATCGATTTGGCTCAATGAAAAGAGCTAAAATCACGCTCAGGTCTTTAACTTTTACAAGTCTTGTTTCTGCGTTTCATTGAGGCTTCAAATTTTGCTCTATTAGACTCAATGAACAGAGGTAAAATCGAACATAGGTCTTTAATTTTTTAGAGTCTTGCTTCAGCGTCGTATTGAGGCTTCGAATTTTGATTGATTCAACTCGATGAACGGAGGTAAAATCAGACTCAGGTCTATAACTTTCACAAGTCTTGTTAAGGCTTCGAATTTTGCTCTATTTGACTTTAACTTTGACCTATCCTGTTGTGCGTCTTTTTCAAGCAACGAATTTCATCTATTTTGAATCGACATATCCTTGAAAGAAATTGTTCATAATTTTTAACTTACTTTAATGAACTAAATTAACGAATTAATTCATTTATAATTTTTCGATAATCGAGTATTATGAATAAAGAAAAATCACCCTGTAATATTTCAACATTTTTAGCATATTTAATACTACATAAAACAACAATAATAACAACAACAACAACAATCGCATTGGCAGCAAACATTGAAATTATAGCAAAACCAAGTGAATTTGTTGCAAGCAAAAAACTAACATACAACAACAATGCTAATTTAAGAATATTGAGTTGTTGCTGTAATTGGTGCTGTCACTCGCGCCCAGCTGCTGGCGGCAATCTACAAAGCGGCGCAACCGGCAGCCGGCCGCTCGCCCGCGCCGTCAATGCCCAATGCCCATGTATTGCTTTATTTAATTAAAATTTATCATTACAATGAAGATAGTTGACAGGCACACAGCCACAGTGGCAGCGGGTGTTGTAGAAGGTGCTGTTGTTGTTGCTGTTGCTATTGTTGCTGACAATGGGGTGGCCGGTCGGCGCATTTGTTACGGCAGCGGCTGTTTGAAATGGTGGCGAGTACGGAGGCGATGAGAGGAAATATTCTATAGAATGACCTAATAGACACGAGCACAACAATAACAACAAAAATGTAGAAAAAATAAAGCAATAAAAATATAAAAAATGGCAACACTTTTGCGAACACTGTGACGGCAATGCAAACTGAAAGGCAACGAAGAAGAAGAAGAAAAGGCAAAAACTGAAGAAGCAGAAGCAGACTGAGCTTGATTTTAGCTGAGCGGACGGGAGAAGAGTGCTTTGCGACTATATTATGTGGGCCCCAACAACAACAACAACAATAAGAACAACTGACATGCAGCGTTGATTAGAATAAGCAGTACAGAGTAGTGGGTGGGGGAGGGGGCAGGGGGTTGAAAAAAGCCGCACAAGACGGCAACACATTCTCGTGGGCGGCACAGCGCTGCTCGGGTCGGGCGGCGCGCGCGCCAACAAGTGTGATCAGTCGCGCTTCGCAAACAAAAATTGGACGATTTGGTGAATGCGGGGGGTGAATTGTTGAAAAGTTGGCATGGACTGTGGTTTGGGGTGCGCGCGCCACACTGCACATGTCAGTGTGTGCGCGCGTGTGTGTGTGTGTGTGTGGCAACAATCTGTCAGACCGCGAGTCGACGTCGTCGTCGCTGTCGCTGTCGTTGATATTGTCGTTCGTCGCATACGTCAAGCAGCAACTTGCCAAATGGTTTATTTTTTCGGAAAACAAATTTATTAACGAGCCACAAACACAACAACAACAACAACAATGGGCGTAATATAATATAGCCTGGCCGCTGTGCCGTTGTTATATATTAAATTGCGGTGCTGTCATGTTTTTATTTAGTCTTTGTAAACAAATTCCTTTTCTTGTTTTGCAATTTTTTTTTTTAAATGAATTTCATTTTTCACCCCAATGAGAATTTATTTGTTATGCGTTGAACATGATTTGTGTGGTTTCGTTGAGGCAGGCACCCATTGCAGTGACCTTGAAAATGTTTGCCTAAATAAAATAAATAAATTTAAAATGTCTAAACATGGGTTGGTAGTAAACAACGAAAACCATTATGCTTCCAATAGATGGTTTTAGTAATCTGTATCTTGCGTAGTATACGAGTGATTGCAAAACGCTTGAAGGCATTAGAATCATAAGAACTCGTACCAAATAAACTTCTCAGACAGTTTTGTGATTGCTTGACTTGGTTATGAGTGAGCGCGTATTAAAGTTGTGAGGGAAAACCCATTATTTGTTAAAAAAAATGGTTTTAGTAATATGTATCTTGCGTCGTATACGAGTGATGGCGATACGATTGATGACATTAGAAAGATACAATTTTGTGCTAAACAAACTTCTCAGACCGTTTTCTGATTGCTTGGCTTAGTTATGTTTGAGCGCGCATCAAACTAGTAAAGAGAAATCCATTATTTGTTCAATAAATGGTTTTAGTAATCTGTATCTTGCGTAGTATGCGAGTGATTGCAAAATGCTTGATGGCATTAGAAAGATAAGAACTCGTACTGAACAAACTTCTCAGACAGTTTTGTGATTGCTTCATTCAGTTTTGCTTGAGCGCAAGTTAAAGATGGACATAATCAAAGAAAAAATATGTCATATCAGATTTGGGTTTTCTCTTTTAATGAAGGCCAGAACGCCAGCCAAGCAGCAGAAAATGAGAATAGCGTTTATGGTTCCAGTTAGTGGCGGTTTTGGGGGTTCAAACACCTGCCAAATATTTGTTGGTTACAACAATTTCGGGTAACAAAGTAGATTTCAAATGACATTTGCCTCAAAAGTTGCGTTTGAAACCTTACCCTCCCCCCAAAAATAAAGTCCTCTGTGCGCCTCTGGTCCTGATGCTATAACAGCCATTCATGCACACTTTTGTGTTCATCGATTCCGTTTTGGTGATTTTGATATCAACGCTCTGAAAGGCCAATTGTTGAAAATACCAATAAATCATGGAAATCTTCGAGCTAAACTTTGGTCAAAAGAGCGTTCACCTAACTAAGGTTGAAAAGAAAAAGAAGCTCAATGAGAAGAAGCCCATTTCCGAAGCGAATGATGACTGATCATGAAAATTGGATCACAAACGACAAAGTCGATGAAGCACTGTCGGAGTTGAATAACAGTAAGCTAAATCACGAATTAATACAAAAAACCCTTGTGGTGGAATCGCAGTAAGCCAGTGGAAACGTTGGCCAAGGCCAGGATTGACAGTCAAGAAAGTGTTGCTAGGTTTTGCTGTGTGTTTGATGGGTTTCGTAGGGTAATGTCTACTATGAGCTTTCTTTACTCTCAACAATTGGATCGTCTGAAAGTAGCAATCGCTCAAAAGCAGCCAGCTTTGGAAAATAGGCGAGGAATTGAATTCCTTAGTGACTCGCCAGAATCTCCGGCAGTTTGCTTGGAAGATTCTTATGCATTCACCTTACAGTCTGCTTCGACCACCTAATCCTTTCTATGATGAATGATTTTGCTTTAAAAAGATGACTCAAGAAAAATTTTTTATAATTGACTTATCAGTTTTTTGGAATAGGGAGTAGGGTTTCTATTGAAAGAGGTTTTTTAAGAGAAGCTTGTAATAATTGACTGTCCCAGTTTTTGGAAATAAGGACTTTCTGTGAGCGAGGCGTTCTAGAATTACCTTCAAAATGGCAACAAGTTATTGAACAGAACGGTACATAAATGACTTAATCGAATGACTTCGATGCTTACTTAAGTCTTCAATTTCATGCAAAAATAATTAATTTCTTTTTACTATGTTTTTGATAAAAATTACAATTGCTGTTTGTTTGAACGCTAAAGAAAACAAAAACACAATTAAATTTATATTAAAAAAAATATTTGAAGAACACAAAATTATGGTCTGAATTTTTGTTTTTTGAGATGCTGAGAAAAACAAAAACTTTTTCAATTTATAAAAAAAAATATTTGAAGAACAGAACTGTCCTCCGAACTGTTGTTTGTTTGACGCTAAGTAATGAATTTTTCATGCAAAAATAATTAATTTCTTCTTACTATTTTTTTGATAAAAATTACAATTGTTGTTTGTTTGAACGCTAAGAAAAACAAAAAAACAATGAAATTTATATTAAAAAAAATATTTGAAGAACAGAAAATTATGGTTTGAATTTTTGTCTTTTTAGATGCTGAGAAAAAAAAACTTTTTCAATTTATATTAAAAAAAGTATTTGAAGAACAGAAAATTATCCTCCGAACTGTTGTTTGTTTGACGCTAAGTAATGAATTTTTCATGCAAAAATAATTAATTTCTTCTTACTATTTTTTTTGATAAAAATTACAATTGTTGTTTGTTTGAACGCTAAGAAAAACAAAAAAACAATTAAATTTATATTAAAAAAAATATTTGAAGAACAGAAAATTATGGTTTGAATTTTTGTTTTTTTAGATGCTGAGAAAAAAAAACTTTTTCAATTTATATTAAAAAAAGTATTTGAAGAACAGAAAATTATCCTCCGAACTGTTGTTTGTTTGACGCTAAGTAATGAATTTTTCATGCAAAAATAATTAATTTCTTCTTACTATTTTTTTGATAAAAATTACAATTGTTGTGTGTTTGAACGCTAAGGAAAACAAAAAAACAATGAAATTTATATTAAAAAAAATATTTGAAGAACAGAAAATTATGGTCCGAATTTTTGTCTTTTTAGATGCTGAGAAAAACAAACACTTTTTCAATTTATATTAAAAAAAAATATTTGAAGAACAGAAAATTATCCTCCGAACTGTTGTTTGTTTGACGCTAAGTAATCAATTTTTCATGCAAAAATAATTAATTTCTTTTTAATTTTTTTTTTTTTAAATTTCAATTGTTGTTTGTTTGACCGCTAAGGAAAACAAAAAAACAATGAAATTTATATAAAAAAAAAATATTTGAAGAACACAAAATTATGGTCTGAATTTTTGTTTTTTTAGATGCTGAGAAAAACAAAAACGTTTTCAATTTATATAAAAAAAAATATTTGAAGAATAGAAAATTATCCTCCGAACTGTTGTTTGTTTGACGCTAAGTAATGAATTTTTCATGCAAAAATAATTAATTTCTTTTTAATTTTTTTTTTTTTAAATTTCAATTGTTGTTTGTTTGACCGCTAAGGAAAACAAAAAACAATGAAATTTATATAAAAAAAAAATATTTGAAGAACACAAAATTATGGTCTGAATTTTTGTTTTTTTAGATGCTGAGAAAACCAAAAACTTGTTTAATTTATATAAAAAAATATTTGAAGAACAGAAAATTATGGTCCGAATTGTTGTTTGTTTGGATGCTTAGAAAAAAAACCTATAAAAATTGTATAAAAAAAATATTTGAAGAACACAAAATTACAGTCTGAATTTAAGCCCAAAAATCGATTGTCTGACTACATAACTGCCTTGGGAACTGTTGTTGTTTTATGCTGTTGAAGGTTTTCAATGTCAGCACATTGGTATCTTTAAAATCATAATTGCTACGCACAATTATTTTTTTATATTAATATTACAACAAAGCGCCTAATAATTTGTGAACCACAAAGTGCGTGGTCACAGCCTAAACAAAAAAAACACATTAAAAGATGAATGCGAGCGAAATAAAATTATAATTAAAGCGAGCAGAACACAACAAACCGCAAATGTAGAAAACACTCAAAGACTTTACATGAAAAGCCACCAGAACAGGCAGCACTGACAATGCCAAAGTGGACAAACAATAACGACTCATTGGACGAGGCGAGGTGAGGCACAGCTGCTGAGCGATCTCGAGTCGACGTTGAGGGCATTGCGGCAGTCGACCGCACTTCCGAGCTGCCGCTTAGGGCTTTCGAAACAACAATGAGCTAGAAAAACGTTCAAACGTTCGAGCAGAAAAATCTCACAACACAGCCAACGTGACTATTAAAGTTGGCCATAACAAAAGGTCCAAATGGACAGCTTAAGACAGCCAACCGGCCGGCCAGCTGATGCACGAAAAAATGAACACAGAATTAAATACAAAACAAAAAAAATGTATTCAACCACATTTGCATAAAATTCCAGTTTGCTTAAATTGAGAAAAACACAGCAAATATACAAATGTATCAAAAAACAAAAACAACAATTGCCATAAAAATAGCAATAAAAAAATTTACGGAACGGAAATAAAAAAACTAATTCGATGGTAAAGTTTTATTTGACGTTTGGTGTTTCTTAACTGATACTAATACGTTTTCTATGTTCTTAATTATGGGGTTTTTTTTAATTTTATGAATTTTGTATTTTTTGGTTGTTACCTTTCGTGAGTCATTTTCCATGCAGCTTTGAAAGTTATTCGTGCGTGTAGAAGATTTCATATAATTTTTTTGTTATATTTTATACATAAATTTTAATGGTATCAACACTTGTCTTAACTAAAATTATATGGTTTACAACACTTAATATATTAAGAAAATAGTAATAAAACTCCACTAATTAGTTATAAAACCAACACCCCAAAAGTCTGAAAGCGTGAATTTTTCACTTATTGTGTTTAGCTCTCGAAACATTCAAATCGACATTAAAGTTTTAAATGAGTCACGAAAATTAATAACAAATCAATTAAACTGCTGTTTGGTGAGTTGAATGTTTAATAAATCAACTCTGATCTTTTGACAGCCGTATTATTTATTATTGGATCATAAGCCGATCTTTCGATAAGCCTAAAGGTTACCATGCGGTTTTTTAATTCAAATTAAATTAAATTAAAATTCAATTAATACAAATTAAAACCAACCACATACTAATTAATTAGGCTACAAACAATATGTGATTATACAGGGTGCTGTGTGATGAAACAATAAAGTTGGGTTGCAAGTAAAAAAAAATGCCCTTGCAGAATGAATGAATGAGCCAGAACGCAACAAAGGGAAACTTTATCGGGTTCAGCGGTCATTAATTCTCACAATCTTTGATTTCATTATTTAAGATTTAAATGCCTTCAGGATATCGGAAAAGCCTGATTTTCAACCAAGATTCTGATTTTTTTTTTTAGCTTGAATCAAAGTGTACTGTAGAAGCCTAGAAGTCTTTTTCAATGGCAATGACTGTCGCTTGCATGAATAAATATCTCTTTTGAAACTATTTTATTAAAATATAAGAAATACACAAGTACAGTAAAACCCGCTTAAGTACCTCACCTACATATGCAATCTTTTTGATGTACTCAAGTGGTTCAAGTACTGAAGTTGGTCCAGCAGTAAGCACACAAATATTGGTTATTTAAACGGGTTAGGTATGTAAAAGAGAGATGTGTGAAGATAGAACTCCTTAAGGAGGTTTCACTGTATATTTAAAAAATATTTATTCCAAATGAAATACAGTCCTACAGAATTCGGAAACTTAGGGCCCACTATTGAAGAGCTCAAGATTTCTACTAAACGATTTCCACGTCTTAATATCTCTCCTGGTTATATAGAGATTTTATATTTGAATTTTGTAAATTAAGAAAACTGTTAGACATACGAATACATTGAGGGAATATTTAGACTTTTGGCCTTTTCTTTTTCCCATTCGCATTCAAAAACATTGGTCAACTATTTGGTTATTCTTAACCGATCTTCTTACCAATGCAATTATTTATTGCTTAATATGATTTTTCACACCCACTTCAATAAATTTTCGCTTTCCACTCAACAGAAACTTCTCTCTGTGTAGTAAAAACACAAATATATTTTTGAAATTGTTAAATTTATATTCTTTCTTCAATTAAAGTCTCAAGGTCACACTCTTATTTTGTGAGAATAACACAATCTGTACTTTGTTCGTTTACACTTTTATTACCACAAAATCCGGAAAATTAACCAAGTGAAAATGGAAAGCTTACAATGCTTTCAACAAAGGGAATAAACAAAAACTTGAACTAGACTAAACAATAACAGAAGAATAATTGCAACAACAAATAAATTAAACAAAAGGTGAATTGTGCTTTAAAAAGTAGAAAAGTGTGAAATTTTAAAACGTTTCGATTTTGTCATAAAGTGTTAGTAATTCTTGGGGAGAGAGAATTTTCCAAAGTTCTCATTAGCTTTGGAAAATTTTCATCCTAAATATTTATTAGAATTTTAATAAAAGATTTTCATTTTAGATACTTCTAAAATATTCTAAAATATATTAAAACCAGATTAAATATAAATATATAAAATATTGGAAAATATGAAAGCTTTCTAAATGCAATATACTCAGATGAGTTAACTCCATTCAATGGTTTATGTCTCATACCTCGAAGCTGCTTAGTTTCTAAGCGTTATTATTTAATGTGGTCTCAAAATGGGGGGACTGTGACCTAATAACTTGACTAAATAATACTGGCAAATAATTCTTTATACAATGATTATATGTACTTGAACCACTTGAGTACATCAAAAAGATTTTACTGTACTTGTTCTTGTTTGCATATTGAGTTAATAAAATATTTTCAAAATAAATATTATTTCATGCAAACGACAGTCATTGCCATTGAAAAAGACTTCTATGCTTCTACAGGACACTTTGATTCAGGCTAAAAAAATCACAATCTTCGTTGACAATCAGGTTTTTCTGATATCCTGAAGGCATTTAAATGTAAAGTAATGAAATCAAAGATTGTGAGAATTGATGACCGCTGAACCCGACAAAGTTTCCCTCTGTTGGGTTCTAGCTCATTCATTCATTCTTCAAGGAGATTTTTTTTTACTTGTAACCCAACTTTATTGTTTCACAAAATAGCTTTGCAGCAGAGAAGACTCAGATTCCTGTTTAGTTAGATATAAAGCAGGAGAGAGAAGTTGTTCTAGAAACAGGAGAGAGAGAGAGAGAGATCTTCGGTATGGTTTGTATAAACGTGGACTTCAATGTAGAGATGAACCAAGAACTGGATAGTAACTGCGGAATGTTAAACAAACAAAATATTTATGGAACAGAAAAATTGAGAGGTAAGAGGTGAAGCTGGAGAGAGATTGCTCGACAGAAAAGAGAGAGAGGAAAGAGATCTTCGGTATGGTTTGTATGAACGTGGACTTCAATGTAGAGATGAACCAAGAACTGGATAAGAACTGGGGAATGTTTAGCAAAAAAAAAAATTTTTGTGGAACAGAAAAATTGAGAGATTCCTGTTTAGTTAGAGGTGAAGCTGGAGAGAGAAGTTGCTCGACACAAAAAAGAGAGAGAGAGAGATCTTCGGTATAATTTGTATGAACGTGGACTTCAATATAGATATGAACCCAGAACTGGATAGGGACTGGGGAATGTTTAGCAAAGAAAATATTTATGGAACAGAAAAATTGAGAGATTCCTGTTTAGTTAGAGGTGAAGCTGGAGAGAGAAGTTGCTCGACAAAAGAGAGAGAGAGATCTTCGGTATGGTTTGTATAAACGTGGACTTCAATGTAGAGATAAACCAAGAACTGGATAGGAACTGGGGAATGTTTAGCAAACAAACTATTTATGGAACAGAAAAATTGAGAGGTAAGAGGTGAAGCTGGAGAGAGATTGCTCGACACAAAAGAGAGAGAGAGAGATCTTCCGTATGGTTTGTATGAACGTGGACTTCAATGTAGAGATGAACCAAGAACTGGATAGGAACTGGGGAATGTTTAGCAAACAAAATGTTTATGGAACAGAAAAATTGAGAGGTAAGAGGTGAAGCTGGGGAGAGATTGCTCGACACAAAAAAGAGAGAGAGAGAGATCTTCCGTATGGTTTGTATGAACGTGGACTTCAATGTAGAGATGAACCAAGAACTGGATAAGGACTTGGGTACTATATGAAGCTGGAAGAGAAGTTGCTCGACACAAAAAAGAGAGAGATCTTCGGTATGGTTTGTATGAACGTGGACTTCAATGTAGAGATAAACCAAGAACTGGATAGGGACTTGGATGCTATTTGAAGCTGGGGAGAGAAGTTGCTCGACAAAAGAGAGAGAGAGACACCTTCGGCACGGTTTGTATAGAAGTGGACTTTTAAACAGGGACTCATAGACTTGGATACGGTTTAGCAAATTCAATTAAATTGTTTTAGTGAGCAAACTGTGGTTTTTCATGGACAATTAATTGAAATATTTAAGTTGTCTACAAGCGAATATCCTTTATTCCGCTGACTCTTTTCCTTTGCCTTTTTTCTTCCAGCTATGTTTTTCATTACTTCCATTACAGTGACGTCAAACCTTTGCCATTGTTGCCACTAATGATGAACTTTAAGACGTACTAACGTATTTTTAAAAACCTCATCAAGCCAAAAATAGAAAAATAAACCAAAAAAGCCAAAAAAATATTTAAAAAAAAACAATAAGAAACTAAATGATAACAAACAAACAAAAAAACAGCAAAAAGAAAGACTTTGAAGTTTAGAAAAGAGACAACAACAATAAACTTGCCCAAACTTGCTGATTGTAAATTAAATAAAGACGAAACGCAAGAAGCGATAAGCGGAAAAAAGTGCTGAGAAACTTTAGGTGGCCATGGCTAAGACAAATTAATGAATGAGGCAAAGAAAAAGACGCACATTCTATGGAAACGCTGACACGAGACCGAGAAGGTGGAGAGAGAAGTTGTTATGACAGTCGAAAAGAGAGTTTCAATGGGCGAAAACGAGACAGCCAATGCTGTCAGCTTTAAGACCTGCAGATCTGAAAGTAATTACGCACCTAATGGTGGGAAATCGACGCAGGCCACACGACACCCGCCAAGCATTTGGGCGCATTCAGCTTTTCTCAGTTGAACAGTGAACCGAAGAAGCAGCACACACATTGTGCATTCACCACAAAATGCCACCAACGTACAATTTCGCTGCGGTTGCCAGACTGTGCAACTGGACGTCTGCGGCGAGCAGGTGGGGGGGGAGGGGGGCTGTGCGCGCGACATGGTAATTTGGCCAGTTACGCGGCTGGAACTAATTCGAATGCAATTATCGGCTTAGCAGACGTTGTAAACTGTTTCAGTAATGAGGCCGAAGCTACAAAAAAACACGCAAACTATTTTAGAAATTCACAAGCATTGCGCCAGCTGCCGGCAGGTAACTACAACAACTACACTAATTACACTTTGCGCGCTGCTCGTTAACTGGCTGGCGGCTACTTCATTTGGGTTCTCGCAGCCTGTGAATGTTTATTCTATTTTATATAATTTATTTTTTTGTTGTCAAAATATTGCAAAAACCCACAATAGGCCATTCGTTTAAATATTAAAAAAAAAACATACAATTTAAAAGCTAAAATGGCCACAGCACCAAACCGCATGTGGTCGACTTTGAAAAAAAGACTACTCATACATTTCTTTAGTTTTATTTTGTATAGCAAAGTTTTAGATTTTTTGCAACATTTTAAAAATTGTTGGTATTGTTTTATTGGGTTGCTTGTCAGTTTTAATTGCTTTTAGTGGGAATTTTTTTTTAGCAAATTTTTGTCTGCAAATTTTTGCAGTGTTATGCCATGAGATGTGAGAGTATAATCACTTTGGCCTTGAATTTAATGGTTGGAAACTATTTATGTGTGTATCATCAACAGAAGAATAAATTTTGAAGTGATCGTTCACTCATGAATCTACCAAATTAATCAGCTGTGCAATCGTTCGTTAGACTGACCGCCTGAGTGTCCTTATGTCCAGCTCTCTGTTTATCTCTCTGTGCTCCTATTCTGTGCTTTCATGGATCGATTCCGGTATACGTCAATCCATCATCCGTCTGTTCACATATACATCCAACAGTCTTTCTCTCCGTTCACTTGTGCCTTAGTTCATCTTCGCATCTTTTTCTACCACTTTTGATCAAAGTATTGCTTCATCCCTTTGTCTTCCTGTTCGTATAACACTCGTTTCGTTCCTTTCTTCATTCCCCTCTCTCATCCTTCTCTGTTCACTAGTTCCTTATTTGCTCCCCACATTTGTTTCTCCCACGTTCGGTCATTGCTTTACTTCATTCTTTTGTCTTCTTGTTCATCTAACACTCGTTTTGATGGTTCTTCATTGCGATCTCCATCCATCCCCCTCTCTTTCTGCCATTTCTTGGCTTCATCCATCTGTCAGATTGTCTGTCCTACACTCCATTAGTTAGTTTATCTATTACCCTTTCCACTCATCCCTCTCGCTTCTGTGTTCACTCGTTCCTGCATTCCTCTCCGCATCCATTTCTTCCGCCTTCAGTCAATGCATTGTTTCATCTTTATGTCTTCCTGTTCGTCTATCACTCGTTTCGTTCGTTTCTCCATTACACTCTTCATTTATCTCTCGCCTTCTTTGGCAGTCCTTGGTTTGATCCATCTGCCAGTTTGTCTCTTCAATAGTCCATTATAACAACCATTACCCTCTCCACTCAACCCTTCTTTCCCTCTCTCGTCTCTGTGTTCACTCGTTCCTGCGTTCCTCTCCGCATTTTTTCCGCCTTTAGTCAATGCATTGTTTCATCTTTTTGTCTTCCTGTTCGTCTATCACTCATTTCGTTCGTTCGTATGTCATTCTGTATCTTCGATCTTCCCTTCCTTCCTCATCCATTCCTTCCTCTCTTTGTTCTATCAATTGTGCTCCTGTTTGTCCTCTTGCCCCTCCGTCCCCCGCAAACAGCGCTTTGGTCCGCCACTGTATTCATACTTTCCGTTGTCTGTTTATTTCTTCTATTGATTCTATTCGTATTTTCTTTTATGCGTCTGTCCCTCTGTCAGTCTTTTCCTCTCCACATGTTTCCTTTCCACATGTTCGGTCTCTTTTCTACGTTTGTTTTCTTCCTCTGTTCGTCCTTGGCTCAGATCATTTCCCATGCTGTCTAATTCATATCTCTGCACGTAACTAATCCCGTTCTTCCGTACTTCTAACCGTTCGTCCTTCTAACCAACAGTCTCTTTGTCTGTCTGCTTTTTCCTTTGTCTGGCCACTTTGTTTCCATAATCCTGCTTGACGCCTTGTCCCTGTATCTAATCATCCATCCATTTAGTTGTTTGTGCGTAACTCCTTTTATTCGTCCTTCCTCTTTGTTGTATCGTTTCTATGTTCGTCTTCTGTTCAGTCTTCTCTTCAAATCTCGAGCGTTTCTCTTCTCTATGCCCATCAATCTTTCTGTCCACAAATGTTTCCAACTGTCTCTTCAACCATTTTTTTATGTACTCAATTGAAAATAGTTGTGGCCAGGGACCGTAAAAGTTATAAGTTTTATTATAAAAATCAATATTTAAGAGTTACCTGTTTACTTTAATTTGATGACTCAACAAATAACAGCTATTTTTTATTTATATCTCAAAAATCATTTAATAACAGTTATTTTTAATTTTTTTCTTATTAGTCCACAAATAAAAGTTTTTTTCGATTTTTATTTTAGTTGTCCTATGATAACAATTATTAGTGACTTTTTTTTTAAAGTCATCAATAAAAATCAGTAAGTGAGTTTTATTTATAAAGGTCATCAATAAAAATAAGTCAGTGAATTTTATTTTTTAAGTCATCAATAAAAATCATTGAGTGACTTTTATTTATAAAAGTCATCAATAAAAATCATTCAATAAATTTTATTTTTTAAGTCGTCAATAAAAATCAGTCAGTGACTTTTATTTTTTAAGTCAGCAATAAAAATCATTCAATGACTTTTATTTTTAAGTCGCAATATGAAAGTCATTTTAATTAATCGCAGTACTGGATTCTTTAAATATCGAAATGTATATATATTCTTGATCGACTCATCAAGACCTGACTGACAATTCTGTTTTCTGGAAGAATTATAACTTTTGAATGTATTAATAAAACTGACTTTTATAATGCGACTTAAAAAATAAAAGTCACTCAATGATTTTTATTGATGACTTCAAAAATAAAAATCACTGACTAATTTTTATTGATGACCTTTATAAATAAAAGTCACTGATTGATTTTCATTAATGACTTTTATAAATAAAAGTCACTCAATGATTTTTATTGATGACTTAAAAATTAAAATTCACTGACTTATTTTTATTGATGACTCTTATAAATAAAAGTCACTTAACATATGATGACTAAAAAAATAAAAGTCACTGACTGATTTTTATTGATGACTCTTTTAAATAAAAGCCACCAATAATTGTTATCATAGGACAACTAAAACAAAAATCAAAAAACACTGTTATTTGTGGACTAATATGAAAAAAATCAAAAATAAATGTTATTAAAGGATTTGTAAAATATAAATAAAAAATAATTGTTATTTTTTATCTTTTCCATGTAAATTACAAAAAAAAAGTTTATTGCCAAGTTTGATTCTCGGTGCAAAAATAAATGTATTGGTACATTTCATTTATTTGTATGACCTTTCCTTCATAGTAATTTTTTCAAATATAATTTTCATAAATAACTGTTATTTCCGGTCCCTGGTTGTGGCACGCCTATCTAATCTATAGTCAAATATTTCAACAATCTGTTTTCCTATCGTATTTTTTAAGTTTTTTGAATAAAAAAAGAAAAACAATTTAAATTCTATTTACAAACGATGCGTGGCCAAAGTGTAGCTTAGAAAAAAGTCCTTCAATACCGACTGCAGCACTTACTTTATATATTTCATTTTTATTTTTTTGTCTATTTTTTATGAATTTTTTTTAATGAATTTTTTAAATGCTGCGGTCTTTTTTTATTTTTTTTATTTTTTTTTGTATTTTTTTACCAGCTTTTTAGGTCCATCAGCTGGTATTTTGACAGGTTGTCAGCTGTTGTTGGCAAATGTCTCGAGCGTTGAAATGTTCGCTGACATGCCATCATGATTAGTTGGCATTTGGGGAAAATTCCGTTATAATCTGACTGAAAATAGAACATCTAGAAAGGTAAAGATGTTGACAAGAGAACAACAACAAAATACCACAATGTGCCATTCTACTTAAGTGCGAGACCTTGTCATGTCTTTGCTACGAGTTGGAATGAAATATATAAAATTTTGAAGAATATATCTAAGGGACATGGATCTCTATATGTTGTGTATTATATTTATATACATAGGCATAAGTATATATATACATGTGACATAGTTATAAGAAGCAAAGTTGACAACCTCTGAATAACTAAATACAAAGTAAGAAGACGAGAAGAAAACCAATATGCGATTTGTTTTCTTTTAGTTGCTAAGAGTTCATCATGTTCATCATTTGTTTGTCAGTATTTATATATGTATGAAGATTTTGACTTTCTTTCAAATGCTAATTTTTTCATATTGGTAAACCAATATTATTGTTTTTGTATATTAATATTTCCACTTACTTGCTTCTCTCATAAAACCCTCTCAACTCTTTAATTTGACCACAGTAAATATTATGACTGCCGCTGTGATTGTTATTGTAATAGGATTTGTTGTTGTTGTAATCATTAAAATGCCGCCACAATACTCAGTAATTATGACAAATTGCATAAATTTTGATTAAGGCCAAAAATTCACTTCACTGTGGTTTTGCCTACAAGCAACACAGTTCCGCTTTTGAATAAACAAATTATATACTTAAGTAGATACGCACTGAGGCGATGTTGTTGACTATATGAAGCAGAGATGTTGCACTGATAAGTCCAAAGGGTTGCCGACTATTGCCATAGCAACAACAACAACCACAACAACAATGACTTCATTAACACTTACGATGGGCACTTCCGACGTTCCGACTATTGTTGGGCGGAAAAGCGACCAGCTGGTGTGTTGTTTGCTGTTTTTGTTGCTGTCAAGTACACAATCGGTACACACTAATGGGATTTGCAGTGCGGCAAAAGCACTTCAAGTCGCTGCCGTGTGGCCCTCAAGTTGCTCACAACAATTCCGGCGAACTATTTGCGCCTCACAGTAAATACTGAATTTGCTTATTTTCAACTTGAATGCTAATTGTGTGCTGCATAAATAAATGTTGCCGATTGTTGACTTGTTGGCATTGATAGCAGATATAACAACAACAACAACAATAATAGCCATCTAACAATAACATCTCACTGCGGCCATATCATGCACGAGCGAAAAGTGCTTGCAGGGCAGAGGGCTTCAAGTGCTCCAATATTTGGCGCTGTGTCCGTCGTTTGGCCTTTTGTCTTTGACGGCTCGAGCGCCCAACCCTGAGCCCTGTAATCATGATTTCAAATTGCCATTTTGTTTGTGTGTTGAGGCGACTCTTTTGTGTGGTGTGCGAGGCGCACTCGTGTACCGGCAATTTGCTCTAATCGTCATTCATTAGGGCTGCTGGCCCTTGGAAGTAGTTGGCCATTGTTGGCGCTTGAATGTACTCACGCGCTACCGGAATAGTTTTTTGTATTAAAAAAATCCATCAGTATCATGTCGAGACGTTGATTGTTAGTGTTAAATACATAGAAGTAAAAGAATATACAGGGTGTGCCTTCTTTATGTTGTTATGTGAATATTTAATAATTTAAAAATGTAAAAAAAAATAAAATAAAATAAAATAAAATAAAATAAAATAAAATAAAATAAAATAAAACAAAACAAAACAAAACAAAATAAAATAAAATAAAATAAAATAAAATAAAATAAAATAAAATAAAATAAAATAAAATAAAATAAAATAAAATAAAATAAAATAAAATAAAATAAAATAAAATAAAATTAAGTAAAGTAAAGTAAAGTAAAATAAAATAAAATAAAATAAAATAAAATAAAATAAAATAAAATAAAATAAAATAAAATAAAATAAAATAAAATAAAATAAAATAAAATATAATATAATAAAATAAAATAAAATAAAATAAAATAAAATAAAATAAAATAAAATAAAATAAAATAAAATAAAATAAAATAAAATAAAATAAAATAAAATAAAATAAAATAAAATAAAATAAAATAAAATAAAATTAAATTAAATTAAATAAAGTTAAATGAAATGAAATCAAATAAATTCAAATAAAATAAAATAAAATAAAATTAAGTAAAGTAAAATAAAATAAAATAAAATAAATAAAAATAAAATAAAATAAAATAAAATAAAATAAAATAAAAAATAAAATAAAATAAAAAAAAATAAAATAAAATAAAATAAATTAAAATAAAATAAAATAAAATAAAATAAAATAAAATAAAATAAAATAAATTAAAATAAAATAAAATAAAATAAAATAAAATAAAATAAAATAAAATAAAATAAAATAATATAAAATAAATTTAAATAAAATAAAATAAAATAAAATTAAGTAAAGTAAAATAAAATAAAATAAAATAAAATAAAATAAAATAAAATAAAATAAAATAAAATAAAATAAAATAAAATAAAATAAAATAAAATAAAATAAAATGAATTGAAATGAAATGAAATGAAATAAAATAAAAGTTCATATATGAGGTATGTTTATTTTATTTGGTCAAAAGTTATTTGGTAAAAAGGTGATGATATTTAAATTTGAATACAGAGGGTTTGAAATTCAAAGGTCTTAGTGGAATACAATATGTACTTAATGCCCAATTGGGCCTTTCTTATAAATGGTAATTTTTTAAATGATATTTTCCATCGTATTTTCCACCTCATTTCAACATACAGTACTTTTCGTTTATAACGAACCCGTTTAAAACGATTTTCCGCATAAAACGAACCAATTTCAAAAGTACGCGCTTTATATTTTCGCTTATTACGGACCCCTTTTAAAGCGAACTTTCGGTTAAAACGAACCATTTTTCCCAGTCCCTCGAAGTTCGCTTTAAGTGAAAAGTACTGTATTTTCAATAGATTGTCATATAATAGTGACTCTAATATTGGCCCAATTACATTGCCATACCAAAAATTGTCCCAAATCTGTCACACCGAAGACAGTGGCCTTTTTGTAAGTTTAGAATAGAGCAGAAAACTTAGAATGTATAGTCTTTTCCTGGCCAGAACGGACATTGACACATGAAGTATGAGCCCGTTTCTTTTTTTCGAACAGCAACGACTACAAAATTCATTACCTAACTATATATCAATACAGGTCTCTCAGTAAGTTTAGTATAGAATAGAGAACCTAGAATTGTTCAATATTTTTCTAGTCAAAGACGGGCACTGACACATAAACTATGAGACCGTTTCTCTTGTTTCCTTTTCAAAGGACAGGAAGGACACATTTAGTGTGAGACAGTTTCTTCTTAGTATTTTTCTAAATAAAATTGAAGACAGAAGTAATTTCATAACAGAACTGGTCTTTCAGTAAGAATACAGAAACTAGAAATGTTTAGTCTTTTTCTGGTCAGGAAGAAATATTGACACATGAAGTACGATGACAAAAATCGTTGTATACTTATAGAAAACCTAGAGTTATTAGTATTTTACTGGTCAGAAACGAACATTGATACAAAAAGTAATAAACTGTTTTGTTTTCTTCAACAACGATCGAAGTCCTTGTACAGCAAATCAAAGTCCTTCAGTAAAGTTTGTATAGAATACAAATAGAGGTTTTTCAGTAAGTTCAGGATAGAATATGGAATCTAGAATTATTGTTTCTGTTTCTTTGTCTTCTTTTTCCGAACGACAACAACAACAGAAGTTCTTGTACACCAAATCCAGATCTTTCAGTAAGGTTTTATAGAAAGGAAGACAAACAATTAGTAGTAATTTTTCCTGGTCAGGGATGGACACTGACACATATCCAAGTGTTAGACCGTTTCTTCTACTTCTAGAACGGGAACCTCTACAAAAGTCATTCTACAGCAATCTTAGACCTTTAATCTGTCTTTCCATAAGACAGTTTCCCATGAGTACAGCATCCACTGTGCTAATAAAATTCCCAGCTTTCTAGATCGCCTTCTCTGTAGTGTTGGCCCGGTTTGTCTGGCCATAATACAGGTGTGTTCTCACGCCCACACTTGGTTGATATCTTCAATAAAACTTTACAAATAGTTAAGTTCAACCAACGCAAGAGGAGCGCCATCGTTTAGATTTGGCTGTATGCCATCGATTTGTGTTCGCAGTCTCACTAATTCATCGACCTCGCAGCTGCCTATGAAAATGTTTAATCTGCTGCAATGTTTGCTCACTCACAACTGTAATTTTACCAGCAATTACAAGTTATAAACATAAAAAAATAACAAAAATAAAAAACAAATAAAGAAAAAAAAATAATAATAACAGCAACTATTAAAGTACTACAGGCTTGTAATAACCTAAGCAGAAATCAATGTTGAAATAGGCAAAGGAAATGAAGAAAAAATTAAAAACAAAAATGAATTTCAAGCCGCGCCTAAAAAACTTGAACGCCACCACATTTGCCAACTGTAAACAAAAACAAAAACAAACAAAAAAAAGCACAGCGCTGCTTGATTGTGCGTTACAATAATTTATAATGTTGTTGTTGTTGTTAGCGGTCGCTTATGCATTGGCCCCAAAAAGAGTATCGCTTTACACATTTCACGCTCATTTCAACAGCAAACAACAAATAAATTCGAAAAATAATCGAAAGAAGCAACAACCACAAAAACAACAACATGCGCTGCTTTTAAATTGTTGTTGGTTTTGTTGTTGTTGGGGCTGTTTTTTTTGTTTTTTCCAGCTAGGCGTTTGTGTTGTTTTTCGTTTGCGCTTTGGCAACAATGTTGCTGCAGCCAGACGAGATGCACACACACACACACACACACACACACGTAGAGAGACAGATAGACCCAAAGCCGCACAGTTTCATGTGCTGTGTTGTTGTTGCGTGCGGTGTGCAATGCAAACGCGCAAACGAAGCCAACAACCGCAACGAGCGGCTTTTGTAGTTCATGAACGGCCAGCGAACTTACAACAGCAGCAACAACAACAACAACAACAACAGCGCGTATAAGACCAGCAGCAGCCGCAGCAACCACTCGCAAGCCAACTGGGATTGACAAACAACAATACTAACAACAACAACAACAACAAAGATAACAACATACAGCATTATGGCCATTGCAGCTTTTGGCTGAAAGCGCGGCCGCGCAGGCGGCGGACGAGCGCGTCGGCACGTTGCACAAAAATTGTATGTATGCAGCTGTTGGCTGGCTGACTTTTGTTTGCTTTTTTCTTTAGGTTATTCTTATTGTTGTTGTTGTTATTGTAAAGTGGGTGCGCTTGTGCGCGATGCAAATGTGAAACTTGACTCGATTTTCAAATTACGCCGGTCACGTCCCAGCGCCACCAGCGCCAAGCCGAAACAATAATGACAACAACGACAGCCAACGCGACGCGACGGCAGCAAATGAGACGCGCGCAGGCGTGGCACAAGTGTCGCTGCAGCTCATCATTGACAACCGCAACGCATTAATTCTCAATAGGCATAATAACAATACAGTCAATGCAATAACAAAAACAACAAACAATAGCAGCAACAATCAGCACATTCATTAAATTGCATAAGTAATTAAATTTTTTTTTCAATTTTATTTCGCTCTTTTTGCACTAAATGCTCTTAAAATAAAAGTGGAAAAACATATAGAAAAATAAATTAAAATTATTGACAATGAAACGTTGGCAGTGTGCACGATTTATTGAGCAATTTTAATTAAAATGCGATTATTTTTACGATTTAATCAAATTAACCTAATTCGACAATGGCTGTCATACTTATTTCAAGCGTTGACATTCGAAGCTATACGAGCACATTAAACCGTTATATTTAACGATTAATGTCATTAACCGCTCTAGACACATTTAGGTTGCACACTAAATAAATTGGAGAGTTTTTGATATCATTGAAATCTAACAACTTTGGTTGTAAAAACAGTCTTAACTTAAGATCCGTCACTGGATTTTAGTGAAACGTGAAAAATTCTAGCAAAAGTGTTTTGGTTGATTTGTTGTCAAACAATTTGATAGCATTTAAAAAAAATATATTTTAAAAATGTTCTGTATTTTTGTCATAAGAAAAGAGAATTTTTGTCGATATTATTTTTATTTTTAAATAGAATACGAAATTTTTATATAAAAAGAAATAATTAATTAAAAAACAAATTTATGATTAATTCCAAAGAAACTAATTAATTCAAAAATAAATTAATACTTTATACCAAAAATACTTAAAATGTTTCATAACAAAACCTGTTTGAAACCAAAAGAAATAAACTTTTGAAACTAGAAATCTGAATATGAAAACATGAACTTTTATCCATATTCATTCCCTCCTTCTGAACTCCCTCTCTCGACTGCTTTCTAAACCTTCCTTGTGAACTTCTTTACTCGACTCCTTTCAAAAACTCTCCTTCTGAACTACTTTCCTCGACTTCTTTCATTAACCTTCTTTCTGAACTTCTTTCCTTGACTGCTTTCAAGAACCTTTCTTTTGGACTACTTGCCTCGTCTTCTTTCAGGAACTTTCCTTTTGAACCCTTTTCTTTGCATCTTTCATGAACCTTGCTTCCAAAAATTTTTCCTCGACCATTTTTAAAAACCTTCTTTCTAAACTTCTTGCTCGACTCCTTTCATGAACTTTCCTTCTGAACTTCCTTCCTCGACAGCTTTCTAAACCTTCCTTGTGAACTTCTTTCCTTGACTACTTTCAAAAACCTGCCTTCTGGACCCTTTTTCGGCTTCTTTCATGAATCTTCTTTCTGAACTTATTTCCTTAAATTCTTTCAAAAACTTTTCTTCTGGACTCTTTCCTCGATTTTATTCATGAACTTCCCTTCCGAACTACTTTCCTCGACTTCTTTCATAAACTTTCCATCTGAACTACTTTCCTCGATTTTATTCATGAACTTCCCTTCTGAACTACTTTCCTCGACTTCTTTCATGAACTTTCCATCTGAACTACTTTCCTCAACTGCTTTCATGAACCTTCTTTCTGAACTTCTTTACTCGACTCCTTTCAAAAACTTTCCTTCTGAACCACTTTCCTCGACTTCTTTCATGATCCTTCTTTCTGAACTGCTTTCCTCGACTGCTTTCAAGAACCTTTCCTTTGGACTACTTGCCTCGACTTCTTTCAAGAACTTTCCTTCTAAACTCTTTTCTTTACATCTTTCATGAACCTTCCTTCCAAACATCTTTCCTCGACTGTTTTCAATAAACTTCTTTCTGAACTTATTTCCTTGACCATTTTCAAAAACCTTCTTTCTAACTTCTTGCTCGAATTTTTTCATGAACTTTCCTTCTGAACTACTTTCCTAGACTGCTTTCAAGAACCTTCTTTCTGAACTTCTTTCCTTGACTTCTTTCAAAACTTTTCCTTCTGGCCCCTTTTCTCTACTTCTTTCATTAACCTACCTTCTAAACATCTTTCCTCGACTTATTCAAGAACCTTCCTTCTGAACTACTTTCCTTGAATTCTTTCAGGAACCTTCCTTCCAAACATCTTTCCTCGATTACTTTCATAAACCCTCCTTCTGTACTTCTTGCTCGACTTTTTTCACTAAAGAAGTCCTCAAAGTTTTTTTGAAAACATACATTTTTGTTCGCTTCCAAAAAATATTTTTAAAGTCTGATTTTTTCTTCTGTAACATCTCCGAGACAAATTTTCCAATACTAAAAATTGTACATTTAATAATAAAAATAAAGATACATGGCAACCATGCTTACAGCATTCAAAGAGGATTTTCACACACTTCACTCTGTGCGAAATGTTTTCAAATATACATTTTTTTCATCTAAATTATTGCATCCACATCTGCAATTCCCAATGAAATCTCCACTCGTATCTGCAATCTGCAGTTTCAAATATGAATATAAAAAATTATGACAGGCACAGCCACTCCCAACTGTCCGCCAACTTGGACAGCCACTTGTTGCCTTTTCATATTAAATTTGTTTGCCATTTTTTTCTTGCACTCGTTAACTGCAGCAAACAGTTTAACAAAATCTTTCAGCACGTTCTCAATACAATTAATTGAATTGCAAAACAAAAACAAAACACAAAAAACATGTTAAGAATTGCATTTTCCCATCATAAAGCCTAACCAGAATGGCTAACAAAAACAAACTTGAAGAATAAACAAAAAATATAACAAAAACAAAAAACAATCAACTAACTAAAAATCAGCGAGCAACGTGCATGCAGCGCATTGAAACAAATTTGCGAGCACATAAATTAATGTAAAACACCTCAAAGCATGAACTTTGCACGCAAACTGAATACTTTTTTTTCATAAAAAAAAATTATTAAAAATTATGCAAAAAAACGACTGTAATATATTACAAGAACAACAACTTATAAAGAACTCTGACGGCAATACTGTTTTTGTGGTTTTTTTCCTAACCCAAATGCAATTTAATGGAATTTCATGGCACTTTTGGTTGGTTTTTTTTATTTTTATTTACTTAGTTTTTTTTTCATTATTTTATGGCAAGCGTGCAAAATTTTAATCGCACAAAAAGTAAAGTCAAAGAAACAAAAAGTGCACATAAGCTGAAATGTTAAAAAATACGAATGCAACAAATGTGGCAAGCGGCAACTTGCTGCTGCCAGTTGTTTGGGACCAAAAACAAAAAACACAGCTAACAACAAAACGCCAAAAAAGAATTGCATGCAAACACTTTGAAATGAATGAAAAAGCAGCAAAAAATCAAATAAATAAGCAAAAACAACACAACAACAATGATTGCTTAGGTTGTTTAATTCGCCCAAAAAGTTGCAGGCAACATGTTGCGCCGCTTAACGACACCGCAGCCACCAAACGAAATCACGTTTGCCAGTGCAATTAGTACGCTGCAGTATGCATGTGTGTGTGTGTGTGTGTGTATAAGTGTGTGCGCCTACTTGCAGCGCTGCAACAATGACTTCAGGCTTTGCATTTGGCTATCGCTGGTTGGCTTCTCTCTCTCCACCGAAAAATCAGAACCACGACTCCACTCGGCTCGCAGCCGTTTGTGGCGCAGCTTCCTGCTTCTTCTCGCTGCTGCTGGCACATGTTACCCAGTGAGTTGGCCGTTTGCAATTACCGCAAACACACTTGCTGGCTGCTTGGTTGACTGGCTGGCTGATGGTTTTGGTCTTTTGCTCAATTTTATTTCATGATTTTCCTTTTTCCCTTTTTTTTTAATTTTACTCAAACGTGCAGACGCAGAGTGAGGGCACCGAAGAGGCATGAGCCATAAATGCTGACTGCAGCGATCGCTGTGGCTGTGGAAGCTGCGCTGCTTTGTAGTTGCAAACGTGTACAGTTCAGCTTTGGGTAACTGAAAAAAATTAAAAAATACGAGAAAAAGATTGAAAAATATAAAATTAAATGTAAAACAACTTAGTGTGTTTTAGTAGGTTTGGATCCACTGATTTGAGATTCTGCAACTACAACAACGAAATAACACTTAACACTAGAACGGCCAATCCAACTATTTTTAGAGGCCCATTGAAATTGTGTTACAAATTAGGGATCACATTTTGTTTTTATATTTTCAGTTTTTGTAATCAATTTTGAAAAAATAGTAAAAGACGAAGAAAAGCAATAAAATCTTAAAAAAATAAATATTTGTCTGTTTTGTATTAGATGAACAGCAGGACGAAAGCACATTCCCAGATTGTGTCTTCTGTTAATGCTTATCATATATACAACAATATATATATACATATATGTATGCTTTCATAACTCACTCTGAGCACCACAAACTGCTGATCAAAATGTACTATATGGCATATAGCTCAACATCTCAGCGTATGATATTGAAATGCTTGAAAATAACAACAAAAAGTCACTTTAAAATAACAACAACAAGATTTTGCAGCACATAAAAATCCAACAAAATAAAATAAGTGCAACTACTACTGCTCGTGGTTTCATATGGCCAAAACCTGATTTTTGCCAAACAAGTTTGGCGATAACCGAAAAACAACAGCAACAACAACGAGAGTAGCACAAAATGTAAACGCAAAAAATTCCCAACAACAACAAGGAGCTGCACAAAATGTAAATGCAAAAAAGTCTACAACAATAAAAACAACAACAAGAGCACAAAATATAACCGCAACGACGCATACAACAACCACAACAAAAAAAACGAAACAGTGGCAGCAAACAGCACATGAAAAAAATATTTGAAAAAACAAAATAAAACGCAAGCAAAAATAAAAAAAATAAAATAAAATCCAAAATAAAGAAAAATTAAAATAAAAAATACAAAAACACTAATGCGAAAAAACTGAACAGTTGCGCGCGCAAAAAAAAAATGCATTCAAAAAGCCCACAAAAACCAGCAACACGCTCGACTTGCGGTGCTGTAGGAAAATGAAAAAAATTACATTGAAAAAAACACACCTTTAACATTGTAATTACTTAAAACTAAATGCAACACAACACGCCACAACAACACGAGATGCGCGCCTCGAGCGAGAGCAGCGCACGTGGCGTTCGTCGTGTTGCATTCGGTGCTGGGTGAAGAAAAAACGTGTCTCGAATTGCTGCCGTCGAATGCTACCGTTGGCCGACTTGACTTTTACCTGACAAGCAGTGGGCCCTTTCTTTGTACCATTGTTGTTGTTGCGGTTGCTTCTTTCTCCTGCTCCTTTTTTTGTTTTTTGGGTGTCAAGTTTTAAGCGAAGATTTACGTTTGCTGAAACTTGAGCAATGAGATGGAAGAAACGAGATGGCAGGGCATAAAATCACTTTGAGGCGCAATCTTGCTACAGTGTTGGAAAAATTTATATAGATTTAGTAAATATATATGAGTTGCTATGAAGTTTTCACAAAACAAACAGCAATGGACTGGAACTGGTTGATAAAAAGCAAAGACATGAAGCTTAGGAAACATTACTCGAAATGCTTAAAACGTTCCAGGCGCCTGTATTGAGTCGATCTGTATTGACACATAATGACTTGAATTGTTTTATAGATGGGTATGTAATGGGTTTTGACTAGTGTCCGACCGAAACCACTTTTTTGGGCCGAAACCGAAACCGAAACCGAATATTCGGTTTTTTTTAATATTCGGCCGAAACCGAAACCGAAACTTTCTAGTTGAAATAAAAATCACCATATCAAGCACTTTTTTCAACAAACGAATTTTACATTAAGTAAATAAAGAACAAACATAGCATAAATAAATAAATACTTATTAATAAAAACAATTTATTAATTTTTTAAAAACGTAAACATGAAAAAATCACCCTTTCCTACCTTACTCGCTAATATTCAAAATCAAATAATTTAATATTATATGCTAAAAAAAGAAGTTTATTTACATTGCTGGCATCTAAATTACTCCTCCTTTCACTATACATCTGCTACACAATAAAATGTAAAAAATATTCTAGAAAGTTTCGGTTTCGGCTATTCGGCCATTTTTTGGCCGAAACTGAAACCGAAACCGAAAGCACTTATTTGGGCCGAAACCGAAACCGAAACCGAATATTCGGTCGGACACTAGTTTTGACATACCCGCTGAGAGAACAAACATCTTCATAAAATATGTATTGAATAATGACTAACTTGTGATTCGAACCCATGGCTCTCTAACCTGAACTGTTATATAAATGGGGTATGTAATAGGCTTCGAATTACCTGCGGAGAGAACAAACATCTTCAGAAAATATTTATTGAATAATGACTAACTTGTGATTCGAACCCATGACTCTCTAACTTTTTCAGAAAATATTTTCTAATCTAATTTGTAATATAAATTTGTAATCTAAATTTGTAATCTATATTCATATTTTTGGTTGTCCTGACTGACTGATTGATTGACTGATTCTTCTCTTTCAGCCGAAACCGCTGAAACCACAAACATATAATTTGAATTGTAGGCCCGCTTTAGGAACTAAACTTCCTCTAGGACAACATTTTTTTAAATTCGGGGTCTAATGGGGCAAAACATGGGTTAAGGTGTTGATTTAATGGGCCTTTTGATTTCAAACTTGGTGAAAATACTCTAAATCAAAATAAAAATAATAAACTTTTTTCCAATTTTTCGAAAATCAAAATTTAACGGGGTCAACAATGGGTTAAGGTTTGTATAGGCGAAAACTATGAAAGAAAATGGGACTTTAAATTTACCGAAAACATTTAAAATACAAAATTATTAGACTTGTGTTTTTTTTTAATTTTTTGAAAATCAAAATCTGACGGGGTCAACGATGGGTAAACATTTTTATGGAGAAACTGTAAACAAAATTAAATTATTGGACCTATTGACTTTGCACTTGAGAAATAAGTGAGAAATAATTCCACCTGTGTTTTAAATTTTGTTTATATCAAAATCTAACAGAGTTAGCAATGGGTTAACAGTTTTTAAATAGAAACAAGATTTAATGGGCCTATGGACTGAAAAATTGGTTAAAACACTTCATCAAAAATAATGAGGCATGTGTTTTTAATTTAAAAAAAATCTTTCTAAATCAAAATCTGTCGTAGACCAACTATGGGTTAAAGTGTATATGGTGAAACTTAATTTAATGGGGTTTTAACTTCAAACTTAGTAAAAATCACTTCAAAAGAGAAATATTTCGACACGAGTTTTTTTTACTAATTTTTCAAAAATAAAAATCTTAAGTGGTCAACTATGGGTTAAAGTTTATATGGAGTAATATGATTTTATGGAGTTTTTGACTTCAAGCTTAGTAAAATCACTCCACGAATTTTTTTACTTTTTTCAAAAATAATAATCTTTAGGGTCAACTATGGGTTAAAGTTTATATGGAGTAACATGATTTAATGGAGTTTTTTTTACTTCAAACTTAGTAAAATCACTTCAAAAGAGAAGTATTTCGAAACGAGTTTTTTACTTTTTTTTTCAAAAATAAAAATCTTAAGGGGTCAACTATGGGTTAAAGTTTATATGGAGAAATGGAGATTTAATGGAGTTTTTGACTCCACAAAATCACTGCAAATGAGATAAATTCGACACGTGTTCATTTTATTCAAAAATATAAATCATGAGGGGTCAACTATTGGTTAAAGTTTATATGGAGAAACATGATGTAATGGAGTTTTTTACTTCAAACTTAGTAAAATCACTTCACGAATTTTTTTACTTTTTTTCAAAAATAAAAATCTTAAGGGGTCAACTATGGGTTAAAGTTTATATGGAGAAATGGAGATTTAATAGAGTTTTTGACTCCACAAAATCACTTCAAATAAAATAAATTCAACACGTGTTCATTTTATTCAAAAATAAAAATCATGAGGGGTCAACTATTGATTAATGTTTATGTGGAGAAACATGATTTAATGGAGTTTTTTACTTCAAACTTAGTAAAATCACTTGAAATGAGGAAAAATTCGACAATTAAGATAAATGTGATTTATTGAAGAAAGAAGTGAAGAAACTTAATTTGAAGTAAATGTTATTTCAAAAACTCATAAAATGTATGCATGCAAGGCCGCTGAGCCCTGCTGGTAGAACATATAGAAGCTGCGTTTGAAACAGACTAAAGAGTTTACAAGACTTTTGATTGACCATTAGTCTGCAATCCTTTTAGTTAAATCTGCTTTTATGCGTCTGTCCATCAGTTGAATGGCTGATACGCACTATAACTTTTGCTATAATGCATTGAGTTAGTGGAATGAAAATTGGAGTAGATTGTAATGGGACTTTAACTATGAATTGATGTGAATATCAAAGAATTCTATGCACTTTTAAGAAGTGTAGAAAGTATAGAAATTAATGTATTGAAAATTGCAAAATTTAAAACTTGAAAATTGCAACTTTGATGTCACTTCATTAGGATGTCGAACTGTTCGTGGTGTTCTATAATTTAGGGATGTTTATTCTGCCAGTAGTTGAATGGTCATCATTTCTTTAAAGCATTGAGATATTTAAATAAAATTTAGTGTAGCTTGAAATGCGACTTTAATTAAAAATTTATATGGAAATATATGTATTCTTCCCACTTTTAAGCAAGTTATAAGGAAGTTATAAAAAGTCTATGAGTTCATTTACTTTGCCATAAATATTTCGTATTTCATTCCCAAACTCCTTTTGCCACTCCAACTAAATGAAATTGCAAAACTGTTTAGTGCACTTTAACACTGAACAAAAGCAATTTGAAGCGGCAATAAAACCAAATTATATCCAAAAAAGATCAACCAATTGATCTACACTTTCCTTGACCCACAATACGAGCGCGAGGAAAGTTAACAATTTTCATTTAACTAACCATTAGGCGCCCATTCAAGGCTGGCAGCACACACACTCATACAGAGGCACTCTGTTCATACACACACACACACACATAAACACAAATGCCAGAAATTAGTTATATGCACAACTATATGACTTTCCATTTCCATAAAGTTGTACTTGGCACAAACTCGGCACAGCTCGCCTCCCTCCTCGCTCCTCGGCGCTGTTCAACTCGGATGTCATGGATGTCAAAATGCATTTATTGGCGTGTGCAGTACAGCTGGAAATTTCATAGTTTTCATTTTAAATATTTTTATATTTTTTTAGGGGAAATTTTCTTTATGACTTCGGTGCTGCAACGCAAGGAAAATGTACACAAAAAAACAAAAACAAAAAATAAAGCCATAATGAAGAAATGTGCAAAACGACAAATCGAACCAAGGCAACATTGAACAGCATTGAAAAAAAATAAATTTTCACCAAAAAAAGATAAATGAACAAAACTTTTTCTGAATGCTGCAATGGTTTCAAGTAAAAATTGCACACACAAAAAATAAAAAAAAAACAAAACAAAAAATACTGCAAAGCTTGTAAGTGGAGCAAATGCTTTTATTGACGATCATATAAAATTTTATGAGCCATTTATGGTGGAAGCGTGAAGCGGCAGCAGCAGTGGTGAGCGTTGGCTGCCTAGAAATAGGAATCGTCATAAAAAAAGTGAAAGAAAAGCCAACCAATACTGAGGAAAGGAAATAAAATTGCGAAGCAGTAATAAGAAACCAAAAAGACAATAAGAAAAAAATTGAAAAAATAGGAAAAAAAATGTTAAGAGTGATGCGTTGACTTGGCTGCTGGCAGGAACCTGAAGGAGTCGACAGAAGGCACAGCAACTGCGAAAGAATGACGCACCGAAGCAACCAAGAAGGTGTAACGAAAGTAGCAGTTGGCGAATTTTTGTGAGTGTGAGTGTACGTGTGTGTGATATGATTACAGTGGAGGAAATATATGCGACTTGCGGCTCAATGATGCGACCGTCACTGTTGGCTCTGTTGGCTGCTGCGGATTTTACTACTGTTTTGTTGTTGTTGTTATGGCTACTCGGCAAACTGCAATAATAATGTTTATCGCATTTGTTTTATGACAGCAGTAACAAGAAAAGCTGCAACAACAAGAACAACAACAAAAGATTAGCATCAACTTAAGGTGTTTTATTAAAAAAGAAGAAAGAAAATGAAACAACAACAGTAAAAGCAATATGTGTCAAATGTTGTCGTATGGCAAAATAACAAAATCAAAGGAACACAACAAAAAGTTTATATGCTGCAACAACAAACAATATGCAGCATATAAACAACACAGCGGCAGCACATGTCGACTGCTGCGTTGCGATTTATCTCGCTGTCTGTCTGACTATCTGCTGTTCGGTTGTTAAATGCTGCAATGTGATAAAAATCAAAATTGCACCTCAAAATCATAAACAAAATTATTGCACGCGCGTTATGTATATTTGTACACATAAAAATACCATCAAATTGGCAGCACTGATTGATAACAAGCAAAATGGCGGCGGCAAATGACAGTAAACAAAAATCATAAAATATTGCAAGTAATAAATAAAATTAGACCAGTTGCAAAAGCAAAAAGCTACAAGAAGCTATTTTAAGTTTTTACAAATGGAAAAAATTGTAATATAAACATATGAGAATATTTAACAAAAATGTAATATATTAACAAAAAATACTGCAAAAAATTATTCCAAAACTAATTTAAAATTACAAAAATTTAAAATAAATTAGCCAAGCTACAGTAAAAATTAAATAAAAAATTATATATCAATAAATAATACAAATAATAAAATATATAGAAAAACAAGATATAACAATTTGTATTTTTTGAAAAAACAAATTTTTTTTACATAAATAAAAATACAGCAAAAATTAAACTTTAAAAATTAAAAATAGATTTAAAAACAATAAAATATATAAATAAAAAACGAAAAAACAAAAACACTAACCCGAATTTTTTATGTTTTGAAAAAATAATCGCTTTAAAAAAATCAATAAAATGAAACAATTTCAAAAAAATTAATAAAAATTATATATAAATAATAAAAATAATAAAATATAAGCATGAAAAGAGAAAACAATTATTGAAAATCAATATTTCTTGAAACAAATTATTATTTTTAAATAAATTCAAATAACATTAAGTTTAAATGCAATTTAAAAAAATTGCACAAATTTCATCAACAAGTACACAGATACAAAAATAAAACATGGCATAAAAACCTGTATTTCATAAATTTATATTAATTTTTAAGATAGTTTTAATGTATTTAATTTAATTTTTAATTTTTAATTCATTTAAATTTTTAATTAAATTAATAATAATACATCAAATATTAAATAAAGAATTAGTGATACAAATTTATTTATTTAACATTATTTCTTTAAATTACAAAAACAAAAATTGCAAAAACAAAATATAAAAAATTTCAAAAATGTTCAAATATTAATAAATAAAAAACGCAAACAAAAATCGATTTTGAATTAACTGGCCCACACCAAATTAAGCTCACAATTGTGTAATTTAAAGCGTTAAGAAATGAAAATAATGACAAAACATTGAAGAGTGCAGTTTGAGTAAAAAGAAACAACAACATACTGGAACTAAAAAGCAAGTTTTAAGGCACTGCAAGAAAAAAATGGTAACAAGTTCAATGGCCGGCATTGCATGGGCATAGTAACAACAACAACAACAACAGTAATAATAATAATATTAAAAATATAATAATAATATAATATAAAATATATAAATAATATAAATATAAGTTATAGGCAGCAGTCATTTTTTTTCTTTATGCTGTTTTATGCCGACTAATTAAGTTGCGACTATGAGCTCCATTTTTCCTAGAAGGTGCGTCTGTTAGGTAACATGTCTGTGACCAGTGAAATGTGCGTACGTGCAGCAGCAAAAAACTACAACAACAACAAAACGAACCATTTATTACTGCCATTGTAACCACTGTGCACACACTGTTCCAATAAAGAGGGGAAAAAGTGGATTATCAGGTGTGAGTTATAAAAATATACAAAAATTAAAAAAAAAATACAATTAAATTTGTTTGTTGAAAACAACAAAAATTCAAAAATCAACAATAACCCATAAACAAGTTGAAATGCAACAACACAAAGACAAATACAATTTAAAAAATGAAACAAAATACTAAAAAAAATCAAAAACTGATTTAAAATAACGACAAGTCAATGAACGCATAGCAAATTGAAAATTATTGTTGTTGTTATTGTTGCTTATGGCCGCTTTGCACGCATTTCAAGCGGCTGTGACGGCAATGGGAGCAGTTAAATGTGAATTAGATTGAAATAAGAAATATGGATGGACAGCTGCCATGGCTGGACAGACAGGTGTGCGAAGAGATTCAAGAGCTGATCGCGTGATTTCACAGCAAAAAGACAGACGAATGGACAGACGTATGAGTGAAGCAATGAAATTGAAAGGTGGAACTATTGGTTGCTTTGATGGTAAGACAGAAGAATGAAAGGATGAAGTGGTTGGAGGTGGGGGATGTGAAAAATGGAGCTGAGTAGAAAGAATCATTGTTGAGTTGTATGAACTTTTGATGAAAAACATTTTGCTGTTGAACTGTCAGACGAATGATGAAATGGTTGAAAGAAGTTTGGGAATAAAAATTTGAAAAATACTGGCAATGAGTGGACCATAGACATGAAAGTTGGAACTATTGGCAGATAGGCGGCAGGAATGATGGAACTGAGTAGAAAGAATCATTGTTGAGTTGTATGAACTTTAATGAAAAAAAATTTGCTGTTGAACTGGCAGACGAATGATGAAATGGTTGAAAGAAGTTTGGGAATAAAAATTAGACAAACAGTGGCAATAAGTGAGCCATCGAAATGAAAGTTGGAACTATTGGTTGATTGGAATAGAAGGATGAAAGGATTAAGTGGTTGCAGATGGCAGAGACGAAAGAGGGAGATGAACTTTAATGAAACAATTTTGTTATTGAACTGGCATACGAATCATAAAATGACTGACAGAAGTTTGGGAACAATATCGTAATGAAAGATGGAACTATTGGTTGCATGCCACAGAAGGATGAAAGGACTAAGTGGTTGGAAATGGGGAAGACAAAGTTGGTTGAGTTTTAGGAATTTTAATGAAAAAAAATTTGGTATTAAACTGGCAAATGATTGCTGAAATTATTGAAAGAAGTTTGGGAATAAAAATTAGAAAAATCCTGTCCAATACTTCTGACAGCTGACCACAACTAAACATTACAAACTAAGTTATGTATCATGCTATGTTTAACCCTTACGCTACTGCAGGGACACTGGTGTCTAACGGCATGTTCAGTTGATTCTGAAAATCGTAGTTTGTATTATAAACTCAACCAAAAAGTATCTCAAAAAAGTCGCAAATAAAATTTGGTACAAATGCCCTGGAAAAAACTCAGAACCCGGACGCACTCAGGACTCGGAAATAGATAGAAATTCAACTCATATGGAGCACAGTTTCAAATCTTTCGAAAAGATATTGTAAAACAACCGTTTGGTGTCCATAACTCTTGAACTGAAAACCCCCGAGTGCTTACGTGTAATTTAATAATATAATTTAATAAATTCTACAACAAAAATCCAATTTTTTACAATTGTGGGTCACATGTGCATTCGAAAAAAAACCATAACAACAAAACTAAAATCATAAAAAATAAAAATATACAAAAACAATTGCTGCAAAGTTAAGTTAAACTGTCATCGCAGCTGCTAGCCGGTTTATTTTTTTTTCGCAGCATGCCAAAAGCGCCGCGGGGTGTGGCTGCATTATGGGCATTAAATTTGCATCATTTCAGCCAAGTTTGGTTGTTGTTTCTTTTGTTTTGTTGCCTTTTCCGTTATGGCCTTTATGGCCGTTTCGTAAATGCCCATTTTATGCTCTCCAAATATTTTTACATACATGTAAGTTTTGTATATATTTTTTTTAAATTCTGTTTTGTTTTGTTAAGTTTTATGGCTTATTTAAGTGCCAAACAATTTTTACACATGTGCACTGTATGAGTGAGTGAAAGTTGTGACAATGGCGCCAATTCTCTATGCAACGAGCATTTTATATGTATTCATAAATTTTGTTTTTTCCATAATTAATTCCATTAATATTTAATTATGCAATTACTTGGCATGATTTGGGGATTTTACACATGTGGAAGAATAATTAATGTTCAATGGATGGAAAGTTTTGTATTATTTGTGAAGGTAGTATGGGCTTTTTTAAAATTTCCAGGAGTCCAACACAACTCTTTGATTTTCTTAACTAATTTCAAATGAAAAAGACTAGTTTAGTAGAGTAGTTTATATGATGAAATGTTAAAGTCCATCAAGAAAAAGTTAAAGTTAAAGGTATCATTAAGTATTTGTTTTTGAAACGAAGGGCAGTTGCCTTCAGGCTGAAATTTAGGGCAGCTAAATTTAAATGTGACCGCAATAGCGATGAAGACGATGAACGTTCGGTTTTTGAAAGGTAATTTTCCTAGGTAAATTGAAAAATTTTATTTTTATTTTTTTTAATTAATTTTTATTTATAAATTTATTTAAATAAATTAATAATAATACCTCAACAATTAAATAAAGAATTATGAATTAGTATTAAAAAAATATACAAAGAACAAATGAATAAGATATTTTTTGTATCTTTATTTATTTAACATATTTCTTAAAAAAAAAATCTCTTACTCCATTATTTGCCACTAAAATTGCAGAAACAAAATATAAAAAATTTCAAAAATGTTCAAACATTAATAAATAAATTACATCAATATTGGTCAATACAACAAATCTTTTGATCTAAAAGTGAAACTTTTTGAGCAAAAAAACTAAAAAAAAGAAACAACAAAAACGCAAACAAAAATCGATTTTGAATTAACTGGCCCTCACCGAATTAAGCTCACAATTGTGTCATTTAAAGCGTTAAAAAGTGAAAATAATGACAAAGCATTGAAGAGTGCAGTTTGAGTGAAAAGAAACAACAACATACTGGAACTAAAAAGCTAGTTTTAAGGCACTGCAAGAAAAAAATGGTAACAAGTTCAATGGCCGGCATTGCATGGGCATAGTAACAACAACAACAACAGAAATAATAATAATATTAAATATTTTAAATAATATTAAATGTGACCGCAACAGCGATGAAGACGCTGAACGTTCGGTTTTTTAAAGGCAATTTTCTTACGCAAATTAAAGACGAGTTGAACGTTGCGTGCAGGGACTCTGTCCCAAAATTTACTTCCGTAAAATTTGTCTTCAGCTTGGGAGACAATAACCGTTCGGGTCGATCAAAAACTGCATCCACTGACGATAACATCGCTCAAGTTAACCAAATGGTGCTAGAAAACCATCGAATTAAAGTGATAGAGATAGAAGATGCTATAAATTTGTAGAAAAATATTTTATATTTTATATATTTTTCACAGATTAAATCAAGATTTAGGCATGAAAAAACTGTCCACAGGTTAGACCAAAGATCTCGTCGAATGAAAGTTTTCAACGATTTATGTGGACGTATTAAAGACATGGAAACATTGCTGTGAGAAGGTGGAAAACTTACAAGAAGACTATATAGAAAAATTAAAATACAAATTTAACAAAAAATGTCTTGAATCATTGTTAGATTGGATACTTTCCAGACCAGCCTCGTTTATTCGATTCTGGCAAACTCAATGATGACTTTTCCTCTAAAAAAAATTCAAGCTCTGCTTGTTTTTGCCAGTTTTTCATAAAAATTATTCGAAAATAGTGAATCTAAATATTCAAAATTTTGTCTATCAAAATCCAATTTGTTTCGCTAGAATTTGAAAAAATTGCCTTTCTTGCCTTTTTATCTTTGTTAGATCGACAAACTAAATCATGACTTTTCCCATAAAACAAACTCAAATTATGCAATCTCAAAGCATATTAGTTGGTTGTCGTTTGTTGTTGCTATATTCAAATTTTGTCTTTAAAATACTATTTGTTTCGTTAGAATCTGAAATCCTTTAGGAAATATACGCCAAGGTGGAAAAGTCATCTTAGTTAACTAAGGAAGAAAGTAAGGAAATTATTCAACAGGGGCAAGCGCAATAATGACTGGCAGATCTACTTTCTGACTTTCGCCAAATAAAATCAGGAAATCAGAAAGTTGACTTGCTAATCCTTTAAGCGGTTCTATGAGGACGTATCAGATCTGTCCTCCAGCTACAGGCTCCATAGGATTCTTTCGATGGAAAATCCTGAAATCCTGAAAAATACTGATGGACGAAGACAGGATCTCCACCAGAAGCAAAAAGGAATCACTTGTCCTACTCACTAATACCCACTTTTCGGGGTCAGTGATGTACCCCATCTGTCAGGCAGTACTGAATAGGTGTATTGAACGGAAAGGGAAGACTGAAGAACTGCCAAAACTGAAGTCATTCATCATCATGTATAAATTTTTAGAAAATATCTGTACTCAAAACAGACCATAAATATTCAAAATGTTGTCTATAAAATGTCATTTGTTTCGTTGGAATCTGACAACCACAAAGTCACAAAGGATGACTGCTTCCCTATAGACAAATTTCAGCTCTGCACTAATAAAACTAGTCACTTGGCTGCCCGCTGCTTCTGTGGCCTATGTGTAATAAATATATAAATACATGCTTGAACACATGCAAATTTATTAACCCCCTCTACGCCGCCACACATCAATGGCCAACACATGTGTGAGCTGCGCTGCGGGCCGGTCGTCAAGATCAGGTCACACACGCATTGGGTGTCAAACGAAAGCTAATTTAATATTCTACAACAACAACAACTACAACAATTGCGTATACAATCTTATAGTTGACAACACCAACAACAACAATAACACAGTGTGTGATATATGCCACACACGCAGCGCATTGCAGTCACACGCGTTGCCGGCTGCCGCCAATTGCAAAGCGTGACACACGCACATTTCTCACAAAAACTGGCACTTATCAAAATAATAAAGAAAAACAAAAAAATATAAAATAATAATAACAGCAAGAAAATGAGCGAGGGGCAAAAAAAATATGTGCACAAATTATGCCCACAGTGCAGTAAAGTGAGGAAGCACAAACTGTTACGACCGACTGAAACAAAGAGCGAGCCAAATAATTATTGTTATTACAATTTTTGGCTTTTCCTGCGTCAGTTTTTTTCACATGATTTTTGCTATTTTAGGCGCTTTTATGTGTATTCTTTTTTTTTCTCAAAAAAGCAATTTTGTATTTTCCAACTATGGTTTGTTTTTTGTTGTTGTTGTTGTTGCTTTTGGCAAGCGCGCCAACTAATCTATTATAATTATAACTTCTGTTCTGAAGCGACTGGCAACCAAATTCAAACACAAAAAATACATAAAAAAATGCTCCAACGGATGTTTGCATGTGTGTGTGTGTTTTTTTTGTTGTTTTGGTTTGCTGCACAAGCGGATGTGGGTGTGTGCGCACGTTACACGTGCCGCCAACACCCTTTGATGTCACCCAGCCGGCAACAATCGCAAATATGACAAATGTCACATAGATCTCACTTAATGTATATTAAAACAAGAAAAACTAGGAAAAACAACAACAACATTGTTATTCACAGGGCACCGTAGCTGCCCATCTGTCGTCAATGACGTGGCTGTCGTTTGGCGTTTTGTCGCTGAGACGTTGACAGACTATGCGGCATGCATTGCTAATAGACCAATTTTCATTTTCAATCAGTTTACACGTGCTGACACTCGCATTTAACGAAAGGTGAGGGAATGTCTGAGAAATTTTATTTTTGATAATTTTGTATTACTTGAAAATATTGCTTACATTGCAAATTTGCTGGAAATATCCTGGACATGTGAAAAAAAATTTAAGTCAAAGAAGAGAAGAAGTTTGATTTTTCAATCAAATCATGGCTTCATTTTCTCTGGCCCTGAGGGACTGAATTGGATGCTCTCTTATTCAGGGACTTAATTATTATAATTTTTTAAGAAATTAATTGCAATATAACTATTACAATGCAACATAAATTTTATTTGTTGATTATAATTATTATTTGCGACAATTAATTTTTACGTTGCATAATAATTGTTATGAGAAATAAATATTTTTTTCATTCTCGATAAATATTTTTTTGAGATTTTCTTTGTTTACGTTGTTTCATAACTTTTATTTATGATTTTTTTATTTACGTTACCGATAACTATTATTTTGAAAAAAATTTTTTACGTTGCTTCACAACTTTTATTTATGATTTGTTTGTTATTTACGTTGCCGATAACTATTATTTGAAAGAAAATTTTTTTTACGTTGCCTCATAACTTTTATGAAAGAATTTTTTTTAATTTACGTTGCCTTATCACATTTTGAGTATGAATTGATTTTCAATTGTTTAGTTGCTGGTGGAAATTAGGTTTCTGCAGTCAATTTGCGTTTGTCAATTTAAAACAATTAAAAATTAATTCATATCCAAAATGTAGTAATTCAACGTAAATTTTTTTTTCAAAATAATAGTTACCGCAACGTAAATGAAAAAAAATCATAAATAAAAGTTATGAAGCAACGTAAAAAAAAATTCTCAAAATAATAGTTATCGGTAACGTTAATTAAAAAAGTCATAAATAAAAGTTATGAAGCAATGTAAAAACCAAAAATTCCAAAATAATAATTATCGACAACGAAAAATATACTTGTTACCTTTAAGAGTTATTATGCAACTCTTTTATTTGGAACCCACACTACGATGTACATATCTATCGCCTTGAGCGGGTTCAGCGTAAATTTGTTAAGTTTGCTCTTAACTCTCTTAACTTCGATCTTCCACTTCCCCCCTATATTTCGCGATGTAAATTAATAAATTTGCAGTCACTCGAGTTGCGCAGAAGAATTTCGGCCCTCTCTTTTATATTTGATATTGTTTCTGGATTTATCGATTGCCCTGATTTGCTTGGTCTAATAAACTTCCATGTCCCAGCTAAGTTGCTGCGGCGACATCAAATATTTTGGACTGAGGGTCATAAAGTTAATTATGCACTGAATGAGCCAATCAATAGAGCGCTTTTGGATTTTAACTTGCTCTGTGTTAATCATCATTTTGATTTTAGCATAAGTAGAGCTCAATTTAAATTATTTCTTTGTAAAATTTTTAACTAGTTTTAAGTTATTTTAATTTATTGTTTCATAGTCTGTAAGGTTGCGTAAACATTAGACTGAATAAACAAAATTGAAATTGAAAAATATTTTTTACATGGTAATAGTTATAGGCGACGTAAAAAGTTTCTTATTGGGAATAATTATTATAAAGCAATAATTATACAAATTTCTTAAATTAGGGCAATTTTTTTATTCTCAAAAATATTAATAATAATTATTTTAGGTCTCTGCTCTTATTATAAAACTCTTAAATTTTCTAATGAGTTGGCTCAGAACAGAAATCCCACCAAAAAGTTGAGAAAAAACATTGAAAAAAAAAATTGCATACTTTTTCAAATTTTTAACGGTTTGCTGCTCTCAACGTTGAGACCTGAGCACCGAAAACAACTTCATTCTTATAGTAAATTTGTTTCTTATAGTAAATTTTTTATCGCAATGGTCCTAAGCGTTATTACAAATGAAATTATTAAATTAAAGCGTCATATGCAATTTAATCAATTAAAGAAAATCTATTTTTAATTATTTATTTTCATTTTTAAACTTATTAAACTTATTTTTCATTTTTAAATTTGCCAAGAATAACTTTTGTGTTTGGGGCTACAAATCTGATGTAAGTTCCATCTTTTTGATCTCACAAATTTGTAGAAAATGGACACAAAATTCTTCAAATGCCATTAGACACCCAAGGAAGTAAAAGTCTTAAAAAGTCTTAAAAAATTACAAAAGTTTTGCTTTTCAACAGACTGTGGCTCCTAAGTTAGAACGCCTGGAGACCTCAAATAGATCATATCTTTGCAACCAGTATCGCAGATTTTCAGAAAATTGGCTACAATTTTTCAACATACCTTTAAGTCTCCAAGAAAATAAAAATCAAAGGAACTTTTGTGGGAGTTCCTTTGATTTTCTATTTTCTATTTTCATATTTTTTGATCTTTTACAAACTGCCGCCCCTAAGCTAGGAACCCTGTGAATCTAAAATAGATCATATTTTGTAGCTTATCTTACAGATTTTTAGAAAATGGGTCCAATGGGTCCTTACAAACCACAAATTTTTAGAAAATGAATTCAAAGACTTTACAGTCCCACTAGCAATCCAAGGAAATAAATTTCTAAGAAAGTCCTATAAAATTACATGTAATTTAGATTTTTCAACAGACTGTAGATCCTAAGCAAGAACCCTAGAGACTTGAGATGGATAAATGTTATTAAAAAAATCGCTTCAAGTTCACTAAATCTCAACACAAACACTAAAAAATATAAATCGAAGAATTACAAATATAACTCGAATTAAATATAAATTGAATCAACACAGCACATTTGTTAAGCTTTTTAAATAGCTGCAGTCTCTTATATGGGAAACTAAGAATCGAATATAAATCGCATCTTAGAGCAAATTCCATGAGTATTCCGAAAAATGATTCAAAGCACAAAAACGCGGAAATCTTAAAAAAAATCAAAAGGGTGAACCAAATATAGATTTTTGTAGCCTATTTCTGGAGCTTTCTAAAGCAGAGCAAAATGTTCCAGGTTTCAGAGATTGCACGAGAGACGAATATATTTTTCTAATTTTTCTCACCGTTCTTCCTCTTCGTGTATTCAAGTATTCTCTTAAAGTACTACACTGTGCGACAAAATCAAAAATTTTTAAATAAGCAAACAAATCAATCAATATCTACTAGAAAAACTAGGCGACAAATATGGTAAAACTGAATTTTTTACTTATTCTATATTTTTTTAAAGGACTTTGAAAATTGAAGGAAATGAATATTTAATAAAATTATTAAAAAAATTTGAAATTTCTAGGAAATGCATATTTAACAATATTATTTAAAAAATTAATTAATCTATATCTTTTTAAAGGAATTTGAAAGAAATGAATATTTAATAAAATTATTTAAAAAATTTGAAATTTCAAGGAAATGAATTGGACAAAATTATTTAAAAAATTGTGAGCAATGTAGAACATCATGCGGGTATGAAATGAACGACAAAGAGTAGATTTAAAAAAATTAAATTAAAAAAATTTTAAAAATTAAATTTAAAATGCCCTTTTAAAACTTTATTCTTAAATGTCCTTGAAAATTTGCTTGCGTTTTTTTTTAATATTCCTTGAAAATTTTCTCGCGTTTTTTTAAATATATTTTTTATTAATATCTTAAGGACTACATCAAGGACTGTATATTAATACATCCTCGAATTTCGTTCTTGTAATTTTATTAGTTTAGGATACAACAATTTTAATACTTCTCTCTATAAAACAAAAATTGTATTGCGACAAATATAAAAGTTATCTATTTTTGTTTTTTATTTTTCATATTTTCCTTTAAAATTTTTCACATATTATTATTTCTATTCTATTCCTTCCTCCTCTAAAGAGTATCGTTTCATTTGAATGACATTTTCTTTTAACCCTCTCAGTTGCTGCGACATAGTTTCCAATTTTTTATATTTTTTTTATAATTCAATTTTTTTACTTCATATAAGTCCCTCTAAGTGCTATCATCTAACTTTTTCCTTTTCTCGAATGCGTCCCAGCAGTTTGCGTCTGAGCTCCACTCAATTCTGTTTCACTCTTTAACTCCTGTGTAACCTTTTCACCGTTTTTCACGCCCTTCCTCTCATACACCTTCCACACATATACATACCTACATGAGTACTACATACACACATACATATATATTTAAGCCAGAGCCCACACTTCGCCTTGACTTATAGCCCAACCAAGAATAATGCGGCACGCGTGTTAATGCGTTCACATTATTTTCCTCAGTGCTGTACGTGCACTACACAGCGAGTTGTTGTACTAAGGAGCAGCAGAGGAGGGCAACAGGGCAGCCTCCATTACACACACGCACACACACACACACACACTCACATAAATTTCAAACCACTGGGCTTGTCTTGTGTCGCTTCCTATTGGCCTCAACAGCTGTGGGCTGCCATAACAGGAATAGGCAATGCTCCCCCTCCCACCCCCTCACCCCTCTATTACCAGCCTGGTTTGCGCGTTTTTGTTTTTTTCGTCCGCTAGTTTGTATAAAGTTGCCAGCTTATCCTGCCATCAAATCACCATACGCGCTTAATTTATATTCTCAAGTTTGCTATTGTTTCCGTTTTTTGTTGTTGTTACCATTTGCAGCAGTGTCGGCAGCGACGGTGGCAGTTTTCTGTTGCATGTAAACCGCAAAGTGTTCGGCCATTGTGCCCATACGGTCCATAGTCATAGCCAAGTTGTAGCGTTGCCGCCAACATTAACAGCAACGTGTGCAGCAATAATAACAACAACAACAACGCGAGTCTCTAGCATGTCTGCCCCACCTATTCACATTTATGATTGCCACCGTAATATATGCCAACTGTTAGTCGGGTTGACATTATCGCTCGCCGGCGATCGTTGCTGGCTGTCGCACTGCTTTGCCTCCTCATCGCCAAAAGCCTTCGGCCGCTCGAGCTCTGAGCGTTTGTGGTTGCCGCAAAAATATTACCGGCAACGTGTTGTGGTAATATTCTATTAACCAGTGCCCGGAACAGGTTGCCACAGTCAGACGCTAATAAAATACTCAATTAAATATGTGGTGTGAAGAGAACATTTTGAATACTAAACAAGTGGAATGAATTGAATATTTTGCTGAAGTTTTTGGATTGATTGGAAATTTGATTTGATTTGAATTTGGCAATGGTTCTTTGAGAAACTATAGCAATTGATTCTACCAATTGATAGATTGGAAGGTCATAGAGGAAAATCATAAAACTAAACTAAATTCTTGATACTAGGAACAAAATTAGTACTTGACTTGGTTATCGTTGAAGTGTCCAGAGACATTTGTAGACCAGTGGAGATACCTTCATATTGTTCGATATGTGTGTTTTTCTAATCTCTTTCCTATTCGATCCTATGACCCCTAGAACTGGTTACCAGAGAGAAAGCTTGTAGCTAAGCTACGGTTTAGGTGACTGTTCCAATGCGGAAGACACACGTAGATCAGTGGATACACTCCACTACTGTGAAGTGTTTCCTTTTTCCTAACATCGAGTTAGTTTATTCCTATCTGATAGGAACGTAATCAATCCTTAGCTAAGCTTAGGTTGAGTCGACTGTTCCAATGAGGAAGACACCTGTAGACCAGTGGGGATACAATATGGTGAGGTTTTTATTTTTCCTAACATCCAATGCATTTATACTTAAGACACAAATAAAATAAAAAAATTAATAAAATTAAAATAAAATAAAATAACATAAAATTAAATTAAATAAAGTTAAATGAAATGAAATAAAATAAATTCAAATAAAATAAAATACAATAAAATAAAATAAAATAAAATAAAATAAAATAAAATAAAATAAAATAAAATAAAATAAAATAAAATAAAATAAAATAAAATAAAATAAAATAAAATAAAATAAAATAAAATAAAATAAAATAAAATAAAATAAAATAAAATAAAATAAAATAAAATAAAATAAAATTAAATAAAATAAAATTAAATAAAATAAAATAAAATTAAATAAAATTAAATAAAATAAAATAAAATAAAATAAAATAAAATAAAATAAAATAAAATAAAATAAAAACAAAATAAAATAAAATACAATAAAATAAAATAAAATAAAATAAAATAAAATAAAATAAAATAAAATAAAATAAAATAAAATAAAATAAAATAAAATAAAATAAAATAAAAACAAATTAAAATAAAATAAAATAAAATAAAATAAAATAAAATAAAATAAAATAAAAGAAAAACAAAATAAAATAAAATAAAATAAATAAATAATTTAGTTGAGTTAACTGCCCCAATTCGGAAGACATTTGTAGGATAAGGGAGATATTCCAGCACTGTAACGGGTTTTCTTAACTCTTCTTAACTTTCTAAAGCTCAGGTCTGCATTGCAAACATCAGAGAAACAGTCGTTAGCTAAGCTTAGGTTGGTTTGATTGTTCGGAATACACTCGTGGGACAGTGAAGATATTCCAGGACTGTGAGGTGTTTATTTTTTCTAATTTCAAGGCTTAAATTAAAGTCGAATTTGCTTAGCTCCCAAGGCTGTTCTGAATACCAGATGACTGCCCCAACGTAGAAGACACACTTGTAGATCAAAGGAGATGCTCCAACACTGTGAGGTGCCTATTTTTTTTTTTTTAATTTTAGTTCAAATGATTCCTATCTTTCCAAATGCTCAAGTTTGCATTATAAATAGCAGGGGAACAGTCGTTAGCTAAGCTTAGGTTGGTTTGATTGTTCGGGATACACTTGTGGGACAGTGAAGATATTCTAGGACTGTATTTTTTCTAATTTAAAGACTTAAATTAAAGTAGAATTTGCTTAGCTCCCAAGGCTGTTCTGAATACCAGATGGAAGAGAAAACAGTCATTAGCTAAGCTTAGGTTGAGTTGACTGCCCCAATTCGGAAGACACTTGTAGGACAAAGGAGATATTTCAGCACTGGGCGGTGCTTATATTTTTCTACTTTTAGCTCTAATGATTCCTAACTTTCCAAGACTCAGATCTGCTATCCAGATAGCAAGAAAACAGTCGTTGGCTAAGCTTAGGTTGGTTTGATTCTCCGGGATACACTCGTAGGGCAATGAAGATCTTCCAGGACTGTAAGGTTTTTATTTTTTCCCATTTCAAAGTAGAAGTTGAATTAAAGTCGAATTTACTTAGTTCTCAAGGCTCAGTTCTGAAGAGAAAACAGTCCAGATATAAGAAAAAACAGTCCGTAGCTACGCTTAGGTTGAGTTGACTGCCCCAATTCGGAAGACACTTGTAGGACAAAGAAGATATTCCAACACTGTGAGATGTTTCTTTTTTCTAATTTTAGGTCTAATGAATTCTAATCTTTCAACCCTCAGACAGTCGTAGCACAAAGGAGTTATTCAAGGACTATGAGGTGTTTATTTTTTCTAATTTCCAGTCTTATGAATCCTAAGTTCTCAAAGCGCAGTTCTGAATACGAGATGGAAGAGAAAACAGTCCTTAGCTAAACTTAGGTTGAGTTGAGTTGTTGAGTTGTCCTAATGCGGGAGACACTCGCAAATCAAAGGACCCTAATACTAGGAGGATTCTAAAGTCCAAAGTCCAGAGTTGGGTATCCACCACATTTAAGGACTTCCCTAAATCTTACGCCTTCTACCGGGACGGGTACTGGACAAGGGGCTGGCACCCACCACCCACACAATACAAAATTTAATCATTGATTCGATTTTAGATTCGCGATTTTTCCAAAAGTGATGGATGATAGCGAACATAATTCCATAGAAAATTTATAAACGCATTCACCGATCAGAAATTTGTTTCTTTTGTGTGCCGGTATTTTCAACGTTAAAAATATATATTGCAAAATAATAGTTATCAGTGAACGTAAAAAAATATTTCCCATTCATAATACTTACTGACAACGGAAAAAATATTTTTCAAAATATAAACGTTACCGAGCAACGTAAAAAATATTTTTCTCTCATAACAGTTATGCGATGACGGAAAAAATATTTTCCAAAAAATGAACGTTACCGAGCAATGGAAAAAATATTTCTTGCTGATAACAGTTATTAGGCAACAGAAAAAAATATTTGTCACGAATAATAGTTACGAAATGAAAAAAGTATTTTTTTCCTCATAATACTCGTAGTTATTGTCCAACATTTATAAATAAGTATCTCTTAAAAATGGGCAACGTTTTCGAATTTTAAAAAAATCATAACTTTTATTTGGGGTCCCTGCAAGTTGTGCATCTATGTTGTGTATATGATTCTGCATATTCATCAATGGAGGCGGCCTTAAGTTTTTCATTGAGAAGAGACCTACAGTTCTTATGTAAAATTCATACCTGGGCATTTAATTATACTAGAGAGACTTTTATTTAGAAGTCATTAAAATAGTGATTGATGAAGATGCGAAACTTGAAGCCTTTAGTTTCCTAAAAATTGTAAACTGATGAAGATTTAAAGATTTTGAAATATTGTTAACCCTCTATTAACAAATTCAAAACTCTTCTGGGGCCTTCTGGCCATAATGAATCAACCTTTTTGAAGGCTTTAGATTATAATGCGTCTAAATAGTAAATTCATTAATATGTCAAGAGTTCGGCGAACTTTAGAATGCAGTTAACTTCCTTTTAAGAATTAAAAACTCCTTTAGGACCTTCTGGCTATAATGGATCAATATTTATGTTTGAAGTCTTTAGATTGCAACATGCAAAAATGGTCGAAATCTACACAGAATATAGACTGACTTGGCTTCAATAGACAGTAACAAAGATTTGCTTGGGCTATGGCGGCAGACTAAAGATTCTCACATAGAGTCTGTGATTCAGTGTATCTTTACAAAAGACAGAAATATCAATAAATAAGTAATTTAGGCGCTTTTGAAGAAAGTGTAACACAATGAGTCTTGAAATAATGTATCTAACCTTTAACAACTCAACCATTTCAACTTTTTATCCAACACCACACATCTAAAAGTTTTCTCATGCATATCCAGCTAAGTTCTTATGCTGTTAAGTTCCATTTAGACGGTGCTTACTGTACTTACTGCATATTTAACTTTAAAATAAAAGAAACCGAAAGGCAAACAAAGCGCATTTAATTCCGCAGACAGCTGTGTACATAAATCAATTAAAAATCTTTAATATTTTTAAAGCGCAAATATCAAAGTTGAGACTCGAACCTGCTGCTCGACGTTGCTTCGTTCGTTATCAACGATCGGCCGCGTAACACCCACTTCTGGTCGATGCCAGTTGAATGCAAAACGGGCGGGGGGGGAGAGGAAAAGACCAAATCAAGCGCAACCAAGCAAAGGCGAATTGTTCATAGAACCAAACCATTGCAATGGTAGATCGTGGGCAAAAACAACAACAACAACAACAACAACAACAACAACAGCAAACAAATAAAATGATTAAAGCAAAGTAAGTTGAAATGTGTGAGAATTATTTGCGGTTGCTCGAGTGTTGCGCCGCAACCAGAGCAAATTACAAACAACTGTTGGCCAGGGCGAGCGGTTCGCATGTGGCCGCAACGTAACATTAATGAAATCTACTGCATAAACAACAATAACAACAACGTTATTCATAAATACATACAACAGCAGCAAGTAGAACGGCCGCAGAATCAGCAACAAGCACAACAAAAACAACAACAACTGTATACTTATGTAGGCGATAAGAATTGTGTGGTGCGGAAAGTTGGAAAATGTGGAAAAGCGGCAACGCAGCTGGTAGCAAAATCATACCAACAACCAATATATGTGTTCTATATATATGTCAAGATGTTTATGTGTGTGTGTGTGGCCATTTATGCGTGCAGTATAGCAACTGACTCCAACTGGAGCGGCGACTGCCAGCAAACGTTTGTGTGTGTGTGTGTGTGTGTGCGTGTAGAAAATTGAGGCGTTCGCCAACCACAAAGATGAACGCCTGATGATAATGTGCATACAAGACAAATACACTGAGGCATTTTATTGTAACAACAACAACAATGCAAAGTTTCAACAAGCAGCCAACTTGGTGGCACACATAAATGCAAAAAAAAAAACCTACACTTCGAAGTACGTAGAACATTTGAAGCGAAAGCGCCAACAAATCGTACAGACAGTCAGCTCGATGGTACATGGAGAGACAGAGAGGGGGACACCACTGTCAGCTGCAATTTTTCTCAAGCCCAGTGGCTGCCAGCCACTTTACTCCACACGCTCGAAGGCAGCGGCACGTTGCAGCGTAGCGCGTAACGGCCGCCGTTGTGGCCGCATGTGTGTTGGTCTAATGTTGTGGCTGTTGCGATTAAATTGCCATTAACGGTAATGTGCACACAAACATCAATACAACAAGAAAGCAAAGTAAAAAACAAACACCAGCGTACAATTTCGCTTTTAATTACTTTCACATTAGTCTACATAAAACAACAACTTTAATTTGATATGCACACCATGTGGCAGCGCTGTGCCCAGCTATGCTCAACAATTTACAACAAAAACAATTTTTTTTTATAATTTAAATTTTTATTTTTTAGCAAATAGATTTTTTTTTAACCTGCCATGCAAATTACAAATACCACTCATACGCCCCACTGGACCAGGGAATTTTCAAAATGTTCCAGACTAATTTTAATTGTATCTAGTGTTATTAAAATTCTTTGCTTTGTGCAGCAATTTAATGGAAAATTGTTTTGTGGTTTCATATTTTTTTGTAATAAAAATATTTAAAAAGAATTCCTTGAAAGTTTGTGCATGGAAGTGAAAGCGCGCCAAAAATTACTACAGCACAACGTTGCATAGGCCAAGAGTTGCAACCACGCATACATAAGTATATATACACACACATATGTATGTATGTACACACACAGTATAAAAGTCCAAATTAAAAATACTTCAAAGGCAGCCAAACTTTTGCCACAAACTAATTTTAATTAAAAAGCAATACAAAAGATGTTATTACAGAACAGAAATTGAAGTGGTGCAGTGTTGAAGCTCAACTGAAATATTTGTATACCACGCACTGTTCTCAGCTCATTTGAAACTTTCCCTCTTTTTAATTTAAAATCAAAAAATTCAGGAATAAAAAAATATGTTAATGCGAGGCTTGTATCATTTCAAGAAGTCAACGTATATGTTTTATGAAAATTTTTGATTCATTTATGCAAAAATTTCACTAGTTAAAATTATTTCCTTACAAACTATATACATAAATTTTGTTTAAATCTAAATTAAATTTTGTCTTCTTATTTCTAAATTCTAGGTGTTTTGTGTAATTAATTAATAATGCACAAATTTCACTAGTTAGAATTATTTCCTTACAAACTATATACATCAATTTTGTTTAAATCTAAATTAAATTGTGTCTTATTATTTCCAAATTCTATGTGTTTTGTGTAATTATTTAATAATGCAAAAATTTCACTAGTTAGAGTTATTTCCTTACAAACTATATACATAAATTTTGTTTAAATATAAATTAAATTTTGTCTTCTTATTTCTAAATGCTACATGTTTTGTGTAATTAATTAATAATGCAAAAATATTACTATATTAGTTAGAATTATTTCCTTACAAACTATATACATAATTTTCTTTTCAAATCTAAATTAGATTTTGTCTTCTTATTTCTAAATTCTACGTGTTTTGTGTAATTAATTAATAATGCAAAAATTTCACTAGTTAGAATTATTTCCTTACAAACTATATACATAAATTTTGTTCAAATCTAAATTAAATTTTGTCTTCTTATTTTTAAATTCTACGTGTTTTGTGTAATTTTCCCCAAAAACCAGACCTAACAATGATGAACATGAAAATTATTTTAAGGAATTTAACCAAAATTCGAGCCCCAAGCAACTGTTTGGAGCACTGAACGCCTAATTTCCTGTTTTCCTCTTCAATACATCTAATTGTTTGAATTTGAATTTTAATTCCGCGTCACATTTGTTTGATCTTCCCCCACAAAACCAGACTCAACAATGATGAGGGTAACAATTATTTCCAGGAATTCAACATCTTCTGTGAAAATGGCAAAAGTTGTTCGTACAAGAATTTTTTATTTCTTTGCGTAGCCTCACTGGGATATTTAACAGAAAAATGTGAACTTATAAATTTAACATTTCCTACTCGACACAACTCGGTCTGAAAGTTTATCTTTGTACAATACTTTGCACGCTGTTAAATAAACTTTTAGAGTTTTGAACTCGCAAAAGTGAAGCGGCAAATAAATAAATAAAAAATGAACGCAAGTGAGAAAGGCAGACAAGCAAAGGGCATGTGGGATGGTTATAAGCGTTTTCGCATTTACAACTGAAGCAAAGTTAGTGCAGATATATGCATAGGGAATGTGTATGTGTGTACTTAAGTGTGTGTGTGTGTGTGTGTGCGTGCATGGCTGTGTGGCGAATGTAATTTTCCACCATTTGCGCTGAACGAAATGAATATTATATGGACTGCGCTGAAAGGCAAATAGACAAAGAGCAAGACACACGCACACACACACACACGCACACATAGATACGCACATACACAGAAGTGTGGTGAACGCACAGGCGGCCATTAAAACAGACGTCGTGAAGCGCTGAAAATATGCCAAAGAACTTTACATACGCACATAACCCATAATAACAATAAACAACAACAACAACAACAGCAACAATAAAAACAACAACGGTCACAATGAACGCAAGAATAATACGCAAAATAAAGACAGTCGAGAAGATGCTGCCAGCCAAACAAACGACAACAATAACAAAATATATATGCAAAGCGAAAAATAAACAAAACGCACACAGCACAAAGATAACAAACAAAAAGCAAACGAAGCAAACCGGGGAAAAAAAACAACGCCAACAAAGTTAAGAGAAAATATGAGAAGCGAATATTCGCGTAAATAAAATTGCTGAAGCCTTTGAGGCTTTAAACAATTACTTTGGAGACATTTTAGCATACCGCAAGAATGTGAAACGGGCGCATGGCTCCCACATGTGTCTGTGTGTGGGTGTGTGTGTGTGGGTGTGTCTGTGTGTTAACACAAATATTCACATATGCTGTGATATTTATGCCAGCACCAAGGCACACAATTCCATTTGCCACGAACATAAATTGCTATGCAAAATTGTCAAAGGCAAAAGACGCGCCCATGTGTCGCTGTATGTGAGCACTTCCTGCTTGCTTTCTAGCATTGAAAATACTCAAAATGCAAAAACAAAAAAGCGAAAAAAGTCTGCTTAAATGTGTGTTCTTGTGTGCAAAGTTGCGCTGCCGCAACCACTTTCCACGTTCAGCGCGGCACTTACCCTTTTATGCTTTCACATCAGGGGCGTAGCCAAGGGGGGGGTTTAGGGTGTCAGAACCCCCCCCATAGCCTATAATTTGTCAACATTTTCAATCACTATGCATCGTATGTACGTTCCCACATTAGCAAAAAGGTCTTTTCATCTTTAAATATTTAAAAGAATATTAACAAAACCCTTTTTTTACCGAATCTAATTTGTTTTTTAATAGTCACGTTTAGGCTTAATGCAGCGATTTGCATGTTCTAAAAACATGTCTAAAGAGTAGTTTAGTTCGTCGACCGGAATGTCCATCAGGATGTCGGTACAAGCCTTTTGGATGGTTTCTACATTCTCAAAACGCTTTTTTTCATCGGCAAATGCATTCTTTGAAAAGGTGAAATTCGCACGGTGCCACATCATGTGAAAACAAAAAAACAGTCAAAACAAGTGTCATAAGATGGGATGGCATCCTTCGATAGCCAAATGTTCAGCTAAAATGCAATAAATTTATACTATTGAGATGCTTAACCTTCGCCTTACTAAAGATGATCCTAGTCACTTCCGCCGCTATTTTGAGTAAAACTCACAATAAATATAAATAATTTATAAATTTTTTTCATACGTCAGTATTTAGTATCTTCCTCTGGCGATAGTTCGTATTTTGAAAAAAGGCCTAACTTTAATGATTTATTTTGAGACTATGGAAAATATTAGAAGATTTCTTTCCAGAGGGTTTATTGAACACATAATGAGGTACGCAAACAAAAATTTATCGTGAGTTTTAATCAAAATGGTAGCGAAAGCGCCTGGGATCACCCGGGTACATTTGTATAAAAAATGACAAAATTCAAGTTTAAACATGATCAAAATTTCAAAAAAAATATTTTTTCATGTTATTGAAAATTACCTTAAAATTTGTGCAGATATTAAACATGGATATTAAAAAGATCACTCGGGTGGGTATAAGTAAAGCGAAGGTTAAATCCAATTTCAAGAATTTCAATTGAAGATTTTGGCTTATCTTTTATGAATTACCGCCCAGTTTTGATCTACGGTGATCGCGGATTCAGTTGGCTAACACTTTGGTCATAATTTATGTTCTGACAATCGTTTTTAAATCGCTTTTACCACTTATGAACTCCACCACGGTATAAACAAATATCACCATAAACTTGGTCCATCAATTTAAATGCTTCGGTTAAAGTTTAAACATTTTTAAAACAATAGTTAATATTTCATGAAATTTTTACTAAAAATCAGGGACAAAATTTTGTTTTTAATGCATTAAGTCACATAAGCCTCAACAAAATGACCTATTTGGAAAGTGCAATTTACTTTAAAAAACATGTAATACAGTGCAAGCTCGATATTCGCGACTACCCATTATCGCGACGGCTTGATTTTTAACATTGCAGGTTCTATAATCACGGCAGTTTGCGAAAAACGAGGTTCTAATTTGTTTAATCTGTTTTTTTAAATTTTATCACAATGTCTTTAACCAAAAAAGGTAAATCGCCGCCTTTTGGTATATTAACCTTTTTGGATTTTTAAGCCGACAACAGCACTATATGAACTACGTGATTCAGCTGTTATTTTAAAAAATTATTTGCCAGAAAAGCAACTCAAAATCTCCAACTTCTTTAAAAATGTTTAAAATGTAAATATATCAGTTAAAACAATTGTAATTTTAAAAATTACATACAATTTTTCAACAAAATTTTGGGTTCTGATATCGCGAAAATTCGGTTTTCGCGACATGTCTGGTTTTTAATTAGTCGCGAAAATCGAGCTTGCACTGTACTAAACTGGCAAACAAATTTTTTAAAACCCCCCCCATGACCAAGTTCTGGCTACGCCCCTGTTTCACATTCGCTTGCTTCATCGTCCTTTTTCTTTTTTGGTTTTTTTTTTAACTTAATATTTTAATATAACAAAATTTCACTACAACGTTTCTTTGTGCTCGTTCGCATTTCTTTTGATATTTTGCGTCTGAGTAACAACTGTTGCAAGAAGACGTTGGCAGTGTCATGTGTAGCATATGTTAGGGCGCTCTGGCACATTTTGCCTCGTGTGACAGTTTTGCTTGTTTTTTTCTTTCAGCTTGTTGAAGGAATTTTGCATTTGACTGCAAACAACTTAAAGCAGTGATTTTTTGGTTAAAAAAATTTTTATTTTTTAGCAACACATTTGTTATGTTTGGGTGACTTCAGTTGGAAAGCAAAGACTTTAATCGTTATGAACATTAAGTGATTCGTTCATTATTAATGCATTCAGAAGTGCATTTGATTGCTCTGAAATATATTTCATGCCTTCTGAAAGACATTTGCCTATTCTGAAGAATGTTTCTTGCTTTTTGACGTACATTTCACTATTCTCGAATATATTTAAAGCCTTCTGATGGAATTTTCACTATTCTGAAACGAAATTTTTGCCTTCTGAAGTGCATTTCACTATTCTGAAATAAATTTGGTGATTTCTGAAGTGTATTTTAATACTTTGAAATAAATTTGATGCCTTCTGAAGTACATTTAAATATTCTGAAATATATTTGGTGTCTACTGAAGTACATTTCACTATTTGGAAATATATTTGATGCCTTTTGACGTACATTTTAATATTCTGAAGTATATTTGATGCCTTCTGAAGTACATTTCATTATTCTGAAATAAATTTGATACCTTCTAAAGTATGTTTCACTATTCTGCATTATATTTGGTGCCTTCTGAAGTACATTTCACTATTTTGAAATATATTTAATGCCTTTTGACGTACATTTCACTATTTTGAAATATATTTGTTGCCTTCTGACGTACATTTCAATATTCTGAAATAAATTTGGTGATTTCTGAAGTACATTTCACTATTCTGAAGTATATTTGGTGTGTTCTGAATTTCATTTCAATATTCTGAAATAAATTTGGTGATTTCTGAAGTACATTTCACTATTCTGAAGTATATTTGGTGTGTTCTGAATTTCATTTCACTATTCTGAAATAAATTTGGTGATTTCTGAAGAATATTTCACTATTCTAAAATAGATTTGATGCCTTCTGAAGTACATTTCACTGTTCTGAAATAGATTTGGTGAGTACATTTCACTATTCTGAAATGCAATTGTTGCTTTCTGAAAAATATTTCACTATTCTGAAGTGTATTTGGTGTCTTTTGAAATACATGTCACTATTCTGAAATAAATTTGGTGATTTCTGAAGAATATTTCACTATTCTAAAATAGATTTGATGCCTTCTGAAGTACATTTCACTATTCTGAAATATATTTGTTGCCTTTTGGCGTACATTTCAATACTTTGAAATAAATTTGGTAATATTTGAAATACATTTCACTATTCTGAAATGCAGTTGGTGCTTTCTGAAGAATATTTCACTATTCTGAAGTATATTTGGTGTCTTGTGAAGTACATTTCAATACTTTGAATTATATTTGATGCCTAATGAGGTACATTTTACTATTTTGAAATATATTTAGTACCTTCTGAAGTACATTTCACTATTCTGAAATATATTTGATACCTTCTGACGTACATTTCACTATTCTGAAATATATTTAATACCTTCTGACGTACATTTCACTATTCTGCAATAAATTTGGTGATTTGTGAAGTACATTTCACTATTCTGAAATGCAATTGGTGCTTTCTGAAAAATATTTCACTATTCTGAAGAATATTTGGTGTCTTCTGAAGACCATTTCACTATTCTGAAGTTTATTTGGCGTCTTCTGAAGTACATTTCACTACTTTGAATTATATTGGATGCCTAATGAAGTGCACTTCACTAGTTTGAAATATATTTGGTACTTTCTGAAGTACATCGCAGTATTCTGAAATATATTTGATACCTTCTGACGTACATTTCACTATTTTGAAAAAATTTTAGTGATTTCTAAAGTACATTTCACTATTCTCGAAGGCAGTTTTTGCTTTCTGAAGAATATTTCACTATTCTGAAGAATATTTGGTGTCTTCTGAAGTACGTTTCAATACTTTTAATTATATTTGATGCCTAATGAGGTACATTTTACTATTTTGAAATATATTTAGTACCTTCTGAAGTACATTTCACTATTCTGAAATATATTTGATACCTTCTGACGTACATTTCACTATTCAGAAATGCAATTGGTGCTTTCTGAAAAATATTTCACTATTCTGAAGTTTATTTGGCGTCTTCTGAAGTACATTTCACTACTTTGAATTATATTTGATGCCTAATGAAGTGCACTTCATTAGTTTCAAATATATTTGGTAATTTCTGAAGTACATCGCAGTATTCTGAAATATATTTGATAACTTCTGACGTACATTTTACTATTTTGAAATACATTTTGGTGATTTCTATAGTACATTTCACTATTCTGGAAGGCAGTTTGTGCTTTCTGAAGAATATTTCACTACTCAGAAGTATATTTGGTACTTTTTGATGTTGCATTCCACTATTCTGATGTATATTTGATGCCTTCCGAAGTACATTTCACTATTTGGAAATACTTTTGGTGACTTCTAAGTTATGTATCTTTGTTCTAAAATATATTTTATGCCTTAGTAATTACATTTGACAATTCGGACAAACACTTAATACCTTCAGAAATACTTTTCACTATTCTAACATATATTTTGCGCATTCTGAAAGTCATTTGATTACTCTGAAGGACCATTCTCTGTTCCAAAGTATATTTTGTGCCATCCTTAGATTATTTTAATATATATTCCATATAGTAATTGAAAGTAATTGGATTTTTTTAAATATATTTGACACCATCAGAAGTTTGGAGAACTGCAATGAAGTGCTCTAAAGTCTCATTTGTCATTTACTTAACTACTTAACTGATGCTACAACCGTTTATCAGTGTTGGCCGAATCCAGAAAAGGACGTCAACCGGTTCTATGATGTGCTTGTTGGTGCCAGTTGGATATTCCAAATACCAGGTTTTGCGACACTTCCAATCTCCCTTCTGGTCCTTCCAGCTGCCTACTGAGTACAAAATAACATATTCTTTCTTCTTCTTCTTTACTGCAAGTATGTCATATGCTCTGCTAAGTATCAGACAGGTTTCATTTTGATAAGCGGACAAAATCATAATCAGACATTTGACAGAATCAGTTGATTCTGCGAGCTCATTTCACAATGATTGCACATCTGTTTGTCCGCTTGTTCATCTTTTCAATCATTTAATTGAAACCCTCTTACTTAATTTTATTTACTTTACTATTAAAATGTCTCTTTATATGCAACTTCACAAAGATATACAATAAATATGCAAACAATTAGCTTAAAACACGGTAAATGTCCATCTTGAAAATAGCCCAGTACTCGTGCACAAGTAAATAGCGAATCAATGCCAGTGTCAATAACCGTTTTAATTACGTCTTGTTTGCCAAACAAAGTGAATATCAGTTGAGCATTTTTTCCATCTACACTCAGCCGAAAGAGAAACATACTTCAAGTGCTTTGAGCAAACTGCACTAAATACTCCGTGGTCGGTCGCACTCACAAGACAAGTCTCGCAACGACTAACAAACTTTGACAGGACTCGCTGCTGGCAGCAGCGCAATTCTGGCTTTAATTAATTTGCCAATAGCGGCGCAGAGCAGCAGCAGCCACCGCCAGTTGAAGCAGTAAACGATCGAGAACGCGCCACGGCTCGAGGAAGCGCCGTTTGCAATTTGAATGAAGGCAAAATAATGTAGGCACAATTGCTGCGCTGTTTGCTCAGTTGCTGGCGTAAACAAGCAACTCGACTGTGTGCAATGACACCAGCAGCGCCGCTCTAAGGCATCGGCCAACACATTAAGCCGAGTAACGAGTGCGCCGGCCATGGGGCGGCCCAAGTGCCAACTTGTCGTTTACGACAATACTTTTCGCTTTTGCCACACTTTGCCGCGTTGCTTTTTATCTCTTTTCTTCTGTTTTACTTCATTGCTGCTGCTGTAATTATTTGCTTTACGGTAAACAGTTTTAATGATGCCAACAATAAGGCGCCGATTTGTGCTGCTCGGCCAGCATCGACAGCTTTCTCGAACATTTCAAATCCATTTGCAAAGTTGTTTATTTGTTGGTTGTTGTTGTTGTGGTTTGTAGTAACTTGTTGTTGTTGTTTTAACACTAAAGTGCTGTGCGTTCGTAGCTGCTGTTAGAATAGTGTTGGCCAAAAGTGTTGCTGTCGCATCGCGGAAATGAAGTGAAAATCGGAAAATTTGAAAACTTTTCAACTTTGTTGACTACTAAATTGTTTACTAGTTTTGCTGTTAGCATTCACTTCACTTTCATGGCGTACGAACGTCGTATTCGTCGACTTGGCTGCCGTTTGGCACCACGTGGCGTATACTCAACATTTTGTTTTGTTGCGTTTTAGTTCAAAGTGAAAAGTTTACGCTTTTAGCGCGCAAAAACAACGAAAAATTACAACAAAAAATAACATTTACAATAAGAGAAAAAAGCAACAACAACAAGTAGTAGCAGCGCAATAAATGCTGCGGTGTTGGGTGTTGAGTTGTTGCCAAAAAACACAAACAAATACGAGTAACTTGTACTGTAAAATTTTTAAATTATTTAGTTGTTGTACTTGAGTTGGTGTACTGGCAAGTGAGTGGCATAGATTTTATCGTTTTTTGTAACAACAACAAGAACAAAAACAAATACAAACATCATAGGCTGTAGCGCAAAACTTTTGATTAACTTGAAAGTCTTCTCATGAATGAGGGAGAACAGTAACAAAGCAAGCAGTTGGCCGATTTTAATGTAGTGACTTGAAGTCAAGGAAGTCTAAGTTGTAGTGAATCAATGGCCAAGACAAAGTTGACAGTCAGAAAGGTGTTATTGTAGATTTGATGGGATTGAGAGGGAATTATCTACTAAACATGGACTTAGAACAATTGGAGTGTCTGAAGTAAATAATCGCCCAGAAGTGATCACCTAAGTCAGTAGGAGAGGACTTGTGTCTCATTAGGACAACATCAGTCATACTCATAGATACTGGCTCGCCAGAAGTGGGTCTTGACACTGACCTGATATTAGGTGACTATCCCTCTTCCTTTCTACAGCGAATGATTCTTCTGATACCAAATTTGACTCAAGAGAAGTTTGTGATAATTGACTGTCCCACTTTTTTGCCAAAGAGACGAGGGTTTCTGTTTCGATTTTTTCCAGTTTTTTGGAACAAGGACGAGCATTTCTATGAGAGAACCATAGCGAAACAACCTTAAAAATGGCCACAAGTTATTCAACAAAAAGGTGCATATTTGACCTTAATTGAATCATTCAAACTATTCTAAATAAAGCCTTCAATTTCATCCATAAAAATGAAATTTCTACTAAACCTTAAACTTTCATCACATGACTTTATCACATTTTCTTAAAGTCAAAATTATGCCGCAAAGCAGCACTTCTAACTAATTCATGCACCTTTGATTTTTGCGCATCACAGTTCGTCCTTTTAAGTCCTTTTTGTTGGCATTTCCCCTTTTATCGCCAACTTTGGCATTCAGTGTTGTCAACTTGTGTCTCTTTTGCACATTATCTCTGCTATTAAGTCTATTCATTAAAGTTTTTACTACCAATTGCGCATTTATTTCAAGCCATAAATTTTTGACACTGCAACCAAAGCAAGTGGTCCAAGCCCAGTCAATGTTTTACGAGCCACTTCAAAAAGGGGCCAATGTATATTATATATTCATTTAATTTTTGGGGTTTTCAGAATCTTCAATGTTGTTGTTGTTGCTGCCGCTATGTTGTCATGTTGTAGAGTATGAAATTTATATGCTAAAAAATATGTTGGAATATGTATATTAAAAGCAAAAAATTATAAAACCAGAAAACTTTACGATTTAACATAAATTAAAAGTGAGGTTAGATTGAGGTTTGCTTGGCTAAGTGCTGCATGTTGTTGTCGTCATGGAGCCATGACAAGTGACAAACGCTTTTGAAATTAGTGCGCCTGTCAATATGCTGAAAAATCCTTTACAAATAAATAATTAACTATTACAAACAGCAGTTGGGGCAGAAAAGCAAAAGGAATAGAAAGCAGATTTCATTTTCGATGCGGGCATACATTTTTAATGGAAACGCACTGCACGCAACAGAAGCAAAGGACAGACGTACGTACGCACAGATAGACAGACAGACAGACAGGCAGACAGCCAAGCGTGTCAATGGGCCAAGCGAAAGGCCGTAAAACGTAGAGTGTACAGCGCTTTTGCTATCTGCGGGGCCATCTCAGTCCCTGCCCAGCGCCCGATTTTAGTGCACAGCTGTGGGGCCTGGGAGCGCGCGCACTTGAAAGGAGTCGACCGGCTGCAAAGCGCCTTATTACGCTAATTAGTGTTGTAGTAGTTATTTGCTTGTCGGCGGAGTGAGTCGCTGCCAGTCGACTTGACGAAGGCAGCCCGCACAAAAGACGCAGCGCCCAATTGAAAATGTTGCCGTGTGCGTAGCCCAATTCACAACAACAACAATCAGCTACGCTGCGAGCAACACAGAGCACAGTGCAGTGCGATGTGGTTTGGCGCTAACGGAAACGGCAGTCCAGCGCTTCGGACACAATCAACGCTGTCAACAAAACACCCAACAAATTTAATTGCCAGCGCCTTCACTCTCATCAATTTTCCCTCATTTAATTTTAATGACACGCACCAAATAATAAAAACACCTAAATAACAACAAGAAAAATAAAATCCAGAAAACAACAACAACAACACATTCAAGCAAAGCAAAATAAAATTGAAGAGAAATAAGCAATGAAAAAACAGTGAAGAAAAAACAGCAACGAAAAAGCCGGAAGGAAACAAGTGTCCATTCGATTCTAGCCAACGGCTATGCGTTCGTTGCTTTACTGCTGGCGTTCGTTTACTTGTCATGTTGTTTTTGTAGGCATTTTAATTGTTCGGCCTGTGCTCGACGCAGATGTTAAGCGACGCACAAAGCGAGCAGAGGCAACGATGTAGTTCAACAGTGCTAAGCGTTGGCTCTGAACATTTACGCACGCTTTGACCGTAGGCCAAATAGCATTAAAAAGTGTGTGTGTGTGTGTGTGTGTATATTTGTCTATTTCTTTCTGTGTGTATGCGTGAGTGCCTATAATAACGAGTGACATTAACGGCCGAACTTTTCTGGTTGTCATTGTCATTTGAACTGAAGGTTTGGCTTCCATGAAGTAAAACTTCTACTCCCCTTCTTCTTCTTCTTTCAACTTAGAAGGGCTTTAATTATTAATATACAAGCATTTATTCAAAATTAAAATCAATTTTGCGTTTAGCTTTTCGAGAATCAATGAGTTGTCTGAAATATGTTATAAAAGACACTTTAAAGGCCACAAAAAACCCTTAAAAAACATTTTTTAAGACACTTAAAAAAATCTCTAAAAACACTCTTAAGACACCTTCAAGAACACTCTGAAGGACTCTAAAAGAAACTATAAAAGGCGCTTTAAAAAACGATTTAATGGAGACTTTTTCGGACGCTGCAAAGAAAACTTTGAAAAAAGCTCTAAAGAGCCTTAAAATACTCTATAAATGAATTTCTAAAAAACACTCTAATGAAGACATTTAAACACGTTCCAAAGAATGCTTTGAAGAAGGCTCCAAAGGACTTAACAAGACTTTCTAAAGGGCTCTAAAATACCATCTTAAAGACCCTCTAAATGCAAGCTGCTCTAAAAAGAACTCCAAGAACGCATTGAAGGACTCTAAAAAAAGCTCCAAAAGACGTTCTAAGAAACACTTTAATGGAGATTAAGAAGCTACAAAGAATTCTTTGAACAAAATTTCAATGGGCCCTAAAAGACTCTCTAAAGGACTTCACAGATGTTCGCTAAAATAGTGATGCTTTCATAAAACAATATTTTCAAGCTAAACGTGTTTCTCAAAATGGACAATTTAGTGTTGGGAATCTTGTTACTAAATGTATAGTTTTCCCGCAAAAATCCAAATTTTTTGAGGCATTGAGTAACCAATTTTGTAGCAATATTTTTTAATTACAGAAAAATTATGTAATTTTTATGGAAAAATACAAAATTATTACTTTTTGATTTTATTTAACCATTATTAAAGAAACAGGGTTGTAATCAAATGCACTCAATTCGTAGACTTCAATTAGAACACAAACTTTCCCTGATATCGCTGCAAATTATTGGAAATTATTTTTGGGATAACAGTAAAATTTTGGTAATTTGCCTACTTAAATTTAACTCATAAATCAATCGAAGCTTTTGCTATAAGTTGACAAATTGGTGAAGTTGCTCCCAGGCAACTTTGGGTTCGAAAGGGTTAAGTGCATTTTTTAGTGAATTTTATTGCAAATATTCCACAAGCTATTCTTTTATAGGAAATATCAATCATATCCACACAAGAGTTAAGTGCATTTTTCTCAGTGTATTCGACTGCAAAGATTCGCAAGTACCTTGACAACACACACTTTCATACATTCAAAATCCTAACAATACATGTATACACCTAGACAGTTACACACACACACATATACGAGTACAACCAGCACAATTTCCATGCGGCACATAGCAAGTCACAAATAATTTTATAGTTTTATATAGCATCGTAAATTTTCAGCTTTAAGCACGTTGCAGGAGCCAGCACGAACCGCAACATGTATAGACACATTTATACACAAACAAGTATGTACCTTCATATATACATACATACTTAGACATATATGTACATATACATATATAAATTTATATATATGATACAATATATAAATAGTCCCACTCACTTAGCTACATAGCCGCTAGAGCATCGCCGTCTGGTACGTGGCCCTGCATGGCGTATACGTTACACGTAAATTAGTCAATTAAAGCGCAGTTAAACACACTTAAGTAGTCCGCCCGGTCGTTCAATTTGTTGGCCAATGCATAACAACAACAACAACAACTGTAACACCGTACATATCTGATTGTCGCTGGTGTTATGTTGTTGTTGTTGTTATGTATGGTTTTATCATTTGTCATGTTAATTTTGATGATTGTCATTAAGTGTGCATTGTTGTTGCTACACTTGCTATTGTTGTTGTTCTTCTTATTTTTTTACTACCATTGTTTTTGTTGTTCCTTTCACAATGCTTTACAGCACTTTTTTACGAGGTTGCCATTTACTTTTTTTTTTTACTTTTATTACAATTGTTATTGTTGTTACCGTTGGTAGACTTACGTGTCTCGGCGCGCCGCAGCAAAGCGTGTAGTAAAATGAAAAAAAACACAAAACAACAAAAACAACAATAGCCATAATCATTATACTCGCATTCGCTGCCGTTGCACATTAAAAATGTCCACATGCCAAAATTTTTATGCCCATTTCAACTGAGCGGCGTTCTTTTTTTGGTTCGCTGCGGCGCGTGCTTTGACCACACGTTCCGGTGCTCGCTGTGGCGTTGGCTGCCGTGTGCAACATGAAAAATTATATGTTTGCACTTTTTGACACCTCTAACGGTGTAATTGGCATTACATGGCGAGCGCTGTAATCAATGTGTGTGTGTGTTGGTTTTTTGGAACCTCGCTCAGCGCTGTTTTCGTCTGACGTTGTTTGTTGACTGAAATTAAGTAAATGCGTTTTTTTATGGCAATACACACAAAGAAATTAATTTATAAATTATGGATATGTGCAGCTGTTTTCACGAAATGGATTAAAAGGCAGCAACTTTATGTGCTGTTTATTTGCTCGCAAGTGTACGTCATTAGATTATTGGGACGCATATTGTGCCTTTCGTTTATGTGGGCATATAAAAATTTTAATCATACTAAACATGAAGCAATCGCTGCATGCAGCAACAAGTCCCATATGGCAAACGGTTTCTTTGGTAATATGGAAAAGACAAATGGCGTTGTTAATGGTAAAAATGGATTTATTGAGAAAACGTTTAGTGCTTAATAGACATTCTTAAGAAATATAAAGAACAAATGTAGGCACAAAATTTAGTCATTTTGAGGTTATACAAGGTTATTGTATCTTTTGCTCAAAGTTGAAGTTCGAAGGGTCTGATGAGGACTTGTCTTAATCAAAGGTTTTGCTAGAAAATATGCACTCAGAAAGAGTGTTGAACTATGATTTTATTTTTTAGTTGTAAATATAACGTATAGCAAAAAAATAATAGTAGAATTTTGTTTTATTATTGCGGATTAGTATTTCTGATTTATTTTGTATTTGTGATTTTAACAAATTTATAGTTTCTTGTATAAAAAATTTCATAATGAGAGGAGTCGTGAACATATATTTGCCGCAAGGACATGCTGCATCATTTGATACCCATATCGATTTGCAAAAATATGCCATAGCTGATTTCTGTCATAACAACAGGCATGACGGACAGGTGTATTAGGTGGGCGTGGCCAATCTTATACAGCCTATGTTCACTTCAATGAAACACAGAATCATTTGATATAAATATTGATTTACAGACATGCAATGTGACTTCGTTTTACTGGTTTAGTAGGCGTGGCTAGGGGGCGTGGTCGATTGTATGTGGCTTTTATATGCCACAGTGATACAGTCAATCGTTTGATACCCATATCTCCTTGCAAAAATATGCCATAGCTGATTTCTGTCGTTATATTGGACGTTTCAGGTGGGCGTGGTCAATCGTATATAGCATATGTTTTCCTCATTGAAACACAGAATCATTTGATATCAATATTTATTTACAGACATGCATTGTGACTTCGTTTAACAGGTTTAGTAGGCGCGGAGAAGGGGCGTGGTCAATTCTATATAGCTTTTATATGGCACAGTGGCACACTGAATCGTTTGATACCCATATAGCCTTACAAAAATATGCCATAGCAGACTTCTGTCATTATAGTGGACGTATCAGGTGGGCGTGGTCAATCGTATGTAGCATATGTTTGCCTCATTGAAAGACAGAATCAATTGACACCAATATTGATTTACAGACATGCAATGTGACTTCGTTTTACAGGTTTAGTAGGCGCGGAGAAGGGGCGTGGTCGATTCTATATAGCTTTTATATGCCAAAGTGACACACTGAATCGTTTGATACCCATATCGCCTTACAAAAATATGCCATAGCAGAATTCTGTCGTTATAGTGGACGTTTCAGGTGGGCGTGGCCAATCGTATGCAGCATATGTTTGCCTCATTGAAACAAAGAATCATTTGACACCAATATTGATTAAAATACATGCAATATGACTTCGTTTTGCTGACTTAGTAGGCGCGGAGAAGGGGCGTGGTCGATTGTATGTAGCCTATATATGCCACAGTGATACATTGAATCGTTTGATACCCATATCGCTTTAGAAAAGTATACCATAGCTGATTTCTGTCATTATAGTTCACGTTTCAGGTGGGCGTGGCCAATCGTATGTAGCATATGTTTGCCTCATTGAAACACAGAATCATTTGACATCAATATTGATTAAAATACATGCAATATGACTTCGTTTTGCTGACTTAGTAGGCGCGGAGAAGGGGCGTGGTCAATTCTATATAGCCTATGTATCCATCAGTTAGACACTGAATCGTTTGGTACCCATATTGCTATACAAAAGTATACGATGACTGATTTTTGTCATTATAGTGGACATATCAGGTAGGCGTGGTCAATCTTATATAGCCTATGTTAACTTCAATGAAACATAGAATCATTCGATATCAATATTTATTTTAAGAAATGCCATATGGCTTCGTTTTTCTGGTTTAGTGGGCGTATAGAGGGGGCGTGGCCATTTCTATATAACCTATATTTGTCGTGGTGATACGCTGAATCGTTTGATACCCATATCGCTATATAAAAGTGTACCATAGTTGAGTTTTGTTAGCATAGTAGACGTTAGACGTGGGCGTGGCCAATCTCATACAACCTATGTACTATTTCCCCACATAATAAATAGTTTAGTATTTATTTTATCTAAAAAAAACCTCACATTGTTTTTCATATATTTAATAGTATAGAACTATAGATGCGATTGCAAGCAAATCTAGTTAAAGCCACATTAAAGTATTAATGCGTTTTATACCAAATAGGCGTTCACAAGTCTCCTTGAAATAACCTCAATAGGCGGTGCCAAGCATAAACTGTCATATGCCCTGCCACAAAAGGGCACAGCTTTACGACAAGTTGTAGCGAGAGGCAGCCATAGAGTGAAGAGCGATTGGGGTGCGAGAGCTGGAAGGGGCGAGGAAGCGGCACAGTGACCATAATGGCCACGCCTGTAATTGATCGTTAAATGTGTTGTTATGTATTAATAAACTGCAGACCCTTGTTGGGGCATCGATAAATGGACAATGCCCGAGAGCCTTGCACTAACAAAATAGCAACCTGACAAATACACACCAACACACACATAGAAAAAGATAGAGCGACACATAACAATCCACTTTGTAAATTGCATAAAATTTACAATCATCAAAATGAGCCAAAAGCAAACACAGAAAATTTTATATATTTGTATGTGTGTGTGTGTGTGGATTTAGTTACGGTCCCATAACAACAATAACAACGCCGACAAAATTCAACACAAACACCAGCAGTGATAGCACACATCACTCGCCTATCAAATGTGCGCCGGCCAGCAGCAGCCGTCGCCGCTCCCCGGGGAATGCACATCACGAATGATGTGAATGGAAGCGACAAAAACCGTCTATAAAGTAGAAAGAAAACCAACCAACTTCTTTATCAAAGCCATTAAAAGGACATCGTAAAATAAACTCCCCACGCTGTTGTCGCGCACACTAACTTTTCTAGGAAAATCGCCGGGACATCCGAAAACACTACAACAATTACCAGCGTACAACCTTTTAATAGCCAGGACTCGATTTTTGATTAATTATGCCGAACAAAATCGAGTGCCAGCGAAGATAAAATAAAAACATAGAAGCCAAGCAAATGTTAAAAATGTTGCAAGAATTGAACGAAAAATAAGTTTAAAACAAAATGCCGAAACAAGAGAAAAACATCGAAAGTGTGAAAAGGTGAGCTGTTTGTAAACTCGGCGCCTTTTAGGAAATTAACGAAAGGTTAAAAACATCATTCAAGCAGCCTAGAAGCGGCAAAAATTCGTTCAGAAAATATAGAAAAAAATTCATAGAAAAAACTAAACGACAAAAAATTTTAGCATTGCATGCAAAGAATAAATGACAACAAAAACACAGCCACAATGAACCGCGTAATCAATCATTTTTGTTATATTTGTTGTTGTTGTTATTAAAGAGAGAACAGCTCGTCTTCGACCTGGCATTGCTGCAGGCATTTTTCTTAATGTCTCCTTCTACTCGGGTTTTTTAATGTCCCTGACGAGCGTCTTTGTGACCTCTCGTCAGCCACCTTTAGCTCCAACTTGCCTACGAACCTTTTTTGTGCGTTCTGTCATTTTCTTGCCCGACTATGCACACCGAAAAGGGTTTCAACGCATTGTCAGTGTTGTCAACTTAAGCACAGCAAAAAACTAAATATAAAAGTAGGAAAAATACAAAATAAACACACAAAAAGCTAAAGACAAAAGCATTGTATGCTGTCAGCTAAACAGTGAAAATATTTTGCTGCAAGCAAAAAAGGATACTTTTTGCCAGTTGAATTGAGGCCCAAAAGTTGGCTTAACCTGTTGGCTTACATCAAGACCCGACGCGTTAGCTGTAGGCGTGGCGTTTAAAGCAAAAATGGTAAGCGGCTGACAATTAGGCAGAGAAAATGTCAGTGAGCGCAAAACAGCGCGCTGGATAATGCAACAAATGACAGCTGCAAGGGCGGTAAGAAATATTAAATATAATGTGAACAGCATTGGCAGAGTGTACAATAAAAATAAGGGTTTTCTAAGACATTAAAAAAAATATTATTATCATATTAAAATTTGTACAATAATAAATTATTCTACAAAAAATGTGAGCACTAGTATCAAAGGCTTTCGGCTCGCTTTTGAATACATTTGGATTCTGTGCTAAACTTAACTAACAAGCTTAACTAGGAAAAAGAACAAAATATTAATTTATATTTATTTAAAGGAAAACTTGTCTAACTCTTAGTCTTAGTCTTAGTCTTAGTCTTAGTCTTAGTCTTAGTCTCAGTCTTAGTCTTAGTCTTAGTCTTAGTCTTAGTCTTAGTCTTAGTCTTAGTCTTAGTCTTAGTCTTAGTCTTAGTCTTAGTCTTAGTCTTAGTCTTAGTCTTAGTCTTAGTCTTAGTCTTAGTCTTAGCCTTAGTCTTAGTCTTAGTCTTAGTCTTAGTCTTAGTCTTAGTCTTAGTCTTAGTCTTAGTCTTAGTCTTAGTCTTAGTCTTAGTCTTAGTCTTAGTCTTAGTCTTAGTCTTAGTCTTAGTCTTAGTCTTAGTCTTAGTCTTAGTCTTAGTCTTAGTCTTAGTCTTAGTCTTAGTCTTAGTCTTAGTCTTAGTCTTAGTCTTAGTCTTAGTCTTAGTCTTAGTCTTAGTCTTAGTCTTAGTCTTAGTCTTAGTCTTAGTCTTAGTCTTAGTCTTAGTCTTAGTCTTAGTCTTAGTCTTAGTCTTAGTCTTAGTCTTAGTCTTAGTCTTAGTCTTAGTCTTAGTCTTAGTCTTAGTCTTAGTCTTAGTCTTAGTCTTAGTCTTAGTCTTAGTCTTAGTCTTAGTCTTAGTCTTAGTCTTAGTCTTAGTCTTAGTCTTAGTCTTAGTCTTAGTCTTAGTCTTAGTCTTAGTCTTAGTCTTAGTCTTAGTCTTAGTCTTAGTCTTAGTCTTAGTCTTAGTCTTAGTCTTAGTCTTAGTCTTAGTCTTAGTCTTAGTCTTAGTCTTAGTCTTAGTCTTAGTCTTAGTCTTAGTCTTAGTCTTAGTCTTAGTCTTAGTCTTAGTCTTAGTCTTAGTCTTAGTCTTAGTCTTAGTCTTAGTCTTAGTCTTAGTCTTAGTCTTAGTCTTAGTCTTAGTCTTAGTCTTAGTCTTAGTCTTAGTCTTAGTCTTAGTCTTAGTCTTAGTCTTAGTCTTAGTCTTAGTCTTAGTCTTAGTCTTAGTCTTAGTCTTAGTCTTAGTCTTAGTCTTAGTCTTAGTCTTAGTCTTAGTCTTAGTCTTAGTCTTAGTCTTAGTCTTAGTCTTAGTCTTAGTCTTAGTCTTAGTCTTAGTCTTAGTCTTAGTCTTAGTCTTAGTCTTAGTCTTAGTCTTAGTCTTAGTCTTAGTCTTAGTCTTAGTCTTAGTCTTAGTCTTAGTCTTAGTCTTAGTCTTAGTCTTAGTCTTAGTCTTAGTCTTAGTCTTAGTCTTAGTCTTAGTCTTAGTCTTAGTCTTAGTCTTAGTCTTAGTCTTAGTCTTAGTCTTAGTCTTAGTCTTAGTCTTAGTCTTAGTCTTAGTCTTAGTCTTAGTCTTAGTCTTAGTCTTAGTCTTAGTCTTAGTCTTAGTCTTAGTCTTAGTCTTAGTCTTAGTCTTAGTCTTAGTCTTAGTCTTAGTCTTAGTCTTAGTCTTAGTCTTAGTCTTAGTCTTAGTCTTAGTCTTAGTCTTAGTCTTAGTCTTAGTCTTAGTCTTAGTCTTAGTCTTAGTCTTAGTCTTAGTCTTAGTCTTAGTCTTAGTCTTAGTCTTAGTCTTAGTCTTAGTCTTAGTCTTAGTCATAGTCTTAGTCTTAGTCTTAGTCTTAGTCTTAGTCTTAGTCTTAGTCTTAGTCTTAGTCTTAGTCTTAGTCTTAGTCTTAGTCTTAGTCTTAGTCTTAGTCTTAGTCTTAGTCTTAGTCTTAGTCTTAGTCTTAGTCTTAGTCTTAGTCTTAGTCTTAGTCTTAGTCTTAGTCTTAGTCTTAGTCTTAGTCTTAGTCTTAGTCTTAGTCTTAGTCTTAGTCTTAGTCTTAGTCTTAGTCTTAGTCTTAGTCTTAGTCTTAGTCTTAGTCTTAGTCTTAGTCTTAGTCTTAGTCTTAGTCTTAGTCTTAGTCTTAGTCTTAGTCTTAGTCTTAGTCTTAGTCTTAGTCTTAGTCTTAGTCTTAGTCTTAGTCTTAGTCTTAGTCTTAGTCTTAGTCTTAGTCTTAGTCTTAGTCTTCACTGTTCCTAACAAAATTACTCAAATTACTCAAATGGCTCTCAGTTTGCAATAAAAGTTTCATGTTAAATCCTTTCAGGGGTGAAAAAACTTCCGGTTCGCATTAATACTTATTTTGTAGAGCAGTAAAATTACTTCCTCGCATCCTTTTGATCATTAGCCAAACTCAAATCCTTTGCCCTGACAGCTCTACATCAAATACAAGCGAGATTGTAGCATTTGATGGGATTAAAGGCAGTAAAGCAATCAAATAAAATCCGAATTATACAAAAACACAAAACAAAAATAACACAACAAAAAATCCATAAAATGCAGAAAAACAGGTGACATCACGCATTTGTGCTTACGGCGTTTACAAAGCGATTATTTTTCATTTCGGAAATCACGTCAGAGCGAAACAAAAGGAAAATTGCTCAATCAAAAAAGTAGCAATAACAAAAACACAAAAACCGAGACAACAAAGAGACTAAAGTGTAAACGAATACAGTCGCTGTGGGACACGTCCACGCGAAGCTGTTGGAATGTTTATTTTTCATTATTATTGATGTGCGACGGGTTAATGCGGCGCGCGCCGGCCAAGTGTCAGCCACAAAATGGGCCTAAAGGCGCGACAATAAATCTAAAACGCGTCTAATACGCACTGAACTGAGTGTCGAGCGGCGAGCCCAACCCATTCCAGCGATGGCCGGTCGAACAACAATCCATCCATCCAGTCTTCCTCCGTCCATTCGTCCATTCAAACACACAACCATCCATCTCGCCATGTTGGCGGCAGCGTCTGTCTAAACGCTGACGCTACGGCTGCAAATCGCCGGCATAGTTTGAAAAGTGATTAATCTTTTGTTGGTAGATTTTTGTTAAAACGACGCCCCGCAACTCCCGCTTCACTCGTGTTGCTTATACACTTTTCTAGTTCATTCCGGTGGCCGCTGTCGTGTCGTTTGTGTGCAAAGAAAGACATTACTTCAGACCTCAGTCATGGCTCATTTATCATTGGAGCGCCCCGAACGCAGCCAACGGCCAATAAGCGACAATTTTATATGGGTTATTTGTTGTTGTTGCTGTGGTTGCTTTTAATACCTTGTGTCATATAAGTGTGCGACACATGCGACAGTTGAACATTTATACATATATGTATGTATATGTATATGGATATATGGATTTCCAGTCAAGTATTTGTTCTAAGTCTCTAACGCTCACACTTTTTGGACAGTTTATGATGATTTGTTGTTATGAAACAAAATCAGAAATACAATAAAAGGTCCGAAACTTAATTAGATGCAACTATGATAAGAAAAATTAGCGCTTAATTAGCGTTAATGTCAAAATCGACTTGCCTATGTAGCATATTTTTAGGCGTTGATGCAGTTTAGTGTTAAAAATTTATTATTTATTGATCTTGCGTAAATTGGCATATTTTATTAATTTTTTCCATGTACCTTTGTTTGCATTTAGGACAGCAAATTATTAATATTTTTATTATTATTTTCTTATACCTTCTGTATACTTTTTGATGATTTGTTGTTGTCAAATTAAACGAAAACTACAAACAAAAAAATACTTAACTCAATTATTTAAATTCACCTCTTATCGAAAAAATCAGCGCATAGTTAACATTAACGTAAAAATCGACTGCCTATGTTGCATATTTTTAGGCGTTGATGCAGTTCACTGTTAAAAAATTATTATTTATTAGTATTTTATAAATTGGAATATTTTATTAATTTTTTTAACGTATTTTTTGTACACTTTTAGGTCAGCAAATTATTTGTTTAGCAAATTTATTTCTTTTCAATTTTTTTTACTAGTCACTCAAATTTAAATTCGCTTTTTTAACTCACCAAACAACAACAACAACAAAATAGAAAATACAAAAAAATTATATAAATTACTCCACACGCTCGATCACGTCTGTAAAATATGCCGTGTTGAAAATTTAACAAATGAGAGCTCAAAAAAATTCCCATACAAAATTTGAATATATGAAAAAATTAAACCGAAAATAAAAATTTATAAATGTATAAAATAAAAATGGCCGTAAATTTTGCAGCCGGCCATATGGCTTAGGGTGATAAATTTGCATTTACTGCATACATTTTTCATACAAACACGCACACATTTATAAACACACACACATACACATTGTATATACTCATACATATGTGTACATATGTAAGTATATATATGCATGCATCGTATGCAAATAGTCGGTATATATTTTTTTATTGTTGTCATAAAAATACGCGCGCAGTAAATTGAATACATAACGCAATGCCAATGATTTAATAGTCTGCTTTTAGGCGCTCATATGCGTTTTCATTTTTGCGCATTCGAAATGAATTTAGTTATAAAATGTATATCATTTTTTTTTGCTTGCAATTCAGTTGTTTGCAGATGTGACAATTTAATTGAATTTGAATTTTAATTAAATTTTCAACGACATAAGTCATTAGAGACGTGTGCAAAAATGCGCAAGCAAACACGCGCAATTTTCGAACTGAAAATTTTTTAAATTTATATCAACTTTAAAACTACCACAGACAACATTTTGCTACATGTAAATATTTATTAGAATAATTTTTTTTTAAATTAAAAAATTGTCATCTAAAAATTTCAGTAAAACACTTAACCACTTCCTTTAAGTTGTTGCTGCTGTTGCGGCAAACTGAAAATTTTTTAAATTAGTATTTGAAACTACCACAGATAGTTTTTTGCTATATGTAAATATTTTTTTGAATAATTTGTTTTTGAAAATAAAATATTCCCATCTAAAGAGTGCAGTAAAAAACTTAACCACTTCCTTTAAGTTGTTGCTGCTGTGTTCACTTTTGAGTATTTTGCGAAAACAAACTGAAACTTATTAAAATTAATATCAACTTGAACTACCGGAGACAACTTGTAGCTACATGTAAATGTTTATTATTATATTTATTTTTAAAAAAATTTCCATCTAAAAACTTTAGTAAAAAACTCAACTACTTCCTTTAAGTTGTTGCTGCTGTGTTCACTATTGACCTCCTCTTTGTGAATTTCTGTCGTCTCTACGCATAACTTTTTGGCAACAACAACACATTGTACAACATAAAACGTCTGTGTTAAGTGAAGACAACAACGCAACAGAAAAAAACGAGAAGGGCAGGAAGGCAGTAAGTACAAGCAACAGAATATGTAATGTGGCTCTGCTGAAAAGCAAAGATGAGGAAGAAGAAGAAAGAAAAAACATAAACCAACAAAACATCAACACAACACAAAATGTAACAGACTATAAATACAACCAAAAAAAATACAAAAAAAAATACAAAAACAATTATTACAAAAAAAAATAAGTAAACATCGAAGGTAGCAACAGAAACAGCAGCCGCACAACTTCATGTAAAAAAAATGTATTGATGTGTTTGGTTTTTTGGTTTTTATTTTTGTTTTTAACTTGTCGTTGTTGTTATTACTGTCTTGAAAATAGATTAAGAATTTATTTGAAAAGTGAAAAACTTTGTACACATTTTGCTGCAGCGAATCGGCGCACAATGGTGAATGAAAGCAATCGAAGAAGAAGAATTTTGTTTGACATTCGACACGGCAACATACGAACAATTTTATTATTGCTGTAATTGTGTTGTTGTGCCTGTTGTTTCTCTAGCGGTTGTTGTTGTTCTTCTTTTGGTACTTTTCTGCACTTGGCCGGCTGCACGCATGACTGGTTTTTTTGCATATCGGCGGACAGAGAGTGGTATGATTTTTTTGTTTTTGCTTTGTCCAGCTGCTTGTCAAGTAATATTTTTTGTTGCTAGCATTCGTTTGCGCTCAGAAAAAGGCAATTTCGACTGCAGTGAAATGAATTGGCGAAACGAATTTGAAGCTAATGTGTAAAATAATATTTTCATCTGAGGAAAAATTCCTTGATTTGAAACAAAATTTTAAAGCAAATATTTTGTATTTAAAAAAAAATGGTAAAATTTTGAAAACCTATTAAACTAAAAAAATTTCTTAAATTTACAACACATTTTTTAACTTGAAAAAAGAAACTGAAAGTTTGAAAACACATTTTTTTAACTCAAAAAATATATATTTAGAGACAAGTTTTTTAACTTAAAAAAAATATAAATTTTTTTGACCTGAAAAAATTTGGAAACTTTGAAAACAAATGTTTTTAACTTGAAAAGAGTTAAAAATTATTTTAAAATATATGTGTAACTTAAAACATACTACACTAAAAATAACAAATAATATTTAATAATAAGATTTGAAAACACATTGTTTAAAACTGAAAAACATTTAAAAATTTTCCAAACATATTTCTTTAACTTGAAAAAATTTAGAAATTTGGAAAATACATTTTTTTTGCCCACAGTAAATTTTGAAATTGAAAAATCAATTTTTTGGACCTGAAAAGAATTTTGAAAAAATTTAACAATTTTGAAAATTTAACAATTTGAGTTTTTTTTCATTTAAAAACAAATTGTTTTAAACTGACAACATTTCAAAATGTAAAAACAAATTTGTTTAACCCAAAGAAATTTGGAAAATTTGAAAATACAGTTTTTTATTCAAAACCAATCTTTTTTATTATTTTATTATATTATTATTATATTTTATTTTATTTATTTAAATTGCATACGAGTAAGGTTTTGCTATTAATGCAAACTTGATTTTTAAGAAAAATTAAAATCAGAGAATATTAATTTTTTTATAGATTTTTTATTATAGAAAACATCAAACCATTTTTGAATTTTCTTTCAACATTATACAATAAAGCAATGAGTCTTTTTTTACATCTTAAAAGCTCACAACAAAGCAACATAATCGATTTCCTACTTCTCACAGTTCACTTTTTGCCTCACAAAAAATTCTCTTCTCTTGTTTGCATGCCAAATTCTGCAGTAATATAGTAAAATACTAATGAAATTTTCAAGCATGCATAATTTCCTATGCGTTTCCTAGCGGCACATTGCCCTGGCCCCGCTTCACGCTGTCGCCCCCAATCGCACTTCCTGCAGCGGCCGCGTTCTAATGGCACAACATGAAAATATATTCTCATTGAAGCATTAAAAACCGCCTGTCAGCTTCTTTCCGATTTAACAATTTCCTATGCTATACAGCAGACGTTAAGAGGAAGAAGAAAAAGTAAAAGCTGCGCATAAATGCACAAAAAGCAAACAAAATTCAAATTCTTCGAAGCCAAGAAAAGTAAAAGCAAGCAAAATGACGCGTTAGTAACGAGTGGTGGCAGTAGAAATGGCGAAAAAAAAAGTACGAACACAATAAAATTGAAGAACATGGCATTCCAAGGCCACACGTACTAGCATTGGTATAAGTTGAATGGTGTGTGATTGTGTGTGTGTGTGGGTATGTGTGTGTGTGTGTAGAACATGTTGTGCCTTCAATGGCTGCCACATACAAAGCAGACCAACACTGCGTGCCGAGAGTGGGAAGAAGGATTAGCACGTAGAGGCTGTGCAGGGAGAAGAGATTTGGATCGCCGGGAAACGCGCACATTTCCGCTTTGCTGTTGCTTTGCGCTATTTTTAAATGGTCGCATAGTAAAATTATCCATAAATAAGATGTGCCCCGAAATTGCATTCAAACGTAGTCTGCCGTTGACTGAAAACGGAGAGCAATAGAGAACTGTGTTGGTTCCCTTGAGAACTCAATAAGTCAAGGTCAATATATGATATATAGAATGATCCATATTGCAAATATTTGTTTTATTCACTGGTGACTGAATGTTGGGTTCATATTGTCGACAAGTTTGGAATTTCAAATTCATATTTTTGGTTTAAAAATTCTTTGGTTAAATATTTTAATAAATTTATTGAAATACTTTGGTCGTTTGGTGGTTTTAGACATGAAAATTTAGAAGCCAAGCTGACTCGGCTGGAATTGGAAGTTGGAGTTCGACGACTAAGAAGAAGATCGTGTCTCCGTTGGAAGGTTCAAGCAGAGGACGCCTAATTCAGCTCTTCATGGGACTAACTGAAAAGGCGCCGGCCGAGAACTTTTAGGGCAACCCGGGTTGTCATGGCCAATTATGAAAGTAAGTAAGTAAGTAATGCAGCGGAAAGGCAACTTAGCAGCAACAGGGTTCTCTTTTGAGGGTTTTATTTTGACCTTTTTCCTGCTTTTGCAATTTTGTATACTCTCTCTGATAGATTTTTGTCTCTACTGAACCATAACTTAGTCTCATCTGGGCATCACCGAGTCGTTTGATTGCAGGAAATGCAGAGAAATTGTTGCCAAGGAAACGCTAAGGGAACACATTCTTTGCTCCTGTTCGGCAATCTCAAGACTACGACTTTCTTACTTACTTAGGGGCCTAGTTCTTTTCTGGGTTAGATGAGGTCCCCAAGCATGAAATCAAATCTTGATTTCATCTTGAGCCCTTCCTCTTTCATTTGATATACATATCGCCATATTCTAACGAGGTTAAGTATTTTTTATTTTTTTGTATTTGTATCCCCTTCAAAATTTTGAAGTTCTTTTAAAAGGACAAAGGATGTAGAAATGAAAAACTGAGTATGCAGTATTACTATGTTTGGTCTCTAGTTTCACGCCCATATGGATTTTTTCCGGTGTGACAAATTTTTTTGATTTTTGTTGCACGGTGTTATCTATGGTCTCTGAATTTAATGGCATTTTGTATGGGTCGAGGTTTCTCCATCACTCCACAGCATCAGCTACCCACTCTTACAGTCAGAAAGCCGATTTCAGATATAAATTCCTAGTCTTCCTGGTCTTCCAAACCGGCCACACATTCAAATTGCACCAAAGTGCAAATTACAAAAATTCATTTTGCCGCATTCATCACAAAAACTGCAAAACTGGTTCGGCGGAAATTGCAGCATTTTCTGAACGGCATCAACAAGACAAGCGGAACAATTTCTATCAGCAAAATTTCTTTATTCCTTCAACGACTGGCGGCAGTGACGAAGCAGCCAATGTTGCTGCTTTACATTGCAGTAACGCAGCACTCGATACTCCAATTTGGCGTTAGACGTATGAGTCGTTGTGCCGTCGGTTGAATGTTTTCATTTTGTTTTTCATTTTTTTTATTTATTTTTTTTGTATGCACGCGTTGCGGCTTCACTTGGAATTGTGCCCAAAAATGCTTTTCTTTGGTTTATTGACGGCATAATGGCAAAGTGACTTTCATGGCCATTATTGTCGGATTCGCTGGAGTTGTGTCTCACATCATCAATTGGTGGAGGGCGGGCGTGATGGCGAGTTGGAGTGGTGTGTATGAAGTAAAGTCACTGTTTGATAGCGACAGCCGTATGGCGGAAGTGTGTGTCGCTGGCGCTGTTTTTGCTGCGCAATCGATTCGATTTTCGCCACTTTCCTTCGTTGGGTTTGGCAATTTTTTGGCTGACAATGCAAGACTGCGGCTGCCGTCTACTGGCTGCGCTCAGTGAATGCTGAGCAGTTGCGTAGCGACAACACGCTTTTGCCGCAGTCTATGCGATAAAATGGCACTGCTGTGCAATGCACTGGGAAAAATTGTTTGTAAGGTATTGAAAAACTGCTGCTATTTCGTTGGTGAAGATCTGTAATGTGTTAGTAACCGATTGCCAGTACTCTCCGTGAGTGAAAACGGCATAATCTATGTCCAAAAGGGGTTTGACGTTCAGCTCAAGAATCTTGGAGTGACTTATGTCAGTCCTAGACCATCCCTCTAGTGGTCTAGTGTCCAACCGAAACCACTTTTTTGGGCCGAAACCGAAACCGAGTTTCGGTTTTTTTTTTAATATTCGGCCGAAACCGAAACTTTCTAGTTAAAATAAAAATCACCATATCAAGCATTTTTTTTTCAACAAACGAATTTTACATTAAGTAAATAAAGAACAAACAAACAAACATAACATAAATAAATAAATACTTATTAATAAAAACAATTTATTCATTTTTCAAAAACATAAACATGAAAAAATCACCCTTTCAAACCTTACTCGCTAATATTTAAAATTAAATCATTTAATATTATATGCTAAAAAAAAGTTTATTTACAGTGGTGGCATCCAAATTACACCTCCTTTCACTATATAAATTAATAATAAATTTTAATAAATTTTCCAAAAAGTTTCGGTTTCGGCTTTTCGGCCATTTTTTGGCCGAAACTGAAACCGAAACCGGAACCACTTATTTGGGCCGAAACCGAAACCGAATATTCGGTCGGACACTACTATTTTCCCAATACAACTTTTTATTTCATCTTTTTTTTCCTTGAAATGAGATGCACATAAACAAATGTTTATATTAAATAAATGAATTAACAAAACTAAACAATTTATTTTTGTTTTTACATGTTATGATGTTCTGATTATGAAAAAATTTGGTTTTTGTTTATTTTACCTCCATGGATAAGTAAAACGAATAATAAAAAGTTGTGGGTGGATTACACCCACGATAGTAATGGCGTTAGTGAAATAGACGATAGTAATGGAGGGTTAAAATAATTTTAAAAAATCTATTACAAAACTTCAACCATACAACTTTAATAAATATGCCGCATGTAAGTTTGTACTTATTTGCTTGGTTTTTGTTTTAAATGTCACAAAGTCTCTATGACCGCAGCAGCGAAATGTAGCAAATAAAAAAATGCAATGAAGTTATTTTCCAGCAGACGATTACAATTTGCATAAATAGGCGTGCACACATTCGCTCGAAGCATTTACGGCGGCGCTGACCTTTTGCTGTGCGCCTTTCACCACTGCGCTGTGCCTAGCGAACAGACACACACACACACACTCAGCCCTACAGACAACCAATACACACGAACAAGTGTGACTAACTGCACTTTTGGCAAGACTGCCGGCACGGCACGAGCGCGTCGCGTTGGGGCCCAAAATTTGGCCACAAATTCAACTCCTCATTTTGCCACTTTGTTTTTGCTTCTCGTAGAGCACAGCGGCATCCAATAAAAAAAAGACGGCAGCCGTTTGCTGGAAGCTGGTGCTGCGGTTGCGGCTGTGGCGCATTTACTGCGATAATTCATGTGGTGTTAAAATCTTTAGAAAGTATTAGCAGCAGGCGAAAAAGTTGTGGCATTGCAGCGCAAAGGGGTCCCGTTCGTTTTGCTAATGTTTGCATTCGTGTTGTTGTTGGTATGCAAAGTTTTTGGCAGTCAACGTAATGAATTTCTGCTTGGCCCAACAATTTGGCACTTGTACCATTTGCTGCCTTTTGTCTCGAGCGACTTTCCACTTAACAAAATTTGCATTTCTTACAAAATTCCTCTGCCGCTTTGGTTCTTTCTATTTTTTTTTTGCTTTTTGTATTTTTGTTTTAGACAAATATTTATGCTTGCACTAAATTGCAATAAAAGTTTAGTTGACTAGACGACAACACAAAAAAAAAAATGACAGAAAACTTTCAAGTTTGGCATGCAGCATGCAAACTGGACTCGGCGTATTGCTTGATTGCGTATACGCAGTGGAGGCCACACGGCATGAGAGATGCGCGTTGCGCTCGAAGTCTATACGACAGCGTTGACTGCTGAGCGAATATTCAGAATAGCGGCAAAATTGCGTCAATTCAATTTTGTGGTTGTTGTTGTTGGTGTTCATTAAGTAGTTTTTATAATTTGGTTATGCATGAGTTGATAAGCGACTGTTGAGTCATAGGTTACTATGAAGTCATGAAGACTGAAGAAAGTGAGGTACTTTCATTGAGAGTTTATACAACTCACGAGTTTTGTTTTCCAGAGGTTTTAAAAGGTCCAAAATTTGTTTCTTCAAATATTCGTTTTTAACACAAATTGTGGCTGGTGGAAAATGGGGTCTCAAAAGGTATTTAACTTAAAAGTTATGTAAAGAACACATCTCCCAAATGAAATCAACGCAACTGAAACTCATTTTAGTGGCCAAAAAAGGCTAAACTTTTTGTTAGGAGTATGAAAAAATGAATCGGGTTTCTGTTTACTGGTTTAAAGCGACGCTTCAAATTCAGTGAAATAGTGCTCCGGGCTGCGCGACTTGTAGGAAGTGTTGGTTGCTTGGTTGAGTGATTGCTGCCACAGCTAGGCAGCACAATTACCAGACAAAGTGCAGTTTTGATGCCACATACGCATTTGCAGATACCAAAAATAATTATTATCCATATTTTTGGGAATAAAAAAATTACCCTAATTTAAGAAATTTCTATAATTATTGTTTTATATTATATTGTTTATTATTATTCCCAATAAGAAATTTTTTAAGTCGCCTATAACTATTATCATGTAATAAAAATTTTTTAATTGCATAATAACTCTTATAAGTAACAAGTTGTCGATAATTATTATTTTGGTATTTTTATTTTTTACATTGCTTCATAACTTTTATTTATGACTTTTTTAATTTACGTTACCGATAATTATTATTTTGAGTTTTTTTTTTTTTACGTTGCTTCATAACTTTTATTTATGATTTTTTTTCATTTACGTTGCCGATAACTATTATTTTGAAAACAAAAATTTTTTACGTTGAATTACCATATTTTGGATATGACTTGATTTTTAATTGTTTTAAATTGACAAACGCAAATTAACTGTAGAAACCTAATTTCCACCAACATCTAAACAATTAAAAATCAATTCATACTCAAAATGTGGTAGGGCAACGTAAAAAAAAAATTTCTTTCATAAAAGTTATGAAGCAGTAAATAACAAAAAAATCATAAATAAAAGTTATGAAGCAACGTAAAAAAAACTTTTCTCAATTTAATAGTTATCGGTAACGTAAATAGAAAAAGTCATAAATAAAAGTTATGAAGCAACGTAAACAAAAAAATCCCAAAATAATAATTATCGAGAACGTAAAAAAAATTATGAGAAACCAATTTAACAGTTATTACGCAACGTAAAATTAATTGTCGCAAATAATAATTATAATCAACAAATAAAATTTATGTCGCATTGTAATAGTTACATTGCAATTATTTTCTTAAAAAACTTATAATAGCTAAGTCCCTGCGCATTTGTGTTTATAGTGACTAATATTTTCAATTCATTTTGGGAGTTTGAAGAAGTTTAGAAGCTGCCTGATCTCCATAGTTGAAATTGTTTTGAAGTCTTTAGGGTAGAGAGTGCCGAGCGTAGCCTGCTCCTTGCTTAACTCGGGGATGTACACAGAAAGTTGGTCAAGGTCTCGTACTGGTCCTCCTCCTCCACTTCTCCGCAACACAACTGCAACAATGATTGTTGAAGGGTATTTGCAAGCGGGTTACGTGTTACCCTTCCGGCCAGTGACCCATAAGAACCGCAGTGAGTCTTGCGATATTTCTTCAGGTGCTTCTAAGAAGTTGCTTTGTCCTGTTCAGTTCATACTTTGGGCAGGTTTTCCATGATGTGCTGCACGTAGACAGTTTTTTGCATCGTTAGCATCACACAGAAAGTGGACGTGTCTGTCTGTTCGTCGCTCCTTAGCCTGCTGCCGGCTCAACCTCGGTAATGTCCTAAGCTGAAACTTGTCTCGGCAGTTCGTCTGGTTTTTCATGCCCCTCGATGTTCTTATGTCTTGGGACGCAGATCAGAGTGACGACTAGTCTGTTGTAGTTTGTTGTCATTATACAAAAATTATCACCTTAGCAAAACAAATACTCTACATTCCATTGAGATTAACAGCACACAAAGCACATCACACACAAAAATAATTGAATTTTTCTTTTCAATTTCACTGTCATACCTCAAAACAACTCATTCGCATGCAATAACACAGCAACAACAATTCAACTCTGCACGTCATCACACATACGCAAACCAATTTGGCAAAATACAACAACAACAACAAACAAAAAATAAGCCCCCAAAAAATTGCTTCACTTGCTGACTGTTGCTGCTGTTGTACATAAATGCGATTGTGAGGCCATGCGCCTAAAAGTGCGCTAAATCAATGAATTCAAGAAAAGTCACCGGAAAGCAAACCGAAGTAAATTTCATATGCCCTGAATGACTTATTTCATTTCCGACGTTAGGGTTTTTGCTGCTTTTATTTCACCAATTCCCCTCTCCTCTCGTCTCCTAACCCTCATTCACCCTTCAGCTCGCCTTGCTGTGCGTCACTGTGTTTTAGGTGCCAACTTCCGGGCAAAGGGTGAGCACTGCTGGCCGGCATGAATGAAGGCCGCAATGAATGCATGAATGAACGAACGATTGAATGTGAATGTGTATGAGGCCGACAATTGCGCCTCTTGCCGGCTGTGTTCCTTTGTGAGCGCGGCGGCAGCATCAGCCGCATCAGCACTTTTCGCCCAAATAAAGTTGCCTCGATAAAAACTTCAAAATGGCAAACGAAAGGCACCGGCCGAATCGAGTCGAGTCGAGTTGGTGGTGCAAGGCAAAAGATTAGACACAAAAAAGTAAGAATGGAAAATGCTTGCAAGAAAAACGGGCAGACACACGAATTTTTCGTTCGCTTGGTTATGCTGCGACTGGATACCGGAGTCGAGTCGTTGGTGTAATAATTTGCCAATTCGATTTTATGCTGGAACAAACACGGAAGTGTAAGCTGGCGCGCGCGTGTTTATGGCTGCTGGTAACAGCAAAAAAAATTAACGGGGTTGCCAGGTGGCGAATGCAAATAGTAAAGAAATGTAAAGTTGATAATTCAAAGATGAAGAAATAGCAAATAATTTAAAAATATCGGAAGGTAGTGATTTTGTTTTTAGATCTAAGGAGCTGAATTTAATAAAGAAATTCAAAGATTAGTTTCAACAAGGGTCTGAATGACAAACTGAAAAGAAAGTCTTAGACACGACCTCTAAAATAATACACAGACAATTCAATGAAACGCTTAGGAGATTCGTTCTCTCGATCTTTAGAGCCCAGCGTAGGCAAACTAAAGCAAAGGATTCGCATCACTAAGTGGAATGAAAGCAGAAAAAGCCCACCAAATGGTGTCAGAGAAAGCTTGGAGCATATTCTTTGCCTATGTTCGATTAACTGGAGACTGCGCTTTGCTCACAAAGGGGCCTGTTTTTCTTTGGGTTAGATGGGATCCTCAAGCACACATCAGTTCCTGCTGAACTCCGCCTGGAACACTCACATTCATACTGATTACTTTTACGTTGACTTGCAACACTAAAGAGCTCTAATTTTAGCGACCTACGACCTAGCGACAGCCAGCTTACCTAACCTAACCTCACAGATTAACCTAACCTAACATAGATAATAAAAGATTAACTTAACCTCAAAGATTATAAAAAGTGGTTCAACATGATTAAACATGAGAAGCTCAGATAGTCCAAATGACCCTTTGAGATGGTCAGATAAGGTTACAGATCCCTTAATTTTGGATCTGATGTCCTTCCCTAATTGATGGGCTCCCTGTAGAGTTGCAGTTCTAGAAGCTCACATAGGCCAAATGACTCCTTGTGATGTTTAGATTAGGTTACAGTAGCGACATGCACTTCCAATCGTAGATCAAGTTGTGTCCATTGGGATTCGCTTCGGTTTGGATCTGGTGTCCTTCCTTATCTGTTGGGCTTCCTGTAGAGTTACAATTCGAGGAGGTCACATAATCCAAATTACCCTTTGAAATGGTTAGAATAGGTTACAGTAGCGACATGCACTTCCAATCATAGATCAAGTTGTGTCCATTGGGATTCGCTTCGTTTTGGATCTGGAGTCCTTCCTTATCTGTTGGGCTTTCTGTAGAGTTACAATTCGAAAAGGTCACATTGTTCAAATTACCCTTTGAAATGGTTAGATTCGGTTACAGTAGCGACATGCACTTCCAATCGTAGATCACGTTGGGTCTATTGAGGTTACCTTCATTTCGGATCTGGTGTCCTTCCTTATCTCTGGGGCTTCCTGTAGATCCACCATTTGGTCCAGGAGAGGAAATTGTGTAGATCAGTACTCTGTTCATCCCTTTGACATACTACTGTGTACAAAGAATACCCGGAATTTGTTTATAATTCAAAAAATCTTTATTTATTCTTCCAAATCAATTTCATCGCCTTCAAAGTAGTCCCCCCCCCCGATGCAATGCACTTATGCCAACGGACTTTCCAATCTTCGAAGCATGCCAAATAGTTACCTTCCGGTATGGCCTTCAATGCGCGCGGCGATTCACGTTGAATCTTTTCAATCGATTCAAAACGGTGTCCTCGAAGTGGTCTTTTGAGTTTGGAGAATAGCCAGAAGTCACAAGGAGCTAAATCAGGCGAATACGGTGGCTGTGGAACGATATGAGTTGGCGAAATGCTCACGAAGAACCAATGCCGTGTGAGATGGTGCATTATCGTGATGCAAGAACCAAGAGTTGTCTCTCCATAAATCCGGCCTCTTTTTGCGAATAGCTTCACGCAAACGACGCATAACGCTCAAGTAATATTCCTTGTTGACAGTTTGGCCCGGCGGAAGGAACTCATAATGCACAACACCACGATAATCGAAGAAATCGAATTCCGGGTATTCTTTGTACACAGTAGTACTTTTAATTCTAAGTAAGTGATCCTTGATAGATTCGCCAGATGATCAAGAAAAGATGCTACCAAGAGTCAAAGTCCTATCCTGAGCAGAGCAGAGCAACGGCACGTCAGTTGCAGCACACTCTTCACCTCACCCAAGTAGCGTCGGAGGAGATTGCGTTGGGCCTAGCTGCCAATAATTCAGTAGCGTTTTATAATCAATCCAGCGGTTATGTCTTGTTTGGACCATGAAACTTTGGCGAAAAAGGTGTTCGAAGCGGTAGTTGAAGTTCGAAGACGAGGGAGGATGAGGAACGAAATGGTTTCGGTCGAACGTCTCTGGTCTTAGGCAATCGATAATCTTCATCAAAGGTTGCAACTCCAAAAGGAAGTGAGGAATGCCTCAGACTGAAGAAAGACCAGCTAAGCACCGGTGAGCTTAGCAACTCACTTTCATTAGGTCAGTGGATCTAAGAGATTTCGAACCATTAGTAGTAGGGTGCACAATAGATCATTATGGACCTCAGTGCATCCACAATAACATCTTTTCTATTCTATTCTATTCTATTCTATTCTATTCTATTCTATTCTATTCTATTCTATTCTATTCTATTCTATTCTATTCTATTCTATTCTATTCTATTCTATTCTATTCTATTCTATTCTATTCTATTCTATTCTATTCTATTCTATTCTATTCTATTCTATTCTATTCTATTCTATTCTATTCTATTCTATTCTATTCTATTCTATTCTATTCTATTCTATTCTATTCTATTCTATTCTATTCTATTCTATTCTATTCTATTCTATTCTATTCTATTCTATTCTATTCTATTCTATTCTATTCTATTCTATTCTATTCTATTCTATTCTATTCTATTCTATTCTATTCTATTCTATTCTATTCTATTCTATTCTATTCTATTCTATTCTATTCTATTCTATTCTATTCTATTCTATTCTATTCTATTCTATTCTATTCTATTCTATTCTATTCTATTCCATTTTTGCCGCATTGATTAAAAAAACTCGCCTTGGCAACTCTAAAACCCCGACTGTTGCATCAGAAAGGAGTTTTCCAAGAAAACGATAGAACATATGAAGATAAACTCTAAAGCAACAACAACAACAACAACCAAAAAAGCACTTTATGCGGGAAAAAGTACCAACGAAAAAGAGTACAAATGAAAGGCAAGAAAATTAAAAGAAGCACAAAAAAATTGGGTGAAATAATGATTTACGATGACAGGTCAACAGAACGAGGACCAGGACCAGGACAGGGGGGAGGCAGGCAGAAAGCAAAGGAAACGCACCCTGCTGCGGCTTTATTTACTTTTATGCCACAAATTTTTCCACACGACATACGCGTCCTGTATGTGTGTGTGAGTGTGTGTGTGTGTGTGTGTTGGAGCGCATATTTTTACGCATAAATATGGCAATGTGGCAGCAAAAGTATTTTCCGTTTTTGTGCAGACAAATTTTAAGCGACACACAACTTTTGCCTTTACTCCTTTTTCGCGCAGTTGAAAGCGAGCGTTAAGGCTAGAAATGTTGGCAGACGAGTTCAGCAAATCATATGTGACAGCAACACCCCAGCGTGTGCGAACTGCATGGCGCTCTACATTTGGCTACGCATAGACTGCTAGAATTTCAGAAAGCGACATGCGGCTCATAAGGGGTTAACTTTGCATTGCGGCATTAAGAAAAAGCCGCAGGCAAGCAGCACAAGTGGAAGAGGAAGAACAAACGAACCAAGCCACCAAGGGGAGAGTCAATGAAATGAATATCCTTGAATGGGCTTACGGCCGCTTCAGAGTGGCGGCGGCATCTTTGAAGTCAAGGCAGAAAAAAGAAGAACGCACTTGTGACGCACGCATGCAGCCGCAATAGCCGCAAGCTGACCAACACGCACACACACACATACATTCATGTGAAACCTTTTGTGTGCCGTTGTGTGCGTTCGAGCACGTAATTTGTTGTGTATGTGTGTGTAGGGGGGGGGGAGAGTTTGTGTGCGGGTGTCACATCGAGTACGTGCAACATGCGTGTACAATTTACGTTTGGCCAAACATTGGTCACATTGCCTGACATCAACAACCACCAGGGGCTGCAACAACAACAACAATATTAACGGCAACAATTTGCAGTCAGTCAACACAAACATTCAATGCAAAATTTAACCCGCTAATAAATTATTGGTTAGTAATCCTTTGATTTGCCATTTACAACAACAACAACAACAATAACAACAACTATAACAGCAACAGCACAGCAAATTTGTTCAGTGCGTGCTTCGCATCCGGCTGCCATTTGTACTGTTGTACTTGTATATGTTTGTGTGTGTGTGTGTGTTGATGCGTGTGAGTGGGGATTAAGTGTTCGGTTTTGGCAGTGTCCACACTAAAAGGCCGCTGTGCACGCTCCATTTAGATTTGTGACTTTTCAACTTTTCGCCAATGACCGTCACTTAATACAACAACAACAACAATAACAACTATAAAAAAACAACAACAGCTGTGTTAGTGTCACTCTATGCAATGGCAAAAAATTACTTTGGACCCAGCAACCAGCGCAGTGGGACTTGCATACAAAGTTGCCTTAAGCTATCAATTTGACAACAACAACAACAACTAAAAAAATAACAACAACCATAACAATAGCAACAACTATAAAAACAACAACAACAGCTGCAAGCACAACGGGTGTTATCCAGCAATGCACTTAAAGAAAATGTTCAGCAAAACTTGCGGCTCGTTGTATGTAAATGCAGTTTTTTTTTTTATTTTACTCCTTTTTGATATTTTCTTAGGCAACGTATAGAAAGTAGTTTAAATTCATATAAAGCTTCATCTAAAAATTTGCTCTGAACATGGAAATAAAATTAATTTTCGTCAAAGCCAATTATCTGGTTGCTGCTTTTTGGTACTTTTGAGCATTTATTGCTGGGTTATGAATTCAAAAACCTAGAGAAAGTTTTATGAATTTTTATACATTTTTACTTAAAAACTTACCGTACTTTTGAAGAAAAAATAAAATTATAAATGCAAAAATTTTTGGAACTGTTTGTAAATTTATACCTAAATATTTTCAACTGAAGTATGGAAATAATTTTCATTTTGGTTTCATAATTTAAGTTTTCATGCTTAAGAATATTTCAAATTTCAAGAAAATAAAAACCTCAAAAGTTAAAGAAACAGTCCATAATGCCAGATTTAGATGCCAGAATTACTTCTTTCACTTTTGGGCAAATCTTAGCTTCATAAAATTAATTTTAGGGCAAGTATTTTAAAAACGAGTTTAGGAGATTTTATTTTTCTGTTAGTCGATTTTTGGGACTAGGGTTTTTTGGATTTTTGTTAAATACTTTGATGACGTAATGACATCAATTGAATCGGTATTAAGAAGGTTTTTTGTGGGTAAGGAAATTTACAAATGTGGTTTAGATGCCAAAACGTTCGAAAGAAACGTTTAAAGAATGCTTGAATGTTTGAAGAATTTTTTCATTAAACTGCAATGAAAAGGTAGAGGTTAGGTTATGTTGAAATGGCTGCATAGATCTTATCCTAAATAGAGCAAGAAGCAAGCCCATTGTCATGACAAATGCAGCTTTCTCTGAAATTCGGTTACTTTGCCAGTCGATTTGGACGATGGTGTGAGCCTAAGCAGGTCTTCGACGTGAGGAAAAAATATTTAAAAAATTTAAATAATTAAGAATCTCTTCTAAGAGATACCAGGGCCCATTTTCAAAGAGTATCAACTTTATACTTCATTTGGGAGAAGCAAAATCTCCTTTCACTTAAAATTGTCTTCGATTTTTCTTCGATCTAAATATTTCCTTTCAAATATGTACGTAGGGAAAAAAGTTTAAGAAATTTAAATAACTGAGAATCTCCTATAAGGGAAATCAGGGACCATTTAAAAAAAGTGAACTTTGTAGTCCATTTTAAAATTTTCTTCACTTTTTCTTCGATCTAAATATTTTCTTTGATTCATCCTTTTTCTCTCAGTGCACAGCCCGTGTACGCGCAACAGTGAAGCGTGGACCAGTTACTGCGTAAATGGACCATATCACCGAGCGCAACCTTCAATAATTCATTCGAATCATGATAAATGTGCAGGATTTTACAATGGAAATTACCAAAGTCAGCATTTGTGCCGTTGCCACTGGAGCGCTGAGCTTCGGTCGCTGGGCGCTGTCGATGCGTTTCAATACGATTAAAGCTGACACAGCAGCTGATTCATGCCGTACGGGCGCAAACACACACAAACACACTGCAATAGCAAAAAATAAAAAATAAAGAAATTGCCAAAAATTTACTCCATTGAAAGCAATTCGTACAGTGACAGTTAACCCATTGAATGACAAATGCGATGGAGTTGCTGTGAGAAGATGCGGTGAAGAATGGGTTTGTGGTAATGAATTATTTAGTTATATTTATTTTTTATTTTAATTTATTTTAAGACATTTTTTAATTTGTTTGCTGTGATTTTTTTAATTATAAAAAACCATAAAAATAAATGAATCATTATTTTGTGTTTCTAAGACCAGAAACAATCGTCGTATTTCAACTATTTTTTAATATTTTTTTGTTGTGATTTTTTTAATTATGATATAAAAAACCATAAAAATAAATAAATAATTGTTTTGTGTTTCTAAGACCAGAAACAATCGTCGTATTTCAACAATTTTTTTAATTTTTTTGCTGTGATTTTTTTAATTATAAAAACCCATAAAAATAAATAAATAATTATTTTGTGTTTTTAAGACCAGAAACAATCGTCGTATTTCAACTATTTTTTAAATTTTTTTGTTGTGATTTTTTTAATTATAAAAAACCATAAAAATAAATAAATAATTATTTTGTGTTTCTAAGACCAGAAACAATCGTCGTATTTCAACAATTTTTTGTGATTTTCTGTGATTTTTTAATAATAAAAAATCATAAAAATAAATAAATAATTATTTTGTATTATTAAGCCCAGAAACAGTCGTCGTATTTCAACAATTCTTTCGAGCCTTAATTCTTCTTTCGAATTCTTAAATTTTTTCCACTTGCTTGTGGATTTCTTATGCCTACTCTCCAAAGTCCTTTCGTCCTACCTTTTAACACTAGAATGCCCAAGGTAGTCATTTTGACTACATTGACGTCTTTTATTGTAAATAACTTTTGTTGCATCGCTTTCTAAAAAAATTTCTTGCGTGACTTTTATTAAATTTTAAAGCTAAATGGAATAAATAAATTCAAAATATTGTAAAAAAAATGTTTACCCCAATTTTGCAAAATTTACCTTAAATGCCCAATGGTAGTCATTTTGACTACCTATATACAATTTTCAGCAAATCTTACTAATAAATAGACAAATGTGCATCTTCAATTGCAAAATATGAAAATTTTATATAATTGCAAATATTAAAAAAAATATATCATAGTAGGCTGTGACAATTCCCAAGTTTTTCAATCCAAAATTCACTCACAAAATTCATTCATAAATTCCAAATTTCATTCCATTTTATCCCATTGATGTGTAAAGTACGCCATTATATTTAAATGAATTTTCTTTATAAACCATACAAAAATAAAAACTAAATGCTTAGTTTAGTTTAATCTCGTGTACATTTATTCATATTTGCTACTTAAAAACCAATAAAATTAAAAAAAAGTCAGTAAATAATAATGTAGTCAAAATTACTACATATGGGCATTTTAGGTAGGTCAGATTGTCGGGCATTCTAGTGTTAAATATTTTTGTTTCATCTTATGCCATTAAAACATTTCTTAACAATTTTGTGTAATTTTTCAATGCCTAAATGGGTTAACACTAAACGTGAATGACCATTTTCGGCAATGTCGATTTTCATTATTTTCGACTGGTGTTCAATGTTTTTTTCGTTCACTTTGCTGCCAGCGTTTTTTCGGGTCCACTTTCTTTTCTTCACACCAAAGCTGTGTGTCGCTTTTGTATGGTATGATTTTTTTCAGAGTTTCGTATTTTCTGTTTTCCTGCAGTTCCGTTTCCGGTTTGACGCTTGACCCGTTGTTCGTTGTTCTGCTGCTGTCAGTGCGCCCACACTCGCCCAACGAACTGGCCGCGTTAATGGCACATTTCGTCATGTGCTTTGCATAATGCACATACATCGTTTTGCTATAGATACATATATAGATATGTTGTTGTTGTCTTTAACACTATATACCATTTTTTTTTTGCTTCTTTTAGGTCGCAAATAGTCCCTTTTCGGCTGTCTGTGAACCCTTTTTTGAGCGAACGAATCTGCTGGTGTGGCACATGGACCCGCATATGTGTGTGCAAGCTCTTGACAACAACAACAACACAAACAGCTATGATAACAACAACAATATATCCGTTAATTTATTGCTCATTGTTATTGTTATTGTTGCAATGCGAAAATCAACCAAACTCCTATTCAACATAGTCCATAGTCCCAGCCCCAACACCTTTCGGTCGAACAGAGCGTTGACAGAACGCAGCCTTCAGAGCCCCGAAAGCAAATGATTGTGCCGAGGTGGAGGTGGGGTTGGGTAATTATCGTCAGACCACTGTCACGCATACCAAAGCGGACTAACCGTCGTCGACAGCAGCCAAATCCTTTTTCATTGCCATACAACGAGCCAAAAAAAAAATACAAAATGCGAAAAATCCAAATATCTTTCAACCAGCAGCGTTGGCCAACCGGTTTTTGGTCACGTTCGTCGTTTTGCCAGCTACATTGTACGGGTATTAATTTTGTATTTATGGTATTAATGCTGAACTCTGACCACTGCTGTGCATTATTTCTCTGCTCCACTTCAGCGCACTTCGTTCCACTGCACCTTCACTTGCCGCAGCGTTGCTGGTCGCACTGGCGCAGCGCTTTGAGAGCCGAAATAAATGTCTGGCAACATGTCGTCCGTGCCAGCTGTGATAAGCGCATTGCCGCACATTTAAAATTCGCCATTTAAAATTCATATTTATCCTACAAATTGAGTCAGTAAATCAAAGTAATGGCATTGTCGATTACAATTTATATGCTGGCGAAAATTTCAATTGGTTTTTTGACGACACACTGTGAGGCGGCAACAATTTCAAAGTTTTTCGACAATAAGTTTGGATGACATATCGAGCCATAAGTTCAGTTGGTTGACAGCTAATAATGGGACAATTTTTCACTTTGCATGAATTTGATGCACGTGATGGATTATGAAGATGTTTTCAAGATGAATTACAGAGACATTTAGTCTGGGGAAAATGATATCTGAAATAAGGTTAACGTAACAATTTCTTTTTTAATGGGCAGAATTTTTATAATAGATGCTTTCAGCTTTCCAAAAAAGGGTTAATTAAATTCCCACTCAACGAGAAGGGCAGAAAATAAAGAAAAGTATGAATGTACCAGCATTTCTATGAGCCTGAACGAAAGATTTCCTTTGAGCATGGTTCCTGAAGAAGAAGAGATAGCTGCCATAAATTTGGACTATTTTTGATAGAAGAACTCTCCAGCTTTCCAAAAAGGGATCAGTGTGGCTGCTATCTTAACGAGAAGCCAGCAAATCGAGAAAAGTATGTCTGTACCAGCGTTTCTATGAGACTAATCGATACATCTCTCCCGAGCATGGTTCCTGAACTAGAAAAAATAGCTGCCATAAATTTTGGACTATTTTTAATAACAGAACTCTCCAGCTTTCTAAAAAGGTATCGATGTGGTTGCTATCTCGACGAAAAGCACAGCAAATAGACAATTGTATGTCTATATACCATCGTTTCTATGAGACTAATCGATAGATCTCTCTCGAGCTAGGTTCCTGAACCAGAAAAAATAGCTGCCATAAATTTTGGACTATTTTTAATAACAGAACTCTCCAGCTTTCCAAAAAGGGATCGGTGTGGTTGCTATCTCGACGAAAAGCACAGCAAATAGACAATTGTATGTCTATATACCATCGTTTCTATGAGACTAATCGATACATCTCTCTCGAGCATGGTTCCTGAACCAGAAAAAATAGCTGCCATAAATTTTGGACTATTTTTAATAACAGAACTCTCCAGCTTTCCAAAAAGGGATCGGTGTGGTTGCTATCTCGACGAAAAGCACAGCAAATAGACAATTGTATGTCTATATACCACCGTTTCTATGAGACTAATCGATAGATCTCTCTCGAGCTAGGTTCCTGAACCAGAAGGGACAGCTGCCATAAATTTCGATAATTTTTAATAGGAGAGCTCTCCAACTTTCCAAGAAAAAGGGATCGGTGTGGATACTATATCAACGAGAAGCCCAGCAAATGGACAAAAGCTTGTCTATACCAGCATTTCTATGAGACTAATCGATAGATTTCTCTCCAGCTTGGTTCCTGAACCAGAAGAGATAGCTGCCATAAAGTTGGACTATTTTTAGTAGACGAACTTTCCAGCTTGTCCAAAGGGATCAGTGCAGTTACTATATCAACGAGAAGCCTAGCAAATGGACAAAAGTTACAAAATCTGTCCATACCAACGCCTCTATCACATAATCGACATTAACATTTCTCTAGAGCAGAGTTCCTAAACCAAAAGAGATAGTGGCATTAAGTTTGCAATAGTTTCTGTAGTAGAACTCTCCACCTTTCCAACAAAAGGTCGATCTGATTGCTATCTGAAGGAGTAGGCCAGCAAATGGACAAATGCATGTCTGTACCAGCATTTCTAGAAAATATTAAAAATTAGATGTTCCTCATATTTTGGATTTTTTGGCAATTTGATGCATATTATTTTCATTAAAATAATATCATCGGTGTTTTTTTTTGAACAGTTTCTAAAAGAATTTGTGTAAAAGAGTTCAATTTACTTAAACAAAAAATAGTAATTACTTCACTCAATAAACATGTTTTGGTTGCTCATATTTTGGAGTTTTAAGTAATTTTAATGCTAATATTATTTTTTATTTTTTTTATTTTTTTTTATTTATTATTTTTATATAACAACATCATCTTTTTGCAACTAAAAAATAAATTATGTAAGAAAATGCAGTCATAATTTAATTTTAACAACAACTAATATTTCCTTTAATTATACAAATAATACTTTTGCTCCAAATTAAACCACCCTTAATATAATTTTTAAAATTTGTATGCAACTTTTCACATTTATTTTTGCTTTTTTTTTTAAAATGACAGCAAAATTTTCTTATCAAAAATGTCACAAAAAGTGATTTAAAGTCACTCAAATACTGCGCAAAATTCACTAATGACCACTAATAATTGTATGTAAAAATATGAAAATAACAACGAATGACAACAAGTAGCGCAAACATTGTGGCGTGCAACGCACAAGTAACAACCAACAATTTTGCATAAATTGCGATAAGCAGCGACAAATCTTCACCATGCACAATTAAAGTATGAAGTAACTTCGGTGGACATCCAAGAGGAATTTCACAAATGCCTACAAATAAGCAGAAATCACTTTTTTTAAGTGATTTGAAAATCACGTCAAGTCGAATGTTGTACTGCAAAGTTGGCTAAATACGCAGTAAACTCGGCATAGGACATTGCTTGGCTCGCTGTGAAAAATTCAAGTCGAGGAACGCATATTTAAAATTTGACTTTTCTTTCTTAAACACACACACACACACATTCACATAGCAACAACCAGCACAGTTGTTGTACGCCACGGCGTTGACTTCCTGCGCATTTCCGCTTCATTGACTGCATGCTCATTATATATTTTTTTTATTTTTTTTTTCATATGCTGCGAAAAACGTCTTACTTATCCACATTGACTACGAAAATATTTCCTTCTTTTTTTTGTATTTTTATTTTTGCATAATTTCGTTAACTTTAGTGACCTCATTAATTTTCAATCTGACCGTGATTGCACATCGTAGCTGCCATAAGCCAATGCCATTGCCACGCCCTGTTGCTGTCACTATCGCACACCAACTTCTCTCCTCCACCCCCCACACATGGCAACGCTTTCACGTGGCGCACAGTGGGCGCTGCGAGCTGAAAATGCACGCAGTGGCATTTTGTGCTTTGATGAATCGTTGGGCCGTCGCTGTTTGCGTTGTTTTGATTTTTTCCATGTCCTTGCTGTTGTTGTTGTTGTTGTTGTTATCCTGCCACTGCTGCCAGCATTTTACGTATTATTTTTCCATACCCAGATTTATGATGATAAATGAGTTGCAATCAGCAAGAATGCCACGACGTGCCGCTTCTCAACATGTGCGCCATTCGAACGCCAACGCCCGGCGCCTGTGCCAACCGCTCACCCGCGCCCCTTGGCTGCTGGCCTCGGCAGTCGCGCATACTTATGGGACATTTTAGGCAAAATAGAAATTATAATTGGATTTGACGGATGCCGAGGAATTTTTATTCTTCCATCTTGCCTGCCGCCTCGCTCCTCACACCACCCATCTACATACATACTCGTATTTGCCACTGCGGCTGCTTCTTCATGCAGGCGCGCTGCTCATTGCTCTCTAATTTAAATATTTATAATTTCGGTTAGCGATTGAGCCAAGCGATAGGCCGAGCAGTAGCGCGCTGATTATGTTCCAAATTGTTGTTGCTGTTGCTGCCACAGCAAGCTGTCCGTGCAACATTAAATAATTTCGAGCATTTTAATGCCAGCAATTTCCGGGAGATTTGGCAAAATTGAAAAATCAAATTTAGTGCTTTCTATGTGAATTGCCGCCGACGGGGTGGAAGCGCGCAACGATTGCAAAGTGGAGCAGCACAGCGTGAAAGCGTTGAAAGATTGATTTGCCCTAAAAAACAAAAACTGACAGCAACAATTGCTGTCAGCTGTAGGCAAAAATTGGGCCTCGCGTTACGGCTGATTCCGTGCAAAAGTGGAAATGTTGAGCGCTAACTGACATCAATTAATTTGCCTGCAAAAATGTTTTTGTTACATTAATTAGAAATTCGGTAAGAGTTGATTTTAATTTAAATAACCCATGATACAAGTATTAATTTACTTAACAAGACTTGCATCAAAATGATTTTGTTAACTCGAGTTTACTGCAAACGTCAGTAAACGTGCTTCTTCTTTCACTACAATTCATTCACGCTCAAGTGGTGCTTGGTGGTACAAGTCTGCAGTGATTTTAGTGTAATTAGTTTTCATTAGTTGTTGACAGGGGCGGATTCAGAAAAATTATTTTGGGGGGTTTCAAAAAGTAATTCTTTAATATTTATAAAATGCCTTTAAATTTGTATGTAGTTTTAAAGTCGATCCTAATATTTCGGGGAGGTGTTTCAACCCCCAAAACCTCCCTGAATCCGCCACTGGCTGTTGTTGTAAATTTATTTTTTATATTTAAATTAGATTTGATGATCAATATTTGTGTTGTTGGCTATTTGGATAAATTTCAAAGTGGAAAAAGTTTCAACAAAATTTTGATTTGCAATAAAAACCCTAATTTAAACCCATTGATAGGTCAAGCAGTGGAACAATTTTAAGCTAGAATAAAACCAATTAATTTAAATTTAAATTTTTATATTTAAAACAAAGATTTGATGAACAATATTTGTGTTGTTGGCTATTTGGATGAATTTCAAAGTGGAAGTGAAATCAAAAAAATTTGATTTGCAATAAAAACTTTAATTTAACCCCATTGATGGATCAAGCAGTGAAAAAATTTGTAGCTAGAATGCAACCAATTAATTTAAATTTAAATTTTTATATTTGAAACAAAGACATAATGATCATTGATCAATATTTGTGTTGTTGGCTATTTGATGAATTTCAAAGTGGACAAAATTTCAACAAAATTTTGATTTGCAATAAAAACTTCAATTTAACCCCATTGATGGATCAAGCAGTGAAAAAAGTTGAAGCTAGAATGCGACCAATTATTTGGCCTCGGTTTTAGTTTAACATAGAAAGACCATTGCGGTCATTTTGAAGGTTTTTAATTTTTAAATATCTGTATTTTCTGTAGTATTTCAGTCAACTTTTGCTTTGGTGACTTTAGTTTTTTTAACGTGGAAAATTTTATATATATTTTTTTTTAAATTTATTTTGTGAAAAATAAGCCAACTCCGATGTGTACTTTTCGAGATATCAGCGGGTATGATATCGAGCCTTTGCAGGTATGGAAAACTTGCGGTCTTTCTAGTATTAAGACGAATGTCGATTTACAGCCGATTAATTGGCTTCGGCTTCGGCCAAAATGTCTTCTTCGGTCCTACTTGAAGACTCTTGTTGAAGCTTTTCTGTCATTATTGGCAATAAGTGTGTAATTTATGTTGTTGTTATTCTATTTCTTGTTGAAATTGCTGTTGATTTTCTATTCGTTTCTTCTAAAAAGCAATTTTCGTTTGTTTTGTTGTAAAAAATTGGAGTTTAGCTTTGTTGTTCTTGTTTCAGTTGGTGCCTTCTCCTGCTTTTTCCTTGTTGTTTATTATTATTTGTTTCTTTTTTTTTGGCTTCTTTAATGTTTCTGCTGTACTCTGTTGTTATTATTTTCTTGTTTTATTTGCAATATTTCCTGTCTTTGTGGCACTTTGACATTTTCCACATGCTCGACTTGCATGTTTAGGCGACATTTTCGGATGCTCTAAGCGCGGCCGGTGATGTCGCTGCTGACGTTGACAATGCCAACAACAACAACAATAATAACAACAATGTCATAGCAGCTCCACTTCATTTTGCTGTGTTGTATTGTTGTTTTTTATTTTTTATTTCGTTGTTGTTGTTGTTCTCGCTTTTGCGTCGTTCATTGGCTTTTGTTTTGACTTTGAGCTGGATTTGGCGCCCAACTTGGTTGGCGTTCATACACTTCCTGTTATTTATCTGCAATGTGCATGACCGTCAGTTCATTGCGGTATATGCGGTCATAAAGCTTGCTGGCACAACAACAACAACAACAACTAAATCAACACCCGCGCCAACATTCAACCAGTTTGGCCACTGGCCGTGCACGGACCAAACAATTTCGGCCACTGTCCACTTGCCATGCAGTGCGGCACTCGGCGTTATTGGTTTGTTGCGCTTGTGACGGTCATTACTCAAGCCAGCGCCACAGCTACAAACACACACACGTACAGACAAACACGCGCACAACACAAACTGATAAACTTTAAATTATGTTTGCCATTGTATTAAAATGATGGATGCGATATGCAATTAGCCGATGCCGCTTTGCCACCTTTCACATTTCACCATTTCACATCCATTCATTGTTCGCGTCGACAATGCCAACAATTCGATTTCGCTATTAGTGAGCATTTTTCTTCTTCTTTCGGCCCTCCACACCACACCACTGACCACTGTTTTATTTGGTTTTTATGAAAATTGTCGCAGAACATTTGGACTTTTAATTGGCGCGTTGAATACTTTGAACAGTTCTCCATTTTATCGGATTGAACTCTGACACGTCAAAGCGTCATTCATAATTCGTTGTGTTGTTTGTTAACAATTAAACGATAATTGTGAATTGTTGGCATTTTTTAGATAGGCTGAATTAAGCAAAAATATTTACTAAACTATGGCAAACAATTTGTGAAAAATTGCATAATTAAACGAATCTAGTTTCTGAGTCAAATATTTATGAGATTATTGAAAATTTTGTTGGATTTTCAGGCAAATATACCTACAACGATTTGTAGTTCATGATCATGCAACACAGTGGCGCACAAAAGGGGGTTTCGAGGTTTAAAACTGCTCAAGTAACTGTTTGCTACAAATATTTTGGGTGGCTAAAGTGGTTTCTGGGTGTCAAAACTGGTATTGGGCTGAAAAATTGTGTGTCGAATCCTGCCAAAATGAGATCCTTTATGCAATGTGAGGGAGCCGGAACAATAAACCATAATAGGTCCATTCCCCCAAGCACTCTTAGGGGCTCAGGAATGGATGATAGAAGAAAGAGACGTGGGGATACAAGAAAGTGCATAAGTCTTGTATGATTTTGTGAATCTGTCAGTGAAAATACGACCATGACTAAGAAAATGTCATATGGGAAACTCAAGTTCCACTGGACTTAAAATGGATTTATAAAACGGGATTAATTAATTAATTTATTTATTTATTAATTTTTGTACAAATAACACGGTACAACAATTTTGCAGTTTCCAAAAAACCCGCGGAGCTTCTCAACTGTTTTCACAGTACAGACAATTTCAGCTCTAATTAAAGTAAACAAATTCAAAAATCATTTAAAAACCTTTCACTACAATAAAAATCATTACACAAGATTTTAAGCGCTGATTTCTGTGGGCTGGGCCACTCGCTTAAGTTTGAGCGCCACTGGGTGCGGTCAAATACCGAAGCTATCTGAAGAAATTTTTTATATTAATACTGTTGTTGTTGTTGACAAACACATTATTTCTGCAGCCAGTTGTTGCATTTGCTTTTGACAGTTTTGGTGGTAATTGTTGTTTGGTGGTTGTGTCATAGTTTTTTTCGGTAGTTATTTCATTGTAATTGTTGTTGTTGGGGTTGGTAGCAGCATGTTGTTGCTGGTTGTTACAATTTAGATTGCAACGAATCTATTTGCGTGTTTCATGTCAATTTGAGTGTCAAATTTAAATTGCCAACAAGCACAATAACAACGCCAAAAACAACAACAACACATAAATACACAGAAAAAGTATTTTCACCACAAAAACAATGCCAACTGTGGCAATTGCTGTCGACATTTTGTTGACACACCAACACATACACATAGATATGTTTAGTATATTTTGCCTTCACCCAGTGTTGTGACATATGCAGCACACACACACACACACGCACACATAGAAGGCGCAATGTCAAGCACAAAGCGCGCCAGTGTCGCTGGTAAAGCAACCGACCCGAGCGTTCTGACAGCGCATGACAGCTGGCAGTTAAAATGCGATTTTTTCCGCACTTCATGCGCTCAACGCAGTAATGACTGTAATGGCAACAACAATAACAAAAATAGTAAAAACAAAAAAACAAAAATAGGAACAAAAATAAAACAAATCTGTTGATAGCAACACCGAAGAAACGGAAACGGAAACGAAAATGTAAAATTTCTGGGCAAATGGCAATGAAGAAAAAATCTAGAAAATTGCAGAAAACGGAAAAGGAAAATCTAAAAAATAAAAATTAAAAAAAATACAGAAAAATCCTAAAATCTAAATTAGGAAAACCTAAAAAAATAAGTGAAAAGTTACAGAAAAATTCTAAAATCGAATCCAGCAAAAAACTAAACAAAAAATTTAAAAAAAATTCCAGAAAAATTCTAAAAATCTAATCTAAGAAAATCTAAAAAAAAATTAAATTAAAAATTAGAGAAAAATTCTAAAAATCTATTCTAGGAAAATCTAAGAAAAAATAAAACAAAATTACAGAAAAATTATAATAATATAATTTAGGAAAACCCAAAGCAAAATATTAATAAAAATAGAAAAATCTAGGAAATCTAGGATAATCTAAAAAAATTAATTAAAACAAAAAATTACAGAAAAATTGTACAAATCTAATCTAGAAAAATCTAAGAAAAGATAATTATGGAAAAATTTTAAAAACCAATTTAGGAAAATCTGAAAATAATAAAAATTAAACAAAAATTTTAAAAATCTAATTTAGGAAAATCTAATAAGAAATCAAATACAAAATTACAGAAAAATTCTAAAATCTAATCTAGGAAAATCTAAAAATAAAAATAATAATTACAGAAAAATTTTAAAAATCTAATTTAGGAAAATCCAAACAAAAATTAATACCAAAAATAACAGAAAAATTCTAAAATCTTCTTTCGGAGAACCTAAATAAAAATACAAATAAAAAATTACAGAAAAATTCTACAAAATTGCAGAAAAGCAAAAAAAATTGGAAAATATTGAAAAATAAAAATAAAAAAAATTGCAGAAAAATCTAATTAAGAAAAACCTAAAAAAATATAAAAATAAAATATTACGGAAGATTTCTAAAATCCGAATCTAGGTAAATCTAAAAACTAACAGAAAAAAAATGACATCTAATTTAGAAAAACCTAAAAAAAAATAAAAATAAAATATTACAGAAGAATTCTAAAATCTAATCCAGGTAAATCTAAAAAATAAATAAAACAAAATTACAGAAAAATTCATAAAATCTAATTTAGGAAATTCTATAATAAAATCTAAATAAAAATTTACAGAAAATTCTAAAAATCTAGAAAATGTAGGAAAATGAAAAAAAATTAAAACAAAAAATTAAAGACAAATTCTGAAAATCTAATCTAGGAAAGCTTTAAAAAAATTAAAAATAAAAAATAATCTAAGAAAATCTCAAAAAAAATAAAATAAAAAATTGCAGAAGAATTCTAAAAATCTAATCCAAGAAAATCTAAAAATAAAAATTAAAAAAAAAATTTATAATATAAAATATAAAATTATAGAAAAATGTAAAAAAAGTAATTTAGGAAACTTTAAAAAATAAAAATGAAAAATTACAGAAAAATTCTAAAAAATTGCAGAAAAGCAAATGAAAGTAATTTAAAACCGGAATAAAATTTAAAAAAATATCGAGGAAAAACGGAAAGTTGAAAGACGCAGCAATTGCAGCGCATTGTTGTTGTACGTCAACACCCAGCCGAAACAGTCAAATCGCATAGCAATCAAAAGGATAAAAGGATGTGCTGCCGTTAATGCTGTCAAATAAAATTGGCCGCATTTGGTGAAAAACGTAATGAAACGAAGCAGCGCATTGTGGCGCTGTCACATTTGATACATTTGTGACAATCGATACGGCGCTCTGACACGTTTTTCAATAAATTTTTATGGCTTTGTTGCAGGTTTCAGGTGCAAAAGGGTTGCCAGAAGTCGACTGAAAGTCAACTGTAAGTGTCATTGAAAGCAATTCCAGCTATCCCATTTAAGTCAACTGTCATTTGGGTTTTCTTCTCTTCCAGTACGAAGCTTACAGTTCAGTAAAGGAAGGTCGAACATTGCCAATTTCCAACCAAAACTTATTGTAATGTTTAAATATTTAAATATTTTGCTATAACAATTCTTAATGTTGCACTTCTGTTGCCCCATTCAACACTTTTCCATATACTGGTAGTTTTTTTTTTCAGGCCGGAAAAATCTACGCAATCTAATATTTTATTACACACAACAGCAACAAACAAAAAAAAGTAAGACACTGCAATAAAACGTGTTAAAGTTAGTTGCTTTTATGTTCATTTTTATGTGCCCAAAATCATTCCGAAACCATTTACGCACTCCTCCCCTTCCTCTTGCCTCTCTCACACCACGGACACTCAACTGTCAACACAATTGTCATGCTTTGCATTTGGGCAGCTTTAAATGTAACATTTGCCGCTTTTGTTCTTTCGCTCTGCGCAGCTTCGCATTTATTGTCGTTGTTGCATTTTTCTTTCTCTGTTATTGAAGCGTTTTGTTGTTGTATTTTTAATCAAGCACTTTTTTATGGCCACGGATTTCTTTTCTCGTTTTTTTTTTCGAAAATTTTTTTACTGCCGTTCACAGTTTAACTGCGCATTACTACTATTTGCCTCACATTTCGAGTTGCGCGCATTTACAGCCAACGTTGCGTCTCGCCTTTGCGCCAATTGAAGGCCGCCGTCACTGCAAAAGTCCCATTTCCAGGCGCAACCAAATGCTGCTCGCTTCCTCTCCCTCTCTCACTCTCTCGCTGTCTCTGTCTCACTCGTTGTGTGCATGTTTTGATTTCCCTATGGCCAACAATGAAGCACTTTTTTACGACTTTATTTTGTCATTCAATTGCGAGCAACGAAATTGGTAGCATCAACGTCCATCATTAAATTAATTCCTCTATTGAATTACAACACTTTTGAAAATTGTTCTACAACTGCCATATGAATCATTCGAGTAAAGTCAAGTCAAAGTACTGCGCTGTTCTTCGCTTTGAGCGAGTCACTGCTCGCCCTGCGGCAACCCTAAAACTTCGTGCAAGGGTTCGCCATGCACGGTTTATTATATAATTTTTTTCAGCAGCAATATAAAATTTTGGCTATAATATTTTTAATCGACATCATTATTTGTCACTTGGAATCTTTTTTAACGGTCGCAATGTGTTTGAGCTGCTTCCGCATTTATGCGTTGCACTGTTTGGGCATTGAACAATTTATGGTCGAGTATGAATTAAAAATGTTTTTAATGTAGTTTTTATGCTTAAATGACACACAAATTACTGTGATTCGGTTTGATAGATTGTTTATGGGTTAAGAAAAAATATATCACTTAAGACACTAATTTACAACAAAGTATCATAAAGTTCAAAGTTCCTTTGACATAGTTTTGAAGTATGTGAATTAAAATTTTCAGCAGTTGTAGAGACATTTTCAGTATGTAAAACTTAGATATATAAAGTATAGAAAGTAAGAAGGTAATGGAAGGTAATTTGAACAGTTTCCAACTTAAGATACAAGACACAAGACATCTTTTCAGCTACTAAAGAAACAAATGGAATTTTATAAACAAAATTTTAATTATTTAGATTCACTATTTTTAAACTTTTTAATGCTAAACTAACAACAACAAACTACAGCCAACTGAAATGCTTTGAGAATGCAGAGCTAGAGTTTGTTTTAAGAGGAAGGTCATGATTTAATTTGTGATTTAACAAAGATACAAAAAATGGTTTCATTTTCTAGCGAAACAAATGGATTTTAATAGACAAAATTTTGAATATTTAGATTCACTATTTTCGAGTAATTTTTATGCAAAACTGGCAACATCAAAGGACAGCCAACTGATACACTTTGAGAATGCAGAGCTTGAGTTTGATTTAAGGGAAAAGTCATCATTGAGGTTGCCAGACTGGAATGTACAAGGGTTGTCTGAAAAGTTTCTGATCTGACCAGTATACAAACAAATTTTTATTGACATTTTTTATTATTTTTCTACATAGTCTTCTTGTAAGTCTACACTCTTCACCCGTCTTTAAACAGTCCACGTCCTTAAACAGTCCAAGCAAAATTCGGGATGTCCCAAACGTGCATCATCTCCGAAGGTGAACAAAAATGGTGGACTTGTACAATGTTATCATCAGTGGTTTGCAATTTTTGACCATTCCGAATGACCATCATCTTCCAAGCTTTCAAAAACAAATATTTAATGACTGTTCTATGATCAATTTTTCCATTACCACTCGTCAAACATTAACATTGACTGACTCAAACCATTGTCAAACAAGAACTATGCATTCAAAATAACTGAAAATTTGATGAATCCATTCAAACTAGCTGAAATTTTCATGAGTACCACAAATGTGAATCCAAAATGGCTGAAATATTGAAAAGTACTCGAAAATAGCTGACATTTTTATGAGTATGTATGAATCAAAATGTGAATCAAAAATAATTGAAATTTTGATGAGTAGCACAAAATAGCTGAAATTTTTATGAGTACTACAAATGTGAATCCAAAATAGTTAAAATTTTGATGAGTACCACAAAATAGCTGACATTTTTATAAGTACCACAATTTTGCATTCAACACGCATTCAAAATTTTAGCAAATAGATTTTCTACCTTTTGCTGACGAGTGCTGCCATGTTAAATAATAGAGAGGTCACAAACTTTTCAGACAAACCTCGGAGCAATAATTTTTTTATCAAATGGTAGTCTAAAGTTTTGCTTGCATACAAGTTTTTCTAGTTCTTCGGCATTTTAAGGGTTATACATATATGACCGCTAGGGGAATGGGAACGGACATACAAGACGCCAGATCGATCCTCGTGCCTGTTCAATCCAAATTGGCACACAGCATCCTCGTAGCCCTCCTGAACAGCGATTCCTGTCCAATCCCCAAGACATTAAATATGGGCTGAGCAAAGTTTGATGCTCGTCACATAAAACCAATAACCAATGAAAACCAAAAGAGCCCCAGAAAAATTAAATAATGATTTCCTGCAACTCTCGGAAATTTTTATAAATAGATAAAAATTTATATTCAATATTTTTTTTATTTTCAATTTTTTTAGTTTGCCATAAAATTGAATACTGTTCATAGACATTTTTTTTTTAATATGTTATATGTTTTCAATTTCCATTTTCTGTTTTATGATAAAAATTCACATTTTAGCATGAAAAAAATCTTAGAAAAATATTTAAAAAATATTATAAATTAAATTGAAAAAAGAACATTTAAATTCTTTATTTGTTTTCAAATTCCATATTTAAGTTTGTGCTAAAGATTGATAACTTTTCAATAACTTCTCTCTCTAAAATCTCGAAAACATAATTAAAAATATTATAAATCAAAACAAAAAATATTTAAATTCTTCAGCGTAGAAATTTATCAACTTCTGCTTGTGTCACACAGTGTCACAAAATTCGGAGATATTCAAACAATGACATATGACATGAAGAAAACGTTTCCCATGGGACACATTACTCGATAGCAGCTAAAAGTAGAAAAAAGCAACAACAATATTGCTCACTAACAACAACTACAGCAACCAGATAACAATAACAATTTCCAATTCAACGTAACAACGCACTGCGCAACAGTCTTCAAAACAGATTTTCCATTAAAGATTTATGGCAACTGGGATTTAATGCCATCAGCTACAACAACAGAAACAACAATCAAGGTAACAACAAAAATGCTTTTGTAGTCAATACACCAAACAAAACGTAACATTTTACAACTAATAAATCGTTTATGTTCGCTTTTATAACAGAAAAAATACTGAATGTCCATTTGTGCAATGCAACAACAACAACAACAGCTCCTATGCAGGAAGCATAGCACTCCAAGTGGTAAGCAAACCAAAGGGGGGTGAGGGATGAGGGTGACACACCATAGGGAAAAGCAATCGAATTGATGGAACCTCAAACATTGACAACGACGCATATAAAATCGAAATAACACAACAAAAAACATTACAGTCAGACAATAACAATAACAACCTCAAATTGTTTTTGTACTAACAAAAATAGTAAAATTCAATTCAATTGCAACAGTTTTATGAAATACGCGTTGGTTATGTTTTGTTTTTGTAGCTGAGAGTAGCGAGCAAAAGGTGCGCTGTAGTTTTAACAAAACAGTCACAAAATATAGATTTTATGGTCACAACAATGAGTAAAATAAAAAAATGTATAGTAGAAAAGTGCAGAATTCTAAAAGAAACAATGCAATATTTCCTCTTTTTAATCGTTTTGTCACAGTTAGAAAAGTCACAAGATAGTGATTTTATGATCACAATAATGAGTAAAGTTTCTAAAAGAGCAACAATGTACATTTTTCTCTTTTTAATCGTTTTGTGACTGTCACAACAGTCACAAAATTGAGATTTATGGTCACAACAATGAGTAAAGTCATAAAATGTAACGTTGAAAAGTGCATAATTCTAAAAAAACATGAAAATTTCTTCCTTTCAGTCGTTTTGTCACAGTTACAACAGTCACAAAATAGTTATTTGATGGTCACAATAATAAGTAAAGTCAAAAAATGTATAGTCAAAAGTGCAGCATTTTTAAATATAACATTCCACAATTTCCTGTTTTCGGCCGTTTTGTCACAGTTACAACAGTCACAAAATCGTGATTTTATGGTCACAAAAATTAGTAAAATTCTAAAAGGTAGCGTAAAAAATACAAAATTTTAAAACAAAAAAAAAACAATACACAATCTACTGTTTTCAATCGTTGTCTCACAGTTACCACAGTCACAAAATAGAGATTTTATGGTCACAATAATAATTAAAGTCATAAAATGTATAGTCAAAAAGTGCAGAATTTTAAAATAAAACAGTCACCGTCACAATAGTCCCAAAATAGTGATTTTACTGTCATAACAATGAGTGACGTTATAAAATGTAGCATGGAAAAGTGAAGGATAGAGGATTGCATGCAGCAGCACGATTAGCCGAAGCAGATAAGAAGCATATTTGTGGGTCCAGAGGAACTCAGAGAACGACTTTAACTCAATCTGTCCTCACTTTTGCATAACTAAACACAAACAGAAGAATGACTTATCAACCCTTTGTTCGTGTTTAGCTATCTGAGAGCCAGGTCAGGTTAGTGTCCTTTGGTTTCAAACTGTAACAATGTTTATGAGTTCATTGGTTTCTATGATGATTTTTGTTTAATTTTCTTTGTGAAAACTCAACGAAAAAAACCTCACAACACAACGTTAATACTTCCGTTCCACAAAACGTGCCATCGAAATGCCTCCAAAAGTAGCACAAATTTTAATTGGCTGTAAGTACACTTTCGTTGCATGAACTGCAATCACTTCGATGCACACAAATCAAATAAGCACAAAAAATCTGCTTTACACTCGATGCAACAATCAACAACAACAATCCGCCTCGTGCAAGCAATTAAGAGACTCAAAATCGTATAAATCTCCAACCACAAAGCAGAGTTTTGAATGTTTTTAAGCTGGAATTTTTTTTTGGAAAAAACTTACCAACGATTATAAATCTCAATGCATGGACAAATGTCGAGTCATTATGACTGCACTCGAACTGAAATTACACAAATCATGGCGCATTGTGTGCATCTGTTCATGCATCCGTCTGTCTGTCTGTCTGGCTTGATGAAACCTAATGCTCGACTTTCTTGCTTTCATATGAAATATTTAGTAAAAAAAAGCGCTACAGTGAAAAAAGTTAAACCACTTTCAAAAAAACATTTTATTTTTTTTTATTAAATCACCTAATAAATTTTCCTTTATATATATGTGCAAGTCTCGACTGCTTCTTCTTGTTGTTTTTTTTTCACAACAAATTTCGAACAATTGCTGCCTCGTTAATGGGCATAGAATTTTTTCGTTCATTTTTTCTTCTCTCTTACGGCACAAAAGAGGTAGAACCAGTGCAGCAGCGAACAGCAAATGAAAGAAAAACAGTGTGGAAAAAAAAGAAATTAATTTGTTCCACTTCACCCACCCGCCTAACAATGATAAGAAAATTATTTGTATTTATGTAAAAAAGCCAGTCGTCTGACTGTCGACCGAAGGGCACTGGACAAGTGCCGTAAGCGGACGTGCCGCGGCGCACGTCGCCATTAGAACGGACAGTAAATGCAGCCAGTCAGTCGGACGCATCGCCATAACTTATCAACGGCCGGCCAGTAGCGCCAACGATGGTAAGATAGAAGAAGAACATTGCTTTCTTAACCACTTTTTACATTTTCATTTTCGTCTTTTTTTATATTATAGTTTTTTTTTCGTTTTATTTGATTTGTGTGTTGTTGGTGTTGAAGAAAAAAATAGCTGCTAATTTATCTAATAGTCACGTCAGCGTTGTGGTTGCGGTCAAAAGCCGCATGACACTGCAGAAACTGACAAACGGCCCAAAGACGACGCAGGCTAGGCACACATACACACACACATAGGTACTTACATGTATGTATATATGTAGGTATGCAGGTAGAACTGCATGTGTCGACTGCAGCATGAGAGGACGTGGACCATAAAGTAGAAAGTGCGCTGGCAACAGGTCAGCTCGCTGCACTTTGTGCACTTGCATTTGAGGTAAGAAAATAAACATTAAAAAAATTTCAAGTAGTAGAAAATTGTAAAATAACTCAAGTTGTAAAATTGTAAACCTGCAACTGCACCAAAAACATTTGCAATTAAAATAACATCACTGAAGTTTGATGCCTCCATGGTGCAAATTTGTACTTCAAATTTATAATAAATTAAAAAAATTTAAAAATTTTATTTATTATTATAATTTATATTAAAAAATAGAAATTATAAATTTTATTTTTTCTTTCATGATGGTTTAAAATATTTTGAATTATTTATTTCATCATAGAAATTTGCTGTAATTGATTGCTTTAGATTCATATTTTTAAAAATATATTAAAATAAAATAAATTAAACAATGTCATGTTTACTAAAAAAAAAACAGAAATTTTAAATTTAACTTTTTCTTTCAGGGTTTCTCTGCTGTCCTTTTATACCCACACAAAAATGTTTAATTAGTAATTTGAATATTTTGTAATGATTTATTTCTTTCTTAAGGCCATCGTAAAAAATTTTTTTAATTGCTTGCTTGAGATTAGTATATCTAAAAAATTATAAATATATCATATATATTAATTAATAGAATTTATACTAAAACGCAATAAGTTATACATTTTCTTTTTTCTTTCAGGATTTCTCTACTGTCCTTTCATAACCACATAATTATTCTTAAATGGTGGTTTAAAGAATTTTTAATTATTTATTTCATCATAGAAATTTGCTTTAATTGCTTGCTTTAGACTAATATTTTTAAAAATATATTAAAATATAATAAATTAAACAATATAATTTTTCCTAAAAAAAAGATATTATAAATTTTAGTTTTTCTTTCAAGGTTTCTCTGCTGTCCTTTTATACGCACACAAAAATTTTTAAATAGTAAGTTGAATAATTTTTAATGATTTATTTCTTTCTTAAGGCCATCGTAAAAATTTGCTGTAATTGCTTCCTTGAGATTAATATTTTTTAAAAATTATTAACATATATAATAATTAATATAATTTATACTAAAGCGAAATAAATTATAAATTTTCTTTTTTCTTTCAAAGATCTTTAAATAGTAATTTGAATTTTTAATGATTTATTTCTTTCTTACGGCCATGGTACAAATTTGCTATAATTGATTGCTTGAGATTAATATTTAAAAAAATTATTAATATATATATTAATTAATGTAATATATACTAAAACCAAATAAATTATAAATTTTCTTTTTTCTTTCAGGGTTTCTCTGCTGTCCTTTTATATTCTCATAAAAATCCTTAAATGATGATTTTAAGAATTATAAATAAATAAAATAATTGCTTCAATATTTCTTTCTTAAATTAACTTTCTTAAATTTCCTGTAATTTATTGCTTGAGATTAATATTTTTTAAAAATCAATAAAATTATTTAATATAATTTATGTTTACAAAATATAAATTATAAATTTGATGTTTTCTTTCAGGGGTTATCTGCTCCTTTCATACCCCAAAAATATCCTTAAATGATCATTTAAAGAATTTTGAAGTATTTATTTATTTCTTACGGCCATTGTACAAATTTGCTAAATTTGATTGCTTGAGATTAATATTTAAAATAAATATATATATAAAATATTACTTAATTAATATAATTTACATTTAAAAAATATATATTTATTTTTTTTTTCTTTCAGGGTTTCTCTGCTGTCCTCTCATACGTACAAAAATATCCTTAACGATTATTTGAAAAATTTTAAAGTATTTCTTTCTTTCTGAATGCCATTTAAATTTTAATATTTGGCGCAAATTGCTTTCATTTTCATTTAATTTTGAAATCCATATGTCCACTTTCGATGAGGCACAATGCAAAAACTACTTTCTTATCTCTTGAGCATTGCTCCACAAACTTGTAAAATTTAAATTAAATTTTAAATTGTTCGGGCAAAAGGTCACATTTCCCGGCCTGCAGCTACATAACCTCATTACCGTTAAATAGTAATTTGCCAACGAAACACAAACCAAACTCAACCCCAACTAAAAAGGCTTTCAAAATTTGTGTGATTCGAAGCGTTTATTTGAAAACTTAATAACTGACAACATATCCTTCCGCTTCATTATTGCAGCCCCTGAGGCAACAAAATCTCAACACACAACACCCATTGATGATGACATTATCAGCAACGACAACAACAACACTAATAATAACAACAACAACCACAACAACATCACAAACAGTAACCAGTCTGCGAAGTAGCAAAACCAGTGACAACTAATGAAATTGTCGACACTTAAATGCAATTTTCAGCAAAAAAACCATAAAATTCAAGTAGATTGGAGATATTTTGAAAACGCTTTATTACAAAGCAAATTGTTGAGATAATTTTGAAGCTGTAGGCTGGTCACAAAGGTTACGCCCACGTGCCAAAATACAGAAATATACACAAGCGCACCAGGACCCAGTAGGAAATTTGGTTAAAGGTGACAGTTGGAAATCTTTGTTTTACACTTGAATGTTTTTTTCCATTTCCTGTTAAGAGCATTGCTCATAATTCGTATCGCTGTACAGTCGTGTCTGGGTATAGTGAACACCCTATATAGTGAACACCTCCATATAGTGAACACCCAAATTTTGACATGGAGCCTCTAAATATTGAAACAAATTTTGAAAGCAATTTTAAGCAAAAAACAAAAAGTGTATTTTGAGCAAATAAAACGAGTTTTTGAACAAAAATGTTAACCTTAATATAGTGAACCACCTCAATACTGTGAACAGGCCTTGCAATAATTAGTTCACTATATCCAGACACGACTGTACTTCTTGTGAATAGCGATAGAATAGAATAGACCAGTGCTTTACCAGTACGAACTAGGAATCGAACCTAGAACCTCCGGTATGAAAACCCAGCGCGCTACTGGCTGGACTATCGAGGCTGGCGGCTATATCTACCTTGTGATGAAAAAATTGGTGAAAAATTGTGACCCTTTTGTATTTCGTGTGCGTTAATGATCACATGAGATTTTAGCATGGAAAAAATTTTTAAAAATATGTAGAAAATATATATACCTATAATTTACTATATTTTTTTATTGTTAATTTTTTTAGTTTGCCATAAAATTGAAAAGTGTACATAGACATTTATTTTTAATATGTTATATGTTTTCAAATTACATTTTCTGTTTTATGATAAATATTGACATTTTAGCATAAAAAAAAATCTTAGAAAAATATGTAAAAATATTATAAATTAAAAAGTAATATAATGTTTTTAAATTATTTTTTTGTTTTCAAATTCCATTTCTTAGTTTGTGACAAAAATTTATAGCTTTTCAAGAACTTCTTTTATATCGATTCCATGAATATTTTTATGACTTTGTAGCATTAAAAATTCTTGGAAACATATATGAAAAATATTAAAATAAAAAAAACAATATTTAAATTAAAAAATTTTTACATTTCTCAACTTCTGCTTGTATGACACAGTGTCACAAATACAGCGACATTCAAACTATGACATATGACATGCAGAAAATTTTTCCCATAGGACACATTACTTGATAGCAGCTAAAACTAGGATTTAGGATATTGGAAATTTTTTAAGTTGTGACTCTTTTGTATTTAGTTAGCAATAGTGAAGATTACTTTGAGGGAAATAAAAATAATATCAATGAATAATTTAATGGTTTTCGTTTTATTGAAGAATTCTGGGTATTTTTTGATCAGATGGTATCGACATAAATCGTATGTTATGTATTTTTCCTGCTGGGATATTTGGTTATTTTGTTGTCAATTTGTTTGTGTTGTGTATGCGGAAATTTTAGAAAGTTCGCACACACTTTCGTACACATATACATCTAAAAAAAAGTTCATTTCTTGCAATTAGTGTGCCATTGTGGCAACAACACCAATAACAACAACAACAACAACCATCAGATCCTTTACTGCTGCCAACGTCCGCAAGCGCTAACATTTCATTATTTCCATCTTCCGGCACACTTGAGCACAATTTCTTGGAAATGATAATGACAACAACAAAAATAACAACAACAACAATCATAATCTCAAATGTTGAACTCCATTACACAACAACAACAACAACAACAACAAACTGCTGCTACTATTCATGTTTGGCATTTTGTTGTTGCTTTTATTGTATATGTGTTTGTTGTTCTTATTGTTGTCCTTGTTATTTTTGTTTTTGCTTTTTGTTGTTGTTGTTGTTGTTGTTTAAGTTGTATTTATATAAAACGAAATTGACAAAATACTCGTGTAGCATATTTCAATTCCATTCCACTTGGCAACACTGATTGTGTTGGCTTGTAACTGCCACCTCTGCTGTCTCCCCGTCCCGTTCGCTTCACAATACCCTTTGCCCGTCGTTGCGTTGACTTATTTTTGTGCTGTTACCAACGCTTTCAAGTGCGCGAACTTTTCCTTATTGCAATTTGGTTGCTAGTTGAATTTTGTTGCCGCTGTTGTTGTTGTTGTTATTGTTGTTGCTAAGCATATAAATATCTGTACATGTCACATTTCCTGCATTCATGCGCAAACAAATAAAAAACGACTCAAAAACGTATAAGAAGTCGATTTTGAGAAAAAAAAAACAAATGCAATGCAAAGGCAAAAGAAGAAGAAGAAGAAGAAGAAGAAGAAGAAGCAGCCACAGCAGCAGCTAAAGTTGAATCTGTAGCCAGGATCGGCCATACTTGTGCGCCAGCAAGATGTAACTGATAATAATAAATGTGACAACAACACCAATAACAACAATAACAACAACAATGTTAACTTAGACATCGCACTGCGTACGGTCATGACATCCGCAGCCGATAAACACCCGCACCGTGCTGCATTACCCACACTTGACGTTCGTTCGTTCGTTCGTCCGTCTGTCCGTGCGTTCCTCGCACAACACGTTATTCGTATGTCTGTATGTATGTCTGTATGTATGTATGTATGTAGGAACGTATAGCGGCAACGGCGCCGTATCTGTTGGATGCGCCAGAGCACTCTGACGTCCCAATGCTATGGGGACCTTTTTTCCATTTACTACGCATCAACGACTAAAATGGCATATTTGTTCGCTACAAATAAACAAACACGCACTCGCACACATCCTCACACTCACACACATATATAGTATATGTAACATTCTCATACATATGTATATATACTATATATATGTACAATACTTATTGTGCAATAGAAACGTATGGCAAATGTAGAATGTAGAACGCTGACGGTGCCATCGGCATTGTCACATTCATGCGTATGAATAAACTGAGCTGAGCTGAACTCAACTCAACTCAACTGAAATGACAGCAAAACCATCATCAACCATCGAACCCAAACCTGAACAAATCCCAATGAAGCTAACTGTGTCCGCTTCTTTACAATCGTTCGCATCCGTATACCTTCGGCCATGCAATAAGCCATAGTAAGTACTTTCTAGCTGACATTAAGCTTGGTGCCACCCACTAAGTCAAAGCGGCAAACTATCGACAATGGCACAAAATTCCGACAATGATTGCCTTGACTAAGTCCATGTTGGATAATGGGTGCTGAAGTTGACGTTGAAAATAGAAAACATTAGATTGATGCAAAGTGCCATAGGAGATGATAGGCCTCATAGAGATTTGTAGAAAGATTGGCAGTGGTATCTACTGTGAACTGGATGAAAATGTGCTCTGGATTTTTTGGATAACTTCTTAGTCCTAGTTTAAGATAAGACCTTAGTTTACTTGGCCAACAATGCTCAGTCAACTTTTAACTGGGTCAATAGTCTTGTTGCACGTTGTTATTAAAATTGAAGTAACCTCTGCAATAAAATTCTCATTCTACCTCTACACATTTTCTTAGAATTTCTGAACAAAACTAAGATTCAAATCTCAAACCTCTTCTGCCTTCTCAATCCACTGCATTCTGGGTCATAAAAAAACTATTCACAATCTTCCTCTCCAAAATTATTCTCGTTATTCTTTTCTCTGAGCACAGTGAGTGCTATGAAAGGCCTTTCTGCGCTTCCCCCCTCACATCATAAATACATTCTCAAGAACTACTTATACCACTACTTATACGTAAATAAAGTCCCAAAAACGTTAGTTTTATGTCGGTGCTTACAAATCATTTCATCATTGATAGTTCAACTAGAGATTCGAGGTTATCTTAAGAATCACTAGCACGGTCGAGGTAGTTAGATGTTCTGTACTGGACCTAATTCTCTAGGTTAGGTTAGGTTGAAGTGGCAACTTTCTACACTTAAGCACACACACACGATTTATTGTGATACCACAGTATGACGGCACCACTCCCCCGAATTACCCCCCGTTCTGAGAACCACGAGGTTTCCAATAGAAACCTGGCTATGTCCCTATACACAATGAAGAAAGCTCACTCAAACTGGTGAAGACTGGTGAGCCAGGAAACTTAAGCCGACTTTTGGCAAGGGAAGGGCATTGACCCTACTTTCAAGAGACTAATTGTAGAAGCTTCCATATCAAAGTGCACGGCCATATTAGATATATAGATTCGATTGGTTTAAAGAGACATCTGATCAAAGATTTAGTATTGTTGGCTCACAAAAAAGAACAAAAAAACGACTGGATGGGAGGTAAGAAAAAACTTGAGTTAAATAAAATAAACGACTGTGTACTCTGTTATGAACTTTAGGTGAAAGAGACTTGGGAATGGCGATACGATAGAACCCATAGGGCGCCGACTTGCCCTAATAAAGACACACACTTAGAACACATAACCGTATGTATGTAAGTAAACATAGAGAAAATCCCCCTAGTTGAAACTTCGGATCGCCTTAACACGTTGAAGACCGCATTGAAAAATCGTATTTCTCACATAGGCCGATGTTATGGTGCCGGTCAAATGAACCCGGGCACGGATAAAATTGTTGTTGCTTCAATGTAAAAGAGAAAATTGGGAGAGCGTAATTTTTCTCTTTTACATTGAAGCAACAAACAATTTATCCGTGACCGACGCGACGATCATTTGACCGGCAGCATAACATCGGCCATAGGGACCGGCATTTGATTGTTTGATTTAAAAAAAATTGTTTTAAAATGAGGCTATGTCAAATTAACTATGTAAGTCCGCTATATGCAGTATCTCTTCGAGGGACCGGCGAATGGACTACCGTACATAAATTGAATTTAAATCATGCCCACCGGTGTACAAGCGGTCCCCAGGTAAAACATGTCGTGTGCCCACCCGTGAGCACGCGGGCCGGTAATGTTATTGCGGAGTGACCCACCGGTGGGCATGCGGTCTTTAACGTGTTAAACAGAGAAAGATGACCTGTGATTATTCTACTTTGGCTCAGAGTAGGAGAGAAAACTAAACACCACAAAAGTCCCTAAGTAGGAACTGTGTGTTACTTTAGAAACTGGAAGGTGCCCTGTACTTAGCGTGGCTATGCTAGTTTAGCTCGGATTAAGACGCTTTTCTCTGTATCCCCAATTTTTCCTATGACCCTACACTCAGGGGTTCTGAAATCAAGTCCGATCGGACTTAAATCAAGATTATTTCATTCTTCTGAGTGCATTCTTAATATAAGATTGAACACGTCCTAAAACAAGATCGCAGTTATCAAAACAAGACTAAATTCTTCTTAAATTCTTAAATTGGGAAGAAAACTTTTATTTGGGAGTGAAATTTTATTTCAAGATCTTTCTTTAGGATTTTTCTGTCTTGTTTCTAAATTACATTCTTAAATTAAGATTGTATCAGTCTCAGAACAAGAATGCATTTTTTAAATTTAGCCGTTTCGTCATGTTACGCATAACACACACGTAATTCCGAAAGAGAAAATTTAAGTACGAAACAATCTTAAATTAAGATTTCCGCACTCTTGAATTGATCACAAAGTAAGCTTCTTTTGATCTTAAGTTAAGCTTAATTATTCTTAAAATTATCACAAAAAAATCTTAAAATAAGAATTGGCGGGTTCTTAACCCTCTAGTTCCCAAGTTTTTAATCTTGTTAAAAAAATTACCAGTGATAGTTTTGTGGTGGGGAAGTAATGTTTGTTCGGGGAAAACAATTTCATGTCAATAGGAGGCGTGATAGAGGGTGTAGAAAGTAGAAAGCCTACAGGCCTGCTTGGGAAACTAGCCAAAAAATCCCATATGAAAATTTTTTTTTTAAATTAATTAAAATTTTTAATTTTTTTTTAATATATGTAAACATAAATAACGGGTAACAGTTTCAGTTCATACGCCTAATAGACATTAAATAAAAAGGGGTAGGACTAAGGCGAGAGGTAATGTGTCGTGGGGTAGTTTATACACTGATTTTGGGGGGTGTATAAAGTAGGAAAACTAAAAAAAATCGGTATTGGTATATATATATGGCGGTTCTTATTTTTTTTAATGCCTTGTTATCTTTTCACACAGATGTAGACAAATCTACTCCATGAAATAAAGGACTAGGGGAGACTAGTTCTCTCATCTACCCCCACGGACTACGCCTTAGTATAGATTTTTGCAGTGACATGATCTTTTTTACATTGCGGTGTATCAAAATTTCGGTTCAAATAGAAAAATAATGCTTAAATAGCGAAAAAATATCATCAATGACCGTTAATTATTTACGCTTTTCATCCCAAGGAGACCTACAGACACTCTTGGCTTTGGGTTAGGTAGGAGGAGTGTAACAACTTTTTTTCATAATTTTTTTTTTATTTTCTCAAAGAACACATTAACAGCTACTCACCAGTAATTTTTTTAGTTTTATTGAGGCTCACAATTTATTTAAAATAATTTTTGTTTCTCACACAATTTCAAAAATAATTATTCGCTTGCTTTCTCACGAAACTTCAACTTTGTCTTACAATTACTGCCGTTGTGCATGCGGCAGCGTTAACAGACTACATTTATTTTATAAAATGGAGATTCCTCTTTCCATACGTGTAAAATCAGCTAGAAAAATCATAAGGTGTAATTTATAGAATTTTTTTAAGCTTAGGATGTCTACAGGCCTTCTTGGGAACTAGAGGGTTAATTTAAGATTTTTCAAGCTTAACAGACTTTTGTCAACGGATCGGCTTCATTTTGAATGTAAAATCTTGATTTTAGCTCGTTTTTTCTCTTAGTGTACGCACTTTATTTTGAAAGAGAGCAGTTGTTTTCAGTATCCACCTATCCATCTGAATCTGTCTAATATCTTTAATATTCTATGTATGTATAGTTCCTTAGGATGAATTTTTTTGCTGATATTACAACAGATCAGCTGCATTCTAAGTGGACTCCTTATAGTTGATTCCTTCATCTAATCTAACAGAACTTCCTTAGGTTAGGGTAAGGTGGTTGTCGGAGAGCGGAACTTGGCTTACACACTTAAGACACAAAATAGGCCCATTGTGAACAAGGAAACATCGATCTGTCTTAATGAAAGTCGGAGAGATTACAGAAGCCAATTCAATTTGTGCATAAACCCTAGAAAATTTCCTATGTTAACTTGTCTAAGGTGGTCTAAGTTTTCGAAGAAGCATAGGCATTTCCATCTTCGTCTAAAGAGAGCCGGGCTGTAGCATAGACGTTGGCTTAAAGTCGATTCCTCCTCTTCAATAACTTCAAAACTTCCTTCCTATTCTTCAGATACATCAAAGTAGTATAGAGCTGGTTACTTAAGTTGAGTTAGGTGGAAGTGGCAGTCAGGGCTCGGTAGGCCACAAGTGGGACCCATTGTGAAACGACAGAATCGAAGGAGTGATGTGTCCTACTGCAAGTAAATTGACTTAGTTCTTAGAAAATGCTGTTTCACGCAGTAGTTGAAGGTCGACGGCATAGAGAGAGACCGTGTCTCCGTTAGAAGAACCAAGTTGGGGTCGTCCTATTGTCTCTTGGTGTGACCTTCTGGGAACAACGCACGGAAAGCAGGGTTAGGTTAGGTTAGGCAACTTGACTGGCCAAGTCGGCCACGCATAGATTCTATTGGGTCCCTAGCGGTACCAATTAGAGTTCCTTAGTCTTGCGGATCGACGTAAAAAAGATCGGTAAGAATGCGGTTATTCCCAGTGAAGTTCAGCAGCGACTCATGGTTAGGGACATCCTCTAGCCCAGAAAATAAGGGGACCCCTAAGTGAGTAAGGCGCAGTCTTGAGATGGCCTGACAAGAGAAAAGAATGTGCTCCAGGGTTTCATTGGCACTCTACGGTAAACAGGGGCGCACAGAGAGCATTTTGCGGTAAACCATAACACGGAACGGGTTGTTATGGCCAGCAAAGTGAGAAAGTAAGTAAGGTTGACTTAGTACAGTATCTGCCTCTTCGTCATGATATCATACATACTATCCACTAAATATTGTTCTTTGATTTTCAACTCCTAACTGATGATGTCTAATAAAGATATCTCAAAAGTCAGGAGTCACCAGAAAACTTGAAAAAAAAAGTACTTTAAAGTTTCTTCATATGTAGAGTTTGTCGTTTGTTCCACACCCTTTATTGCAACATTCTCAAAGCATACTTCCAGTCCGTTATGTTTGCTACTGTTGGCAATGTCGCCGGCAACAACGTTACCAACATCATAACCGTTGTCATCATCATCATCACCGAGAGCGTCATTGGGACAAGTGAACGCAGAAAGCAGCCTGAGCAGCAAAATCTCTCGTGCATAAGAAACATTTTAATTTTGAAAGGGTCTTCAATGAAAATTGCCTCGATGCATAAACCTGCGACTGACACAAACACAAACAGACAGGCGAACGAACAAACAAACAAACTGTCAGACAAATGGACAGACGAACAAATAAGTAAACATGCTGAAAGAAAGTGTATGCACGAAACGTCCGACTGACAGCATAGCAGGATAATGTACACACACACACACACGCACACACACATACACAGTTCTATTTACGCTCACGCATGGCAAAGTAGCGTCAAAGTTAAATTGAATTGTACGCCCTCAGCTGAGGCGGCCCAACGGCTGTTTGAGCTGCCCAAACAGCTAACCGACCAGCTAAAAGCCAGTGGCGCTCCCCCTCCAACAAAAAACACCAACCTGCAGCTCAAGAAAAATATCCAACAGGAAGCGCTCGAATTTACCCCAAAGGCTCAGTCATCAAGTTAAGTTTATATTTTTTAAAACACCAACAACAACAAATTGTAGCATGGCAAATGAAATTTGCGTAAAGGCAGCAAAACAGTTTTGGACGCACGAAAACGTTTAGACGACTCAGTGTTGCGGCGACAAAGCCTTCAGAAAAAGGATAATTCAATGTCAGCGACAATGTGAGGTGCAGCAGTCACCGCTGACGCAGCAACCATTGAAAGCAAAAAGGGCGAAAAAGTGCGTACGTTACCTTTGACACGTCGTCGAGCAGCCAAATAGAAACTTGTCACGAATCGCGGCACAACCTGAGACGTTAAAGTGCCAAATGTGAAACGCCAAATGCTAAACTAATGAGCGAGTGTGAGTGACCTACAGTCTGTCAATAAAGTGCGGCGAATTCTTTCTTTAGTTTAGGTTCAGCAAAAGTCGCACTTCAATTTGGAGGCCTAAAACGGGCTCATTGCGCATCCACTTATGTGAAAGAATACCCAACATTCTCCAATGAAATTTCAGTCAAGACTTCAGATGACTTCTTCAGGCTGAGATTGACACCTTTCTTACGGCAGATTCTGTAATTCAGCTACTGCTGCGTTACTCAGACAAGACAGGAATCTAGACCCAAAAAGCTTTTGTCATTTAAAACACTCGCTACATATATCATTACAAGAGTCAGATTTCTTTATAAAAACACATTTCAAGGCTCTTTATGGTTTGATCAGTAGGAACAACAGCTTTCGGAAAATTCTTTCCACAACTTTGTAATCTCTTTGAAACCCTATACAACATGGGTCCACTCTCCTAGACCTTTAACATAATAGGTTCCATAAAAATACGTGGTAAGTTCCTAAAGAAGAAAATGATCCATAGAAGTACAGTTCAAAAGATCCATACCACATCTATGTAATCTCTCCAAAACCCTATAAAACGTGAGCTCACACTCATGTATAGGTCCATGAGTGTGAAGAATAGCATCCATAGAAGTTTAGAATAAGATCCATAGAAGACTATGAAGACATTTCCCCATACGACACCTTTCTTCCCGGATATTTTTTGTAATCTCTTTCAAATCATGTAAAACAAAGACTAACACACATAGACCTATAGAAGAAAAGGATCCATAGAAGTACATTTCAACCAAATATGAAAAAACTTCAAAAACCCCTATAAAACATGGGTTCACTCTTACTAATTTATAGAATAATAGCATCCACTCTCCTAGACCTTTAACATAATAGGTTCCATAAAAGTACGTGGTAAGTTCCTAAAGAAGAAAAGGATCCATAGAAGTACAGTTCAAAAGATCCATGCCACATCTATGTAATCTCTCCAAAACCCTATAAAACGTGAGCTCACACTCATATATAGGTCCATGAGTGTGAAGAATAGCATCCATAGAAGTTCAGGATAAGATTCATAGAGGAATATAAAGAAATTTCACCATGTGACACCTTCTTCCTAGTACTTTCAAAAGATCCATACCACATCTATTTTATCTCCTTTCAAAACCCTATACAACATGGGCTCACAGTCATGGACCTATTGAGGAATAGGATCCATAGAAGTACAATTGAGGCGAATGTAAAGAAAGTTCCCAATGCGACACCTTCTCCCTTTCCTTTTACTTTCAAAAGATCCATACCACAACTTCTAATCTCTTCAAAATCCTTAACACCATGAGAGAGAATAAGATCCATAGACGAATATGAAGAAATTTTACCATACGACAACATTTTCCCTAGTAATTTGAAAAGATCGACACCACAAGTTTGTAATCTCTCCAAGCCGTATGCAACATGGGTTCATAGGCTTTATAGAAGAATAGCATCATATAGGGAAATAAAAGGAACAATTGAGCTGAATATAAAGAAATTTCACACTACGAAACTTTTTGTTCTCGTACTTTCATAAGGCTCATAGGACAAGATAAGATAGAAGAATATAAAGAAATTCCATCATAAGACACCTTTCTTCCCGAGTAATTTCAAAGGATCTATATCTCAACTTTGTAATCTCTTCAAAACTCTATACAACATGGGCTCACATGGGACACCTTCTTCCTAGTACTTTCAAAAGATCCATACCACATCTATGTAATCTCCTTTCAAAACCCTATACAACATGGGCTCACACTCATGGACCTATTGAGGAATAGGATCCATAGAAGTACAGAATAAGATCCATCGAGGAATATGAAGAATTTTCACCAGACGACATCATTCTCCCCGATACTTTATAGACATGATCCATGCTGCACGTGAATGTCGGACGACAACAGCTCGTACCACCTGACGACCAGACGACATATATCGTCTCGTCTAATACTTACAACAGTTGCCCGATTTTGCCATACCGGCACAACTGACATATAACGTTGTAACGCTTCGGTCACAACCGATCCTAAACATTACAACTCATCTCATGCCCAGCGCCCCATAAACGTGTTCGTAGTCAGTTTTTGTTGTGGTCCCTCGTATTTTTTCGGTGTGGCCTCTAATGGTGTGTTTCGGTGTTTAGCTAAACAATGCATTAGCGTCACACTAACTCACACACTAACCGCACCAACTCGTCCACCGTACAACCCACTGACAGTCATCCATCCGTTCGTGCCTCGTGCGCTGTCAAACAACTGTCAGTCGAACATAAACTCGTTAGGATATTGTCCTCATCGTCCAGTTAAAATATTTGCCAGCACGAACGTTACTTTTCGTCAGCGTATCATCTACCCCGTTGTTATTGTTATTATTGTTGTTGTTGTGGTTGTCTGCGAGTGTTGTTGCCTTTATGTTGTTTTCTTATTTTTTAGCACTGTTTACTGAGAAAATATTGACGCTCCCGAGTTGAGTTTGACATTTCTAGTTTCGCGCAACGAGTGAAGGGGGGCTCGCACAAAATAAACTTTAGACGTTATTTGCGTGCTGGGAATAATATTTTTGTTGTTATTGTTGTTGCTGTCGTTTTGGACGGGCGTCAGTGGATGGATGAAGTTTGTTCAAGTGACGAAAATGCATTTGTTGAAGGCTAAGTATGATGGATAAACAGCGTAATGGAATTGCTTGCTGGGATAGAGAAAATATTTGAATGCAGATTGGTTGAGGGAAAAGTATTTCATAACAATTATTTTGCGCTAAGAGATTGAGTTTTGTTGGCTTAGAGTGGGTCAACGAAAATAATCGTATAAATATTTTGTAGGTAAGACTTGAATTTTTCAAAGCTGTTGGGCTGATATGGTTTGGAATTGTGAGTGTGAATCTATAATAATTTCTTCTTCTTAGTTTCTCCATATAGCCAACAAACGGTGGCAAGAGGAGAGTACTTGCGGTATAACCAAACAGTTTTGGTTCACTTTTAATACCAGACGCAATGAAACTATTGTCTCGCTAAGGAGACAACACATCAATATTTTCGTTGCAATTTCGTCTGGGCATTGTCTATTTGGACGTCATGCCAACAGATTAAATCTGAAAATGAAGAAAAAGAAAAGACTATAGGTAGCTTTCTCTGCCACTGCCCGGCTCTCTCTAGACGAAGATGGGAATCCCTCGGCTCTTCCTTTTTCGACAGCTTTAATAAACTTAGTTCAGTCCACATCAGAGACTTTATCCACAATTCAAATTGGCTTCTATAGGCTCCGACTTAGAGTAAGAGAAGTAAGATCACTTTCTTCTTTGTGATATTACAACGGGCCCATTTCTTATGACAAGTTCCATGCCCAGACAGCCACCTTAACCTAACTTAATCAGACCTAACCTAACCGAATCTGACTTCCTGTTCCAGAGTTTAGGAGATCTAGTCGATAGTATCATTCATAGTTGACTTAGCTTTGTTAGAAGTTCAAACTAGTTCTGTGATCTAGAACTGAATCTCCATAACTTTTGTACCACAAAGGGCTTTGATGGCCTAAGTGACTTCCCCTTTAGAGCAGCTTATCCTTACTTACTTAGAAACCAGGAATGTGGATAAAAAATTCCCACAGTTTGATGTAGCATGGGACGTAGCTGTTGAACCAGAGTTGGTAAAACCAGTGAAAGTGTTATTCCTAAACACACTGAAATCTTTAGACACCCAGTAGTTAAAGTTAATTCGTCATCAGAAGTTTGTTTCGTCATAACTTTCAAAGTCCATTGTGGCTCTGAACAACTTCTTCTAAGAGAATATAGGGAATCAAGTTCATAGAACCATTCACAGTCTTCTTAGATTTGAAGCTCAAACTGGTTTTATGAGGTCGACAACTGGAAATTTGATCATCACAATGGATTGCGGTGGCCTTCTCTAGAAACTGCCACCCTTTTTTTACCATTTGTATTTTTTTTTATAAATTTAACAGTTTTTATTAATTTATTTATAGGGAAATTTAGAGCTATAACTCACATACTGAGTACCTTGAATTGCTCATTGTGATTCTAAATAATTGTGATATCACAATGAGTCTTAATGGCTTAGGTGAGTTCATCTTTGAAACAGACACTACTATCTGCATTACATAGTTTTGGATTTGTAAAATAAATAAAATTAAAATTTAAAATAATAAATAAAATAAAATTTTATTATAATTTAATTTAAAATTAATAAAAGTTTTATATATTTTTTTTATAGGAAACTTGGATCTTAAACTCATATACTGACTAGCCTTGATTGCTCGTTGTGAATAGTTGCGTTATCCCAATGGGCCTCAATGGCCCAAGTGAACTTTCCTAATCCTACCGACTTACCTTTAAATTTTTTTTTTTAAATCATCAAGTTTTTATATATTTATTTGTTGAAAAAACTGGAGGTATAACTCACATACTGAGTACCTTTAATTGCTCGTTGTAAATCCCAATAATTGTGATGTCACTATGAGTCTCGATGGCCTATGTGTGTTCACCTTTGAAACTGACACTACTGCCTACATAGTTTTGAAATATATTTATAAATAAAATTTTTATATATTTATTTATAGCAAACTTGGATTTATAAATCACATATTGAGTACCTTTCATTGCTCGTTGTGAATCCGAGTAGTTGAGTTATCCAAATGGGCCTCAATGGCCCAAGTGAGCTTCAATAATTTTACCTACTTTCCTTTAAGGTTTTTGGTGATAAATCATATCATTTTTAAAAATTTTTTTGTTGGAAATCGTGGAGGTATAACTCCCAAATTGGGTACCTTTAATTGCTCGTTGTGAATTTGAATATTTGTGTTCTCACCATGGATCTTTCCTTTCAAGCAGTCACTTCTATTTAAGTACCTTTGGATGTTTTTTTTCATAAATCATAACATTTATTTGTAAGCAGGTGGGGCTATAACTAAAATACTGAGTACCTTTAATGTTGTAAACCGAATAATCGTCGTGTCGCAATGGCCTAAGGAAAATCCCAAGGGAGCAAACACTACTACCTACTTACCTTGAAATTTTTTTTGAAGAAGTCACAGTTATGGTCCCAAAATCGGCCTCTTTGACCTAAATGCCGTCACTCCTATCTGCCTTTAAATTTCCATTACAAATCACAAAGTAGTTTCTTTTATTTAGAAAAATCTTGAGCTATAACTGACAAACTGATTACCTTTAATGGCTCGTTGTAAATCTGAATAATTGTATTCTCACCATGGATCCCTATGACCTACCTGAACTTTCCTTTCAAGCAGTCATCATTGGATTTTTTTTTTTAGAAATCCTTTCATTTATTTGTAAGAAAACCTGGAGCCATAAGTTACATACTGAGTACCCTTAATGTTATAAACCCGAATAATTGTCATGTCGCAAAGGGTCTCTATGGCCTAAGTGATCTCCCCTTCAAAGCAGACACCACTACCTACTTACCTTTAAATTTTTTTTTAAGACGTTTTAGTTATGATTCCAAAAAGGGCCTCTATGAACTAAATGCGGACACTCCTAACTGCCTTTAAATTTCATTTAAAAATTCCAAAATAGTTTATTTTGTTTAGGCAAATCTTGAGCTATAACTCGCATACTGAGTACCTTTAATTACCCAACACTGCAGCTGTGCGCGCTACAGTTAACTTTCATACTTTTATTGGTTGCCAATAAATTAAAAATTTTATGACATTTTGTCATTCGCAGTTCACAGTTAGCTGCGGCCGAGTGTATGTGGTGCGATATGCCGAAAACCACACATCGTATTTATGGCGCTGCAGTGAATTATGAATTCATCAGTCGACATCATGCGGGCATTGTAATTATTTACATATAAATATGCCACAGATACGACACAGTTCAATGCCAAAATGCAGCGCGCCAACTCTGCTTCGACGCTGACTGCTGGCCGCTGCTGAAAAAAGTGCGTCGTTGACCTTTGAATGTTGTTGGCATGTTGGCAGCGTGTTGCGAGTTTGGGCTGCTGGTAACTGCTGGTAATTAACTTTGCATTGCATTGTTTGCTTCACATTATTTTTTTTTATTACTCTTTTTTTCCACAGCCATTTCATGTTTTTTTCTATTGTTTTATTGTTTTTATTTTTGTATTTTTTTCTATTGTTTTATGCTTTCATTGCAGCACTGGCTGCACGTGTGTATGTTGTAAATATTACAATATTTATGTGTGTTTATGATATATGAGCAACATTTCCGTCAGCCACGAAAATATGAGAATTTCGCCGCGGTGGCAACGCAGCGAGCACAGGAAACGCACGCGGTATGTGTGCCGGAATTGTCGCTGCTACGCAGCTGGCAGTCGGCACGCAGCGCAGCGCAGTACAGCAGAGCAGAGCAGAGCCAGCCAAGCGCAGCCAGTGCGCCCAACTAGGGGCCAACGCAGTGTCCAGCTGTGCCGACCGCTTTTGGTCAGCGGCACAGCGTGTTCGACGAAACAATTTTGTACACTTTTGTGCAAATCGCATAAATTTCACTCAAGTGGTCCCCAGCTTATGGGGTTGGGTTGCCACACACACACACACACGCAAACATACGCAGCGGCACCAAGTTGGCTGTAACAACTCGAAAATAATTAATATTTATTGCCAACAATGAAATATTATCAAATTGCATAATTGCCCACTAGCCGCACTCACACACACACACACTAACGCACGGACCAGCGCCCGCGCGCCCCAAACGCTGCTACAAGCAAGCTTCAGTTGGTGTTGCTGTTGCTCAACACTTTCGACTCGCTGTTGTCGCCAACGTCAGCAAGACGGACGCGTGTGCGTGCTGTGCAACGCTTTACGAAAAAATACCACAGTTTAGTCCGTTTCCTTTAGAGCCTTTATTGCCTGTCGTATGTAGAAGAAGAAGAAGAAGCAGCACCCTTCTCTTTTTTGCTTCAGTATTTTTTAATTTGAACCACTTTGATATGAAATAAAAATACGTATTTTTCTCTTTAAATATTTTTATTTCCTTTGAGTTAGACTTTTTTTGCCACGTTTTTTTTTCTTTTCTTCCAGGCTTTGCTTTGTTTTCCATTTAATTTTTTTTTCTTCTTTTGCTACTTTTCTCATTCTTTTTACTTGTTTTTTTTTCTCTTTGCTTCTTGTGACTTTTGCTGGCTTTTGTTGTCCTTTCGTGTTTTCAAGTGGTAAATTGTTGCCTTTGTGCCTTTGCCATCGTTTGGCCACCTCTTGTTGCCGCAGCCTTTTGATATATGAAGCAAGTTTAGTTTGAGACATTTCTGGATTAAACTTTCGTGTAATTATGGGCTTTGAACATGAACCGCGCACTGGACATGCGCTGCGTTGGTATGAAACATTAAAATTCACAAATATTGCAAGAGCAGCGGGATGAGAAAGAAGCATGAGGCAGTCGAGCAGGGAAAGATCGAGTAAGGCCAGCGTTCAGCAAAGTTGGGCTAAGCTTTGCGTAGTCAGCGGCAGTTTTATTACTTTGCAGAAAATTGTGTTCATGAGCCGAAATGTGTTTGAACGTAATTTTGGGCCTTTTTTGTGGAAGACTTTGGCAAAGTTTGTGCTCGAATGAAATCAAATAATGCTTCAAATTGAAGAGTAAATATTTCCTACGCAAATGTTCTAGAAAGATAATTTAACAATCATCTGCAAAAGTTTTGTGGCGTGGCATAACAAAAAGCAATCCACTTGTTCAGGTCCTTTTTCGTTGCTTTGTGGTTCACTCTGGCCTTCTCTCTTCCTGACTCATCCTCTCCAATCGCCCATAACGAATTCTCATCGTCAAATGATTATCCCAAGTTAAAGTGGCTGTCTGGATCTGGGTCCGAATTCTTTTTGAAAACACAAGAAGAAAGAAGTAATGTGTCTACTGAAAGTCACTGGATAGCCCATGTAAGCCAATTTCCATAGACTTTAACCTTCCTTGCTGTTCTTTTCCATCCTTCCTCGTTGTTTGCTCTTTTCTTTGTTTTTCCTCGCTCTTTGTCTTTCTTTTATCTTTGTCTTTATCTTTGCCTTTGCCTTGCAATGTCTTTATTGCTTGCCTTCTTCGTCTTTCCCTGGTCGACGTTCGACGTTCTTTTCTATCTTTTCTGGTTCTGTGTGATGGTTGTCTTTTCTTACTTTTTGTATTTCTTTTAGCTTTGACTTTCTTCTAGCTTTGACTTTGTCTTGTTAGTTTCTTTTGGCCTGTTTTCATTGTCTTTCCTCATTCTTTAACTTACTTCTCTATGTTTTATCATAATTTGCTTTTCGTGTGTGTCATTCGTCGTACTTCTATCTTTGTCTTTGTGCTTTGCTCTTCTTAGATTTTTTTCTTCATTTTTGCTTATTATCTGCTTCTTTATTTGACTTTCCTTGCTCTTTCTTTTTTATCATTTTCTTTTATCCTTTTTATTTTCGCTTAGCACTTACTTTATTTTTGCTTGTACTTTCCTATTGCTTTGATCTCAGTGCAATATCTCCTTTTTAAATCAATTATCCTATTGCTGGTCTTCATTTTCTTCCTTCTTCTTTAACCTACTTTTTTATCTTTTCAGTTCTTGATTTTTGTGTGTGTCTTTATCCTTTCATTGCTGCACTTCTATGTCTTTCTTCTTTCTTTCCTTCCTTTGCTTCCTTTCCTTCCTTTCCTTTCCTTTCTTTCCTTTCCTTTCCTTTCCTTTCCTTTCCTTTCCTTTCCTTTCCTTTCCTTTCCTTTCCTTCCTTTCCTTCCTTTCCTTCCTTTCCTTTCCTTCCCTTCCTTTCCTTCCTTTCCTTCCTTTCATTCCTTTCCTTCCTTTCCTTCCTTTCCTTCCTTTCCTTCCTTTCCTTCCTTTCCTTCCTTTCCTTCCTTTCCTTCCTTTCCTTCCTTTCCTTCCTTTCCTTCCTTTCCTTCCTTTCCTTCCTTTCCTTCCTTTCCTTCCTTTCCTTCCTTTCCTTCCTTTCCTTCCTTTCCTTCCTTTCCTTCCTTTCCTTCCTTTCCTTCCTTTCCTTCCTTTCCTTCCTTTCCTTCCTTTCCTTCCTTTCCTTCCTTTCCTTCCTTTCCTTCCTTTCCTTCCTTTCCTTCCTTTCCTTCCTTTCCTTCCTTTCCTTCCTTTCCTTCCTTTCTTTCCTTTCCTTCCTTTCCTTCCTTTCCTTCCTTTCCTGCCTTTTCTTCCTTTTCTTTCTTTTCTTCTTTTCTTTTCGATCCCTTCCTTCCTATTCTTTCTTCCCTTTCCTTCCATTTCTTCCTCTTCTTCCTTTCATTTTCCTTTTTTCCTTTTGCCTCATTTCCTTTTCTTCTTTAACTTTACACGTTCTTTGCTTTTTATTTTGTCTTCTTACACTCCTTGTTTTTCTTCCATCTCTGTTTTTCTTCTTTCCTTATCTTTCGTCAGTTTTATTTGCTCTGTCTTCATTGTCTTCCCTCGCTCTTTGACTTACTCATATATCTTTGCCAGTTATTTGTTATTCGTCAGTGTCTGTCGTTACACTTTCTTGTTCTTCTATCTTTGCTCGTTTCTTATCTATCCTGTATCATTTTTCTATCTTTCCACATTGTTTGCTTATCTTCTTTGTTTTTTTGTTATTCTTTGTATTTCTTCCTGCTTTCCTCCATCTTTCTCTTCACCTTATTACTTTATTTTTCCCTCAGCAAATCTCTTCAACGCAACCTTCAACACAATTTGAACACTTTTGCAAGCTACGTAATTTCCGTTTATATCGCATGATAGCCCACCTATTTTTGGCAAAGTATACAGAAAAAGCCTCACCCTAAAGTACTTTAGCCTACATTCGTCTCACGTTGCAATCATCATAAAGCCGGTCATATCAGCGACACAGCTCGAACATAGAACCAGTTAACACGCTAACACCTCCGGCGCTCAATGTTTCCTCTACGCGCGAGCGATGCCCTTTAAAATTCCAATATGCGTCCTTGGCACGCAGAGCGAGGTATGCGAACGCCCCCCCCCAACAAGCAAGTGGAAATTTCCCAACCAACAACAACAACAATAACTAACAAGTAACGCTTTTAAACCTTTAACCGCCAATGAAATATGGTTTTTTCTGTGATCTTAAAGTAAAATAGGAAATTGAAAGGAAAGATAAATGTTTGAAGAGGAGAAAACTAGAAGACCATGAAAAGGAGAAGTAGAACAATATACAAAGCATGAAGAAAGGAGAAATTTGTCTTCTTCTTCTTTTGTGTTTCTTTGTGAATTGCCTTCATTTGTCACAACGAGGAAGTGTGTCATATGAACTTTTTGCTGTCTTTGTGCTATTTTCAGTGTCAAACTTTCGCTGACTCAAGAAAATAAAAAACGTTTTTGGGACATACATATGTCACATTAACAACAAATATACATTTTTGGGACACTTATATAATACATAAACAACAAATATACATTTAGTCTGTAAATTTTGAGCTTGTTATTCATTCACTTAGTCTGTAAGAACATCTTTTTTCATTGACTGAATTTAATAAAGAAAGAAAGAAAGACATTTTTGGGACACACATATGTCACATGGGCCATATTAGGGTTAAACTACAATTTGTACCTACTTACATAAACGCAACTCGTTCTAAATAAGGCAACAACAAATAACATACATACATACAGTACTGTATGTAGTTGTTGTTGTTGTTTTACATTTGAGGTCTATCAGCTAAATCCGAGCGAAGTGCAAACTTCCGTTGCTCATAAACCATGGCGAACAGTGTGAAAGCTGAAAATGCACGAATTATGGCAACGACTGGCTGACTAAAAAATCAGCTGACCTGCGCTGCAGTGGAGGCCACAACGACAGACGCATGAAAAAGGACAGCCAGATGCATGAAGAAGGAAATTCACAGGAAGCGCAACAAACAATTTCATTTCCAGCTGTAATACATTTTCGGCCAACGCTGACAATGTCGACGCTGCGCAAATCGGCAAATGATGAAAATTTGACCCAGTAGTGCCGAATGTGGGGTTGCACTGCTCGACGGAGCCGACCGGTACGCAAATACATTTTAAATGTTAAGTCTGGCAAAATGCTGTTTTAAATAGCCTGGCAGTGGTTTATTGCTCTGGATTTATCAAACAGCAACAACAACTACGACAAACAGCTCCAAAAAGGGGCCAATGTCCTTTCGGCACTTTGTCTACTTAGTACGTTTGGTTGTTTTGTTGTTTGTGTAGTTTGTTATTATTGGTTTTATTTGTTTATTTTCTTTGCTCAAGGTTTTAGTTTTTCTGTGTAGCGTGTTTTTGTTGTTGTTATTTTGTTGCAGCTAATCCATTTGGTTTGCTGTCACAATATGCGGCTCCAGTGTCCGTTCGTGCGGCGGCTGATGGGCGTTGCGGCTGTTTCTGGTTCAGTGTGGCAAAGCTACACGGAGCGAAAGAAAATATGAGATTAAATTGAAATTAGTGGGAACTTTCTAATTTTTTTACATCCAACTGAGTGTTGGTAAATTGTTTTCTATGTTTTCTAAACTCTTTCTATATTCGTTTGCTCTTTTTTAATTGATTTCATTGCTTTTGTCATCTGTACCTATTTTTTATTAATTTTTTTAACAAATTTTTGAAAATATGAAATTCAATTGAAATTAGTGGGAACTTTCTAATTTTTTTACATCCAACTGAGTGTTGGTAAATTGTTTTTTTATGTTTTCTAAACTCTTTCTATATTCGTTTGCTCTTTTTTAATTGATTTCATTGCTTTTATCATCTGTACCTATTTTTTATTAATTTTCTAAACAAATTTTTGAAAATATGAAATTCAATTGAAATTAGTAGGAATTTTCTATTTTTTGTTGATCGAATTCAGTGTTGGTCAATTGTTTTCTATATTTTCTAAACTCTTTCTATATTCTTTTGCTCTGTTTTAATTGATTTCATTGCTTTTGTCCTCTGTACCTAATTTTATTAATTTTCTTAACAAATTTTTGAAAATATGAAATTCAATTGAAATGATTAGGAATTTTCTAATTTTTGTTCATCCAATTCAGTGTTGGTCAATTGTTTTCTATGTTTTCTAAACTCTTTCTATATTCGTTTGCTCTGTTTTAATTGATTTCATTGCTTTTATCATCTGTACCTATTTTTATTAATTTTCTTAACAAATTTTTGAAAATATGAAATTCAATTGAAATGGGTAGGAATTTTCTAATTTTTGTTCATCCAATTCAGTATTGGTCAATTGTTTTCTATGTTTTCTAAACTCTTTCTATATTCGTTTGCTCTGTTTTAATTGATTTCATTACTACTTATTGTCATCTGTACCAATTTTTTATTAATTTTCTTAACAAATTTTTGAAAATATGAAATTCAATTGAAATGATTAGGAATTTTCTAATTTTCGTTCATCCAACTCAGTGTTGGTCAATTGTTTTCTATGTTTTCTAAACTCTTTCTATATTCTTTTGCTCTTTTTTAATTGATTTCATTACTATTGTCATCTGTACCAATTTTTGAATTTTCTTAACAAATTTTTCTCAGTGTATCGCCAATAAAATAACAAAAACCTAATGTATTGATGTGAAAAAATAAGACAATGTAATCACAAATTGGGGGGCACAAGAAATTTCATTTGTTAAAAAGAATAAAACTCAATTACGAACAGAAGTGCAAAACTGATGGAAAGAAAATGCCACCACAAGGAATACAAGCAAAGCATGGCAAGCGGATTATGATATATGGACGCGTTTGGCACATTTGCTGGCCCACATTGCCAATCCCACTGGCCTCATTCGGGGCGCAAAATTATTGCTAACGAGTACAAGTGTGCGTTGAATTGTGTTCTGGCAAGGCATGGAACGACAGCGACTGGTGTTAGGGCCACAGCCATAAATGCGTTAAATCCTGGTGACACCAACGCACGAAATGCAAGCAAAAAAACAAAAAAAAATAATGAAAATTTCTACAATAAATTTGCATTTTTTCTTGATGGCTGTGTGTGTGTGTGTGTTAGTGCTCAGCTACACCTCGCGCAAGCAATTCATGGAAAATGTAAAATATTTCCTTCACTTGGCGCTGTAACGCCCTTAAGTTACTTATGCCACACACACACACAAACATACACACACATTTACACATACACACACACACACATCCCCCACATACACTTGTTGTATTTGTACGCTACGCTGTCACTGGCGCAAATGTCTTTTTTTCTCTACTGAACTGCCTCCGTAACGGTGTTTTCTCTCTCCAATGGCGCATGTTGCCGCCTTTTGGCTCTTAAATGATTCCCCACTTGTTTCCTTTGTCGAATGGCTACAAGTTTGGAAAAATGCGTGTGTGTTGCCGGCATTGTCTTGTCGACTCGTTGCGTCGACTGTCGACAATTGCGCCGCGTAAAGCGTAAAGATAAAAAGTTTTCGCCATAGTCACAGCACTTTGCGCTATCCGCAGCGGCACAGCTTCCGTTTCCGCTGCCGTTCGTCCTTTCTGTAGCGCGCGCCTCTGTTTCTGCTGCTTCTTTCCTGTTTCTTCTCTGCAACTGCGTTCTGCCCGCTCTGCGACTACAGTTTGTGCGACTTGTAGCACATTTGTTGTTGTGTGATTTTTTCTAATTTAAATAAAAACTCGGTTAAAATTTTAATAGAATGCCGTAAATTAGAGCCAACATGGAAAATTATACAATACAACAACTAAGTAGAATGCCAAATGCACAGTAAGCGTAAAAAAAAAACTCAACTATTTCACACGCTTTGGCTGCAGGCGGGGAAAGTCCAATTTATGCGCAACGTAGAATGTATGTCTTCCGTTTTTTTTTTCTCTGTATATTTTATTTCTAGTCCTGTTTTGTAAAAATCTGCACACTGGTTCCTCGCTTTGCCGCCCACAACGTCGAGACTCGTGACTCGACTTGGTCACAACTTTTACTCGCCCACGCCTTCCGCTTTGTAGCCCTGAAAGCCTCGAATGGTTGAAAATGTAAAACAAGAATTTCGTAAAAAATTTTACATGCAAATCTTTTGCACGCTGGCGCAATTGTTTTTCCCATATTTTTTATTTTTATTTTTTGCATTCGTTTGCATTTTAAATGATTCAATGTTTGCTACAAAACTGGACTTTTTCACATACAACGTAACTCAGCCTTGCCACCTGGTGTGGTGTATTTTAAAGTGTTTTACAGTGTTGTTGCTTTTCAATCTCAAGCAGAGATTCTTTATTGTTCGTTGAAAACATTTGTATGCGTAAAATAATCAATTTTCATAAAAAATAAAATCCCTAAAAGCAAAAAATAAATTCGCTGGTTGTGTATGGGAGGGAAGCAAACTTTTAAACGAAATATTGTACACTCGAAAATACATTAAGTAGAAACACTTGCACTTGACAGGAAAATTATACTCATATATACATATGTCTGCCCAGTGGCACACAGAGGATTTCATTTTTGGGCAGTTTCCATACACAACTTTTGAGCCCAATGCCATTTTGAACAACATTTGCCACCCACAATTTTTTTTCTAACATATATTTAAGGTCAGTTTGAATCCCCCCCAAAACCCCCCCTTTTATGCGCCACAGCATATGTAATCTTCGTTTTTATGGCATCCTGCTGTTATTTATTAAAAATTAATTCTCTTCTCTCGTTTTCCCTTCAACTTCGGCATTGCATAATTCTTTCCTTTTTGTGTATTCGTTGTTGTTGTTGTAGTTGTTGCTGTTTGCGCTACTTCCACCTGATGCTTTCTTAATTTAAATGTATTAATTTTACATGAGCAGCACACATGACTGACACCACTCGCTCCCCCTCCACTCACCCCAAAGCGCCTTCAGCAGTCATGCAGAGCGCATTAAAAATGTTGAAACAATATGGTTTGGATGAAAAAGATCGCATAAGCAGCAGCTTTGTTGAGATTTTCGCATAATATGATTGAGCACCTGATTCATTTTCCGGCAGTGCAAATATTTAAATAATGAGATATGTACATGTGTGTGTGTGTGTGTGTGGGGGGGGTCTATGTGTGCGCACTCGCGCGTCAGCTTAAGTCCACATGCGATGGAAGTTAATGTAAATATGGGGATTTTCATTTTAATTGTTTAAATTTACATAGAGCAGCAACAATATTTGAACGGCACGTATTTGAGATTAAAATAATGCGTTCGTATGCATTTTAAAACAAAAAAAAAAACAGTAAAAATCAATAATTTTTTTTGGGCAGAAAAAGGTATACATTTTCCTTTTTCCTTAAAATTTAAGGCTACTGCAAAACAAAATCATAAAAATATTAAATAAAAACAATTAAAACCCAGGTTTGTATTAAATTTGAGTCTGCTAGTTGTGTCTATGACAAAAAATAGTAAAAAAATGGGGGGGAAAAATTTTAAAAAAATTTTAAAAAAAAATTTAAAAAAATGTAAAGGTTAGGTATGGTGCAAGGACATCACTTTCACTTCCATGACAAAACATAATAAAAACAAATTGAAAAAAAAAATGAAAAAAATTAAGAAAAAACAAAAAAAATTTTAAATATATTGGAAAATTTACAGTTTAGGTATGGTGCAAAGACAGCAGTTCCACTTCCATAACAAAAATTGTAAACAAAACTAAAACAAAATTTAAAGGTTAGGTATGTTGCAAGGACAGCACTTTCACTTCCATCACAAAACATAGTAAAAACAAATTGAAAAAAAATATAAAAAAATTAAGAAAAACCTAAAAAAAAATTGTAATATATTAGAAAATTTACAGGTTAGGTATGGTGCAAGGACAGCACTTCCACTTCCATAACAAAAAATAGTAAACAAAATTGAAAAAAATTACAAAAAAAAATTAAGAAACAACAAAAAAAATTTTTCAAAATTATTTTCTGAAGCTAACCAAAAGTCTCAATGTGGGCCAAACTAGTTTGACCTCTTTTTAAAAGAGAGCAGATATAACTCGAAATTTTGATAGCCAGATATGTACGTCAGGAATCTTGACCCCAAGGTAAGGAGTTGTTGTCTGTGCAGAGTTCTCCCTGTTATTTCATTTCTACATTTTTTCATCTTCACTGAAATCAGTGAACAAAAGGCGCCATTTTATGAGCCTAAACCCTATGCCGCAGTGTCCTGTGATTACTTCAACAAACTGCCAAACTAAAACTTAAAACTTTCATTGAAACTTTTAGCCGTTTTTGGTTCCTTTGCTGTGTGACGAACCGACAGACAATCAGAGAATAATTCTTACTAGACTACGCAAGGCAGATGACTTGCAAAACTGTTGTAGAACTTATTGAATGATTGTAGGGAAATTAAGTATAGTTTGTATAGAAATTAAGCAGAAAGAAAGAAAGAAAGTCTCAATAGTCCAGTGGGTAGCGCAATGGCTTCTCATACCAGAGGCTCTAGGTTCGATTCCTCGTAAAACACTTATCTACTTCTATCGCTATCCACATGAAGCAAATGAGAATTACAAGAATTGCACAAGTGCGCTCCAAGTGTGAAAGAAAAACTGCCACCCGCCGTTCGGATTCGGCGTTAAACTTTAGGTCCCTCTCCTCCCCCTTTCTCCATGCGCTTGAAATGTGTGCTTTAGTACATGTTGGAAGAGAACAGTATTGCATACAGATTTCAAACGTATGGAATTTGTGGTATCACATATGGAGGCCTTTTAATAGGCCTCCGAGTGTGTCTCTTAACTTAACCTAAGCAAAGAAAATTGCAACGCTAAGAAAACACCATTCATTTAGTTACTCAACTGGCCATAGAAACCCTTTTCCGAGTTACAGCTTGCCGCAAGAGTTCTCTTTCAATGCGTTTGCTTTGCTTTGATCACACCAAGAGATGATAGGACCTTCTTTATCTTGGTCCTTCCATCGGCGACATCGGCTCCCTCTTAGTCATCGATCTTCAACTGCAACTAAACACCTTTTTCAACGGAACTTCATTGTTCATACAAGACACATGGCAACAATCCAGCATTACGAATATGACGCTTAAGTGGAATACCTAAGAAATTAGAAGTGGTGAATTGAAAAACCACAAATTCAGCATCACAAAAATAACTCTTGAATGGAACACCGAAGAAAGTAAAAGTATTGAATTGAAGAAACCCGAAATTCCCAATAAGTAGAAAGATAGATCTAACTATAGTTTCAAGGACATCACTTGGGCCAGGTTGCTCATTGATGTACCATACTAGATTTTCTCCCCTTAAGTAGTCGCTTTCCATACTCGAGTACCGATTAGTGGGTCTTATGAATCTTATAAGTGAGCAAAGATAGTAAAGCTGGAAGTAAAGATATTTTTTTTTGCTATAAGACTTCTTGATGGCGTCTTCTACACGTCTTCAAGACGTTGTCTTCCTAGCGCTGAGCTTTTGCAGAGAAGATGTTCTATTTGCCATCTTTATCTCTGCAGCGTCTTTGGAAGTCGTTATCCAGAATTTCGAGTCTGTTGATATGTTAACCAATAACGCAATGTCCAGTTATAATTTGAACAGCCAAATCAGTATCAGTGGGCGCACACTGAATTTCATTCTTTTCTTGAGGCAAATACCATTTGGAGGCCGTGTCTCCAAATGAAAGACTAAGTTGAGGACGTCCTATCATCTCTTGGTGGTGGAGCAGGCGCGCGCAAAGCAAGTAAGTATCCATATAACGTCAAGTACCTGGACCCCCGTGGGTTACTAAGTTTCATTAGGTCGATGGGTCTAGGGGATGTTCTCTAACGATCTGTAGGGCACAATAGATCAGTAATGGTCTCAGTGCAACTAACCCCCCAATAAATCTAATCTAATATAATCTCATCTAAGTAACCATGTTTGTCAACCAAAAGTTTGATAACAAACAGATATTTAGGGGGCATTTGAACCTCAAAACCCCCTCTGCAAGCGTCACTGATCCGTATGAAGAGTTTCTACAGTGGGATCAACTGTTGAGATCTGAACTAAATCTGCTTGTGACCCAATGCACTAAACACTGAGCCAGTGGCGCACACAGGGAGGGGTTTTAGGGGATTTAAACGACCCCACACACAACAAAATTCAATTCTGATACAAAATATGGTATCAAATGGTATTCAGCTCAAAAGTTATACGAAACACCCCTTCCCCCAAATTGAAATCCTGTGTAAATCTCAACGTCATCAAAGCCATCTGAGCTAACTGAGTCACCTTAATATGCCATTTGTTTCTTTAACTCCTCAGCGCCACGCCTTGACTAATGGAATTTTGAACGCGCTAAACTGTTTCGACTGCGTGAATGTCTTAATTTGCCACAGATGCCACCAAGGCGTGCAGTAGGTTCATGTAGAATGTCACGAAGTAATGTTTTTTCATTCATTGAATTTTTTTTTTGCATTGACCAGTGTCACTTGTAGACACAACTCGAACACACACACACACACATCTCAGCTCGGTATCAAACCCCTGTAGGAATTCGGACTGGTCCAAATGTAGTTTTTCAATTGGTTGCTTGTCAGTCATAGTTGACTTCAGAACCGATTCGTTTCCTTGGAGCAAACTCACCCTTTTAACATGGCGGTGTCCTAGGCGACAGTCAATTGTCCCCGTCTGCATCCATTTGCAACTAGTCCAAAGTCAGTCCTAAGTAAAACAGTTTCTAAACCAGTTGCGAAGCGAGTAGTTTGCGAACTAGTTTATTTTGGATTAGTTTTCTAACCAGTTTTGAATGAAATTTTTAAATATTTATTTTATTTTAAAAATAAAAAATATAATAATATACAATAATTCATCGGGAATGAAAAACAAAATAAACATATGAGCACCAACAAATTGCAACTCTACAAAAAGATGAACATGGACTTGACTTCTGCCGAAAATGTTTGGGGCTTGACCCAGTGCAATTCCTCATCATTATTGACTACGCCTGCAATATTTAAACAAATGAATTAATTCATAAAAATTAAAAAACAAACAAATTACCTTAATTAAAATACCTTTCAACTGCCGCTTCAACTTGTTGCTTCACACAACCACGCAAAATTCCAACTGAAATCATTCAAGGCAAAACATGCACATCGAGCGAGCCTCGAGTCAGAGAAGCAGACATGTTCAAAAAATGCAAAAATGTTTACGTTGTTGCAACAAAAGTATCGTAAGATCAGACTTAACAGTTTTTTTGATTTTGTTGATTGTTTCACCTCTGTTTCGTCTTTCTCATTTTCATTTGCTCTTCTCGCCTATGAACGCGCACACAGAATGTGAACGATTAGACGCGAACTGACTGACTTCTGCATCCGCTGACAGTCACTTGGACAACTAGTTGTCCAATTGACTTACAAAAAACCAGTTGAAAAACCAGTTGAAAAACCAGTTGAAAAACCAATGAATTTTGGGAACCAGTTGTCTCAGATCCGAGAGGGACGCTCCAAATACTGCAACATACCACAACACTCACACTGTCACACATACATAAATGTGCCTCTACACAAAAACGTCGAGAACATTTCGTAATCATTCCATTGCGCCATTGTTGTCGTAGCGCAAAAGGTTGCTGCCGCCACACTGCCGCACAATCCAATCTCATTCAATTCTATTAGCTTTCTATTTATGTTTGTTGCCCGAATGCGCTGAGCCCTTTTTCGTTGCGTCTTTTGTGCTGTGTGTGTCGCATAAAGTTTTCAGCGCCGCATCGCCGCAATCTGCGTCGCACGCTGTAAACACACCGAAACCATGGTTGCACGTTCGAGAGTGGCAAAAGGGTGTGGAGCCGCTTCGTCTTTCACTGCTGCTTGCTGCTTGTTTTTGTTTTTGCATTCAATTGACATTTCAGCTAAAGTCATTGTTTGTCGTCCAAAAAACAAAAACAGCAAAAAAAAAACAGGAGAAAAACGAAAAAATATTGTGGCACAGTGAAAGGAGTGAAAAACCGCGCTGAAGGACGGGAGGCGCGTGCGAACATTGAAGACCCGGGAAAACAAAGGACATTCAAGCTGCATAAATATACAACTAACAACAGCAGCCACAACAGCAACAACAACAGCAATAAGTGCCAAATGAGAAACAGTAGCAGCAGCAGCAGCAGCAACGAAGCGACAACAACAAAGCTGCATGACAGCAGCAGCAAGAAGCCCCGCGACCCCAAACAATGGCGGGACCTAATGGGGTGTGCGTAATGTCGGGGCTAATGCGCGTACACTACCTCAGTAGCAACAACAACAACAACAACTACACTAACACCATAGAACCTAATGGCATGCGGCAACATGACCACGCACCGCCACGTCGGCATTGTTGTCAATGTTGCATGTTGTTGAGTGCTTTTCGCTCGTTTCGCTTTAAAGAAAATCTGTGCAAATTGCAAAAGCGCCCAGAACGCAAAACCCTTTTCACTATGCGCTGCTGCGTTCGCTGCTGTCGCTTTCGAGCAGGTTTTAGCGACGCCACGGCGAAAATATGACAGCGCGTGTGCGTTCGGCTTCGCCTCATAATTGGCGTACTTATGCGCAGCATTGGCAGTGCTGCACCGGCGGAGAAGTGCTCATTTCCATTACTTCCGCTGTCACGTGGGCGTCCAGTGTGTCCTACGTTTACCCATTAATTTCTCCCCACGCTCCCCTGCTGCGCTGTTCGCCACCGTTTTATTGAGGAATTTTTGCCTTCTGATTACAGTCGAGACTTGGCCAATGCTGTGGCTCGCTGTTGCTAAAAATTGTCAGCAATTTGTAGTCGGTGTTGCTTTTCCCGGCGCCGTGCTGAGGTGACCAGACGTAGAAACTTGTTTGGCGCTTTTTCTTCATAAAAAAAGAGTTGAATTTGTTGGAAGATATTTGTTAGGTTTGTTGAGAAAAAGTCTTCTTACCACCAACGCTCAGTGGCACACACAGGATTTAATTTGGGGGAGGAGGAGGGAAGGTTGTTTCGTATAACTTTTGCGCTCAATTGTAGTTTTGGTATTTGGGGGTTTGAAACCCCAAACCCTTCTTCCTCTTGTGCGCGCCACTGTCACCCCCAACTCTCTCTGATAAACTTCTCGGTAGATAGTTGGGCAACAATCAAGGCAACGAGTTCCCTAGTCTATCATCCAAAAATATCCTGCATTGCCGGGAAGCCCTATAAAAGTTAGCTCCTAACTGCAAGCTACACATTTACTGCTTACCCGGCATCGATAGTCCAGCAGGTCGCGCTGGCTTCTCATACCGTGGCCCCAGGTTCGATTCCCAGCTCGGACTGGTGAAACACTCGTCTACTTCTATCACTATCCACATGAAGGAGATAAGAATTACAAGAATTGCACAATTTCACCATTGAAAGGCAATGGAAAAACTTCCAAGTGAAAACTTCGGATTCGTCCTCAAACTGTAGGTCCCCTCCCCGCCTTCTCCCATCCGTTTGAAATGTGTGCTGTAATACATGTTGGAAAAAACCCGTGTTGCTTACACATTTCAAACGAGTGAAATTTGTGATACCACAAGGGGTCCATATAGAATACTAAGTGTGTCTCAAACAGAGAAAGCAACTACAACATATCTACCTACCTATCCGGACACAAAGCCATAGAGAGATAAGAGGATGTGGATGTTATTGCCAAACAGGGTGTGAGCCTTCCAGATGAGCATATCAACAATGTACTGATGCCTCAAGTGTTTTACGGTCAACCGGAGGAACGCATGAGAGGAAAAACTAGAGCCAGGTGGAACAACCTAAGCATCTGCGCGATTTCCAAAATCATGCTTAGGTTATATGGCGAAAGAGAAACGAGAATCCTACTAACCCTCCCAAGAATAGTCTGCAAAGCCTTAATGGGTGCATTAACGGGACACTGGGGCGATAGCTGGAGGGAACCGGGAATGCCTGGAACACCTACTGTGCTACTGCCCCGCCAACTCTGCTCATCTGACATCTGCTTAGAAGCGCCGACCTTTACATGACTCGATCAGGTCTCGAGGCAAGGCGTCAAACCCGTCTGGAAGTTTGTAAAATCCTATTTAACAGATCTGTACTACTACTTCAATCACTCCTAAACGTTCTAAGTTATTGTTATACTATCACATGTATGAATTCCCCATAGTTGCATAAAATTGTGTTGACATGTTGTAACAAAATTTCATCAAATCATTTGCATTCATTTCATATAAATTTTCTTTTATAAATATTCCCTTGTCAACGCTTGAGAAACGCTGCCTTATAGTAAATGCACTCTATGCTCCTTTAAGTTTTCTTTTCATCCTTTTATGCTCTCAGCAATTACATACTTTGGAGCGGAAACGACATTGTAATGATGGGTTTTGCATTTCCTTACATTCTGGTGAGTTGAATTGAGACCCTATAATTACTCTGAACCACTACTTGACTTTGTTTTTTTCTCTTGCAGCACTTTATAGAAAATTTTTCGCATAAAATGTCATATGAGTTAGTGTCAGAGTTCAAAGTTCAAATGTTGCACTCAGGCAGGCGCGCAAAGTGTGTTCTTTTCCTTGTAAGGAAATTTAAATTTCCATAGGGTTCATGTACTTCTAGTTGTGGGAGAGGGGAGGGGGAATTTTCGCTAAGTTAGTTAGGCAGGGGGATGGAAATGGCGGCTGCACTTAGGCAATGAAGGCACATTGTGATACCACAATGAATCAAACCCAAGTCCGCTCACTCATTGAACCAGTTTGAGTTTCTAGTAGACTGTGAATAGTTCTATCGGCTTTATCCGCTAGATTATCGAAGAATAAGCTGCCCACGTGATTCTTATAGATAATGTGGGCTAAGTTCATAGACTGTTCCAAGGCGGAACCCACTGAGATCACCACAATCAATCGAGCTTAATCGTTTACTTATTGAACCAGTTTGAGCTTCTAATGGTCCTACCGGCTAGATCCGCTAAATTGTCGAAGAAGAAGTTGCCCACATGAGTCTTACTTCTTCTGGATTAGGTGGCATAAGTACATAGGCTGTTCCAAGGCGGAACCCATTTAGACCACCACAGTCAATCGAGCTTAATCGTTCACTCATTGAACCAGTTTGAGTTCCTAGTAAACTGTATCTGCTAGTTTATCGAAGAAGAAGTTGCCCACGTGAGTCTTACTTCCTCTGGATAATGTGGAATAAGTCAATGAAGACCCATTGTGATACTACAATGAATCGATCACTCATTGAAAAAGTTCGAGTTCCTAGTAGACTGTGAATAGTCCTATCCCTATCTAAGGGATCTAGATTATGGACTCTTGATGGCTCTTCCTTCTTCTAGATAAGGCAGAACAAGTTCTTAGAAGGTGAAGTGTATATTCTTCCTTGTCCATAAAGCCGTTTGAAGCAAAGCTCTCTATAGTTCCAGGACACCTGAGCTCTCAATAGTTCCAGGCATCAATTTAAAATGTTTTATTGGCATTTGGCAGCATAGCCGTGGGACCAGGAGCTTGGGGCACACGAGCCACTACTCCTAAGTGAAGTTTAGCGTGATTTTGATGATTTTGGTGATTTTTGCAGAGTTGGCTTTTTGCGTTTGCCTTCGTTCCTTTGCAATTGGATTTTTGGGCGTAACAAAGTTCCATGTGTTCGCTAGTATCGAATGCAATTCCCATACCTTCATCAACTTTTGGCTGCCTGTAAACTCCTGGTTCGGGTAAAAGCCTTCGTAACTTCCTCTGAATTGAGCTGATGGGAAGAAGTATTTGTAAGATAAACGCATGGGTCACATTGGATCTTGCAAAGATTACAATAAACTCAAATTTAGCTTGATGCCACTTGGAGATTTGTCCTGGCCAATTTCGGAGGCTTCAAATTGTATATTCATATGTTGTAGGTTTATGAATGAAAGTGTATTTGAAAGTAATCCTAAACGATAAGAAAAATTCCCTTACTCTCGCAAAATCGTTAGCATGCCTGCCATATCCTTGCAAAGCATCCCCCTAACAGTTAAATTGCACAGGTTCCACATAAAACACATCTGTACGCATTCTTTGTCGAACAGGAAAATTACGTAATTTTCTAAAAATGAAAACAAAAGACAAACAATTCGTGCCACAGTGAACTGAAACGACGCAGTAAAAACCCGTAAAACTTGCCGAACGCTGCAGTGTGCAATCAATTCCCTCGACACATTGAACTGAGAAAAATGTGCTGGCTGCCTTTTTATATTTTTTTGGTCTTATTCACGTTGGTCACACCAGGCATCACTTTGATTGATTGCCGCAACGAATTTTACGTGGTCAGCCAAAAGTCCAGAAGGTCTCAAGAATGAGCCAACAAGCAAAGCGTGACATAGGCCGGCGCCGCTTTTTATGGCGTTAAAGTTGAACGACAGGGGGGGAAACACACTGAGACGGGCCACTGTTGCGCATTGAAACTAAAAATTTCCACGCTTTACTAAAAAAAAAGATGTGTTCCTAAGCGAGCTGAAGGCATGAAGTGCAGGAATTTCATTCAATGAAGATGGGCGACTGTAAGTTATGGGTTTATTGTTGTTGGGACATTCAATTTCGAGGTCACGAATTTCGAAATCCCGACTCTTTTTTTTGGTTGTCCCAAAATCCCGCAGCTGAAGCTTTCAAATCTCGAGATGCTGCAAGGGTTTCTATTGTAATTTTTCTGCTTGGCGTTTTCTTTATTTTTTGTTTTTTTTTTGTGTGTAATGCACACATAAATTCTCAAATAAGTAACAACCACAACAACAATGTATGCAGAGAAAATATAGAAAAGTCGCTTTTGAATACAAGTCAAGCATACAGCGGCAGCGGCAACAATGGGCCGCCATTGTGCTCAAAGCGTCAGAAGCAAAGCGAAGCCGTTCGGTGCGCCCCAGCAGTGGCTGACGGCAAGCAACCGAGCGAGCAACCTTTTTCTTGGCGCAACGAAACAATTTCATTAGGGCTTTCATTGTCTTTGGAGCCCAAAACACTGCACAGCTGAATGGCCGTGCGGACGGACAGCCGAAATGGTTAGCCCATGCGAGAGTCGAGGGGCGCGAAGGACAGCAGGATAACGGCCACTGTTGGTGCCATGCCCACACTGTCGAACGGTGCTGAGGCAAAGCAATGATTGTTGCTCGGCTGAGGGCGCTGCGGTTGTGGCGTATGGCGCAGCTCAACGCTCCGGAGTTGATCCTGCGTGTTCATTGTTGCTGGGCGTTACGGTTTGGCGCGACCGAGTGGACGAGTCATTGTTGGCCATTTGCAGTCGAAAGCATAATCAAAATGCAAATTTTCAGTCATTTAAAAGCGATAACAAATGACGGAAGCAGATGAAATTGTTTTCGGAAGCGAACGCCACCGTTGACTATCTGTGAGCGAGACGAGAGGCGGCCAGCAGAAGCGCCGCAAGGACAACACCGAAAGCACGAATGTCAGCTCAAGGATGAATGCATGAATGCGTCGAACGTCGAGCGAGTGGTCGGATTGGAGTCCTTAAAGCAATCAGTAACCTTGCGGCGAAAGTCGCATGGCCCCGGAGCAGCAAGCAAAAAAGGCTTAAAGTTTTGCACAAAAAAATAAATAGAGCTTGTTGTTGTTGTTGCTTTTGTTGATGAAAGTGAAAAGAAATTGCGTTGCACGAGGCGAAGTGTTTGTGAGTAGTAAGGAAATGTTGGCTGGCAACATTTTGCAATGGCTTCGAAAACCTGTGACAAGGAACACTTTCCTGCATTGGTTCTGCTCTCGCTGTCCTCTCCTCCTCAACACAGAACGCTCACATATAACTTGATATGCTCGACAAGCACACCTCCCCGGGGAATAATTGTGTCAAATGAGAAATTTGTCACAACATACCAGCGTTTACTGCAGATATGCCAAATGACCAGCCGGCTGTCCGTAGCAGCTTTTAACCCTCAACTAAATGAGTGTCCATTTCGCTTTGGTTTCTCGATTTGTGCTATTTTCGAGGCGCTTAATATGAACGGAGGCAAGTATTGTGGTACCCCAAGGTATGCTTCACATATGCAAAGTGTGCATAAAAATGCGCAAAAGGACATTTGAATGTCAACGAGCAGTTAATGAGAGTTGATCTAAATTGAAGGGTTAATGAAGGCGCCGAATAAAAGATTTCATGTGCATATATAGTAGAGTGGATAATGTGTGGTGTAGTGGTATTAGAAAGTCATTTTGTAGTTGTTATTCATACGTTCTGTACAGTCATGATAATGCAAATCCCATAAGGATACCTTAGATGTCTCGAATTGAGAAGTTGAATTTTTGTTGAGACCTTCATTCAGTTAGATTACATAAGACAGCACCGTTTTGAAAACGAACAATCAAAATATGCATCAAAATAAAGTTACTTGCACCCATTGGGATCTTATAAGCAACTTGAAGAAGAAGAAGGATACTTCAGGTAATACTTTAGATTAGGTTAAAGTGGCTACTTGATTACAGAGACTCACCGCAAGTCAGCCCAAAGGGATACTCCTGAAAATGGCTCATAAGGTGTGATACTCTTAGTCACTGAGGTTCGCAACGATGCTCACATAAAGGTTAATTTCGGTTAAGTGAGATTAAGAAGGTTACAAGTGCTTTCTCCGCACTTTCTACTTGAACGCCAATCTGATTCATTATCCCTTTAGAAAGAAGGTGTTGCGTTGGATACCTCGGACTCTATAATGATTGGACGCCGAATTCCGCAACGCACTCCTATTGCTCCAAAGGACTTAACCTGTTATGAACAAATATTCTCTTAACCCTTTCCGACATGAAAATAAACCCGTTCTGTATGAATTGTATGGGCTGTAGTCCAATAAATTGGACATTGTGACTGAAAGGGTTAATATTTCCTTTCCAGATGGGCTATTGCATCCACTCAGATGATCCATTCAGGTCCCTATTATTATTATTGATAAGGATAGTGCACTGCGAACTCAGGTCCTTAATAATTCTGTAGAAAGACAACGAGGAAACTGTGTTATCGTAGCTTTATGATGCTATGAATCTCATTTGGTTGAACTTTGGAATGCTCCCCATGCCTTCGTTTATTTGCCACCAACCTTTAACAACTCTCTTTCTTTCTAATTCTGTAGCTTTTAGGTATCAGGTGTACAACTTTGCTTCCGCCGTTTTCCGATAGGTGGCTGTACCGGCTGAGGCTGGTTGAAATACATAGATGGTAATGCCTTTAAAGTGAGTGTGGACAGTGCCTAACGAATTGTCATCGCCGTTTCAGTGACAGTTGTTCTTGTTTTCGTATTATTCACGCTCGAAAATGTCCGTTTATGTGCCCAATTCTCGCCATTTGCGGGATCAGCTCGGTGTGATTTACTACGAGCTCTTAAAACCGGGTGAAACCATCACAGGAGATCGCTACCGAACGCAACTGATGCGCCTTAGTCGCGCGCTAAAAGAAAAGCGGCCACAATATCAAGAGCGACATGACAAAGTCATCCTCCAACACGACAATGCTCGGCCTCACGTCGCAAAAGTGGTCAAAAAGTACCTGGAAACGCTGAAATGGGAAGTCTTGCCCCACCCGCCGTATTCCCCAGATGTCGCCCCTTCTGACTTCCACCTATTCCGTTCGATGGCACACGGCCTGGCAGATCAACATTTTCAATCCTTCGAAGAATTGGAAAAATGGATTGCTTCATGGATAGCGTCAAAAGAGGACTCCTTTTTTCGAGCCGGGATCCGAAAATTGCCGGAAAGATGGGAGAAAGTTGTCGCTAGCGACGGACAATACTTTGAATAATACATCTGTAAGCACTTTTTCGCAATAAAGCTTTTAATTTTGGAAAAAAACGGCGGAAGCAAAGTTGTACACCTGATACCTTAAATGCTTTTATAACTGGGCACTAAATTCCCCCATTCGTTTTTGTTTCATTGCCATATTTATTCAAAAAAGTTAGTGGTTCGATCATTATCTTTTAAGTGCTTCCAGAAGTGTTACTTACATATCCTCAGCACATTTTGCATATCGGCAATAAAATTCCCATTTTTATATTTCCGAATCATTTCGCATTCTTACTAGAAATTTTTAGACTGCCGCTTGACTAAGTATTCAGAAGTTCAAAAAAATTCTTTGAACAATTTTTTGAGGCTTAGAGAAGTGTTTTCCCCTGTCCTCAGCACATTTTGCATATCGGCGATCAAATTCCCATTTGCCACTTTTTTATTTCCATTTATATATTTGTGGATCATTTCGTAATCTGACTTGAAACTGTTAGATGGACGCTTGATAAAGTATTTGAAAGTTAAAAAAATAAATTTGAAGAATTTGTTGATAATCATTTTTATTCTTTCGAATCATTTCACATTTCGACTTTAAATATTTAGACATTTGTTTGATTGAAGTATGTGGAAGTTAAAAGAAAAGGATTTGAAGAATTTGTTGAAAGAATTTCAGCAGCTTGGAGAAATGTTTCTGACATATCTGCAGCACAGTCTGCATATCGATAACCATTTTCATCCTTTCAAATCATTTCACATTTTGACTTGAAATATTTAGACAGATGTTTCCCTAAGTATTTGGAGACTAGAAAAGTATTTTATTGAAGTCAAGAAGAGAGAGACATGTAATAATACTGTACTTTCTTCCCAACACATTTCATTTTGAATGAATTTCACGCCAGTTATTTTATTCCCAAGGCTTATGTTGTCCAAATCATGTTTTTCTTTTCTTTCCGATCCTTTCCCTTCCTTTCATTAGAAATGGTTTAAGGCACAATTTTTCAATTACGATACTGCAAACTCTCTCATTTTATGAAGCTTGAGTATACAATGCATGAGCCAGAAAATTGTGGGTCTTAGAGTGAAAATAAATGGCTTTGGATTGAGACCGAAGTATTCAATACTACCAAAAAATTCAACAAATTGCTCCCCAACTGCTCAGAAATTGCTCTTAGAGGGTTAATATCTATGACTAACCCCCATTATTTTTCTATTCTGCATATTTCTTCTGAACATACTTATCCCCTATCTCCAACCCTTAATGGGGCGCCCATACAAAATAATGGTTTTTATAACCAGACTCCAGACCTATGAAATATATGACTGACCCCATTTATTTTTCTTTCCGAATGTTTTTCCATACATGCCTAATCACTATCTTAAACGCTTAAGGGGATTGCCATAAAAAACGGACCGTTTTTTTATGAAATTGGCGTCTCATCTGTAAATTTAGTAGTTAAGTTAGAAAGAAAACATCGTATCTCGGAAACTATTGAACATATTTGAATGATTCTTTCAACATCAGACAAAATAATTTAGTGCAAAAAATACAAAATTAATTAAAGGTTCGAAACTTCCCAACATATGGCGCTTAGTATACAAATTAAGTTGTAAGGTTATCAACTTTTGGGTTTCAAACAAGCAAAAAACTGATTTTATTGGCAAGAACCAGCACGCAGTGGATATCCCTAATTGTGCAGATAACTGTGTTGGTTTTTAAAGGATACAAAATTTAGGACACAGGATTTTTAAGGATCTTGCAATTTTAATCTGTCTTACTCGCTGAAGCTTGCCTCTCACCTCACACAACAAATTGAATCAAAAAAACACTTTCTTCTTCTTTTCTTCCACATTGCTGTCTCTTTTCGTTTGCTCCATTGAGATTCATGAGTCTGTGGAGCCTAATATTACCACACCACACCACCACACCGAGCCCCAGCTATCACTTTCCTTCGCTTGGCAACGCTCGCTTTGTTGCAATTGCCAGCCGCCGGCTCGTGTGTGTGTGCTGGCGGTTTGCTTATTTGCAAATGTTGCTTAGTAGTAAATTTGTAATTCAATGCGACACAATAAATGCCAACAGTGGCGGATTCAGGGCGGGTTTTGGGGGTTGAACCCCCCAAAATATTAGGATCGCCTTTAAAACTACATACAAATGAAAAGGCATTTTATAAATATTAAAGAATTACTTTTTGAAACCCCCCGAAATATTTTTCTGAATCCTCCCCTGAATGCCAAACAAACCTTGGTGTGCTAAACTTTAAAATTACACACACACACACAGACACAATTCATTATTAATATGCCAGAGGCCGAGGCACCACAGCGACAGGACATTTGCGCATAAAATGCCTGCAAGAAACAAACGCGTATAAATAAAACAAAAAAAAAACCCTCGCACCGAACACACAAATTGACAAATAAGCAATGCAACGTAGCGACGAGGGGCGGAGCGCACGCACACACACACGCACAACAAAGCTGGAAGCATTAAGCGAAACCGCCAAAGAACAAAGCCAACGCACCGCAAACAGCGGCGACAGTTTGCACTGCCGAGAAATGGCTTATGTCAACGCCAACGTCACCGCCAAAGTGGTCGTTTACCAGCCGTGTCCCATGTCGCGTCCGCTTCGTCCTCCTATCTGCATTTTGCTTATCGGGCGCGCGGTCACACTTCAACACTTGCGCCGCAACCACTGGCGGCAGCTCATATTTCGCTGGCTGGCATTTTCGTTTGGTCGTGTTTGTGCGATTGCAGCGAACGGTGAACGGCGAACGGCGTGAAGCGGGCCGCATTAGCGGCGTAAACGCATAATCATGTCAAATGTCAAGTGAAGCGCGAGACAGTTGAATAACTTGAAGTTTCAAGTACACATTTTCCACGTCTGCAGTCGCATTCTTCGCTACGTGCTCGAGCCGAACCGGCAACTGATTGGAGTGAAAAGTGACGAGGCGGCGCGGCGTGAGCGGTGCAAGTGACAATTCCGGTACATTCGTACATTACGCAATTACAGAGTTGTTGCTTTGATGGAGCCACGAATGCTGAAGAACAGCTTCGAGGCAGTGCTGGCGTTGGAGGGGATGGTGAAATGAAAGATGCAGAAGCAGAGGGAAAATAAAGGCTGAGAAAGATGTTTTTTTAAGAGAGAAACAGTATATATCCGGAACAATATGAAGGATAGAGATAGAAATAGAATAGAGATAGAAAGACATTTTCGTCAACATTGGCCCTTAGAATAAAACAACTTGTGAAATAAGCTTTCCTACCTCTAAAACTATGATTTTAAGCAAAATTGTCTTACAGGTATGTAACAATCTCAGGATTTCCTAACAGGAAACGTTACTTGTTTAAAACTTAAACTAAAATAACTCAAGGAAATTCTTCCTAAAAAAAGGAAAGAAAATGAAAAAGAAAAAGGAAAAGAAAAAAAACATGAAAAAGAAACACAAATATAGGAAATAGGAAAAGAAATTGGAAAGGATAGGAATAAAATAAATAAATAAATATAAATAGGGTTAGGAAATGGAAAAGAGAAACAGAAACCGAAACAGAAAGAAAAATTAAAATTAAAACAAAAATAAAAATAAAAAGAAAAAGAAAGAGAAAAAATAAACAAAAATAAAAATAAAAAAAGAAGAAAAATAAACACAAAAGGAAAATAAAAAGAACAGGAAATGAAAAAGAAAAGGAAAAAGAGAAACTAAAATTAAAATTAAAAAAAGTAACGACAAAGAAAATTAAAAATAAAAGGAAGAAGAAGAAGGAAAAGGAAAATAAAATCAAATCAAAAAAAATAAAATAATATAAATTTTAAAAAATAAAGTAAAATAAAATAAAATAAAATAAAATAAAATAAAATAAAATAAAATAAAATAAAATAAAATAAAATAAAATAAAACAAAACAAAACAAAATAAAATAAAATAAAATAAAATAAAATAAAATAAAATAAAATAAAATAAAATAAAATAAAATAAAATAAAATAAAATAAAATAAAATAAAATAAAATAAAATAAAATAAAATAAAATAAAATAAAACAAAATAAAACAAAACAAAATATAAAATCAAATCAAATAAAATAAAATAAAATAAAATAAAATAAAATAAAATAAAATAAAATAGAATAAAATAAAATAAAGTAAAATAAAATAAAACAAAATAAAACCAAATAAAACAAAATAAAACAAAATAAAACAAAATAAAACAAAATTAAATCAAATCAAATCAAATAAAATCAAGTCAAATCAAATCAGATCAACTCAAATCAAATCAAATCAAATCAAATCAAATCAAATAAAATAAAATAAAATAAAATAAAATAAAATAAAATCAAATAAAATCAAATAAAATCAAATAAAATCAAATCAAATCAAATCAAATCAAATCAAATCAAATCAAATCAAATCAAATCAAATCAAATCAAATCAAATCAAATCAAATCAAATCTAGTCTAATCTAATCTAATCTAATCTAATCTAATCTAATCTAATCTAATCTAATCTAATCTAATCTAATCTAATCTAATCTAATCTAATCTAATCTAATCTAATCTAATCTAATCTAATCTAATCTAATCTAATCTAATCTAATCTAATCTAATCTAATCTAATCTAATCTAATCTAGACTAATCTAATCTAATCTAATCTAATCTAATCTAATCTAATCTAATCTAATCTAATCTAATCTAATCTAATCTAATCTAATCTAATCTAATCTAATCTAATCTAATCTAATCTAATCTAATCTAATCTAATATAATCTAATCTAATCTAATCTAATCTAATCTAATCTAATCTAATCTAATCTAATCTAATCTAATCTAATCTAATCTAATCTAATCTAATCTAATCTAATCTAATCTAATCTAATCTAATCTAATCTAATCTAATCTAATATAATCTAATCTAATCTAATCTAATCTAATCTAATCTAATCTAATCTAATCTAATCAAATCAATTCAGATAAAATCAAATAAAATCAAATAAAATCAAATCAAATCAAATAAAGGAAAGAAAAGAAAGGAAAGCAAAGGAAAAGAAAAGAAAGCAAAGAAAGGTAAAGCAAAGGAAAGAAAAGAATGCCTGGGACAAAATTAGCCGTGGAAATAAAGGAACTGGCTTGAAATTCTTTCAAAATGAAAATTAGTTCCGAAGATTGTGAATCTAAGGAACAACGATATCTCCGTGTTGAAAGAAGAAAAACCCAACAACAAATCTTTAGAATTTTCAAACGGAAATGTTTTATGAAAAAAATAAATTTGTGAAAAAAGTAACTGAGAAGAAAATTACTTGCTTGTAAGTTTTCAAAACAAGGACGTAAGAATGTTATGATTCTCAGGAAATGTTTCTTATCTCCCGATTTAAACAAAAATATCCAATCTGACTAAAGCCTAATGCTAAATCAAATAACTAAAATGAAATGCTACCAAAACGATGCAAAATCCACTCTATCTACATACTAGTTCCAAGGGGAAAATTATTAAACAGATTTTACAATCTAAAGTAAAATGTCCAATCTAAATAAAGTCTTTTAATGGCGAATCCTTTAGAGCAAAATATCTCGCATGAAAGACTTTCAAAGCGATGTAAGACCTACTCTAGCTAATGGTTCCATGGAAAAAGTTATCATACAGATATTATGATCTAAAATATCCAATCTAAAGATTTCTCATACATTTGCTATAGTTTGCCAAAGAACACTGAGGCTTTGGTTTTCTTAACATAAATAATGCTCTTTACATATTTTAGTGGAAATTTAGACATTCTTGACATAACTAACAATCTCTTTTTACATAGATTCGAATATTTTGGCCTTCTTCAAATAATTCTTTCTACTTATATTATAGAAAATCTTGACCTTCTTGATATAAACACAACTCTTAAATTCATTAAGAGAACATCTTACGATGTGTTGCTATGCTTCAAGCTTCGATATTAGTTAGAACTAAGCTTTTGAGCTCAAGCGGTATTAAATATGTAAAGAAGTATCCAACTACTTGTCTATTATAAAATCTTACGATACTTATCTTCCTATGTGATATCACAATGAACCTCCTAAGAGGCTTCCGAGTGTGTCACTTACAGACACCTAATCTAACCAATCTTCCTACATATCTTCTTCAATTATCAACTCCTCTGAACTGCAGTTTTATTTCAGTCTTTTTCCAAAAAAAAGTAAAATTTAAAAATTTGAATTTATTCTTCAAGCATTAAGAGAAGTTGACATTCATAACTTCGTGTTTCGAAACCCTGTCTTCTGACCTCTTAATGCTTCCAGAATCAACCCAAAAATTATATCTTTTAACATTTTAAGAGCTTAGTTAATAAAGGTTAGTGTGCAGCAAGCACTTCCACTCGAAGACCCCATTGGATTCATTGTGAATTCCTTCATTAAAACATTCTAATAAATCTTATATAGAAATTTCCCACTTTAACAAATTTTCATTGGTGCGTCACTGTCTACAAGGCCGAGGCTACCAACAACCAATCAATTGCAGAATGTTTGAAAAAAAAACCCACTACTGCTACAGCAGCCCTAAGCAAATCAAATACATAACCTCAATCTTGTTTATTTCCGTTATTGTGCCCCATCGACAACGAACACTTTCATTTTTATTTTTTTGTATTTTGTTGGTAATATTTTTTTCTTTCAGGAGCACAAAAAACTGATGAGTCCATCAAATATTGACAAGCTGTGCGCATCTCTTATTCATTTGTTTATTTATTGGGTTGGTAATGCGTTTCGCTGGCTGACGCTTAAAGTTTTTAGCTGCAGCCATTCCCTTACGATTCTTATTTCTATATATTTTTTGTTTTACTATATACATACATATAGACATATCTTGTTTGGTTCATACACAGCGGCTGCTGTATTTCCATCAAATAAATCAACAGCTGGAATTGGCCAGACACACACACTCAGACAAACACACAGCCAGTCTGGGGGGGGGGGGGGCGGGGGGGTGAACAGCAAACGAGCGGCAATTGCCGCTGTCGCCGTTCATATGGCAGCGACGCCAATTGACAATGACATTTGATAACATGGCACCGGGCCCGTTGTGTTGGCTCTGCCCCCGGCGCGCCGGCAGCAACGCGTTGTCTACGCTCCGGCAATTCCTGCAATATGCTGCCGTCGCCCGTTGCCGCCGCCTGCCAGTGGGAAATTGATGTACTTTTTCAATTTTCGCGTACGGAAATGTAATACGCACAATAATTTAAAAGTATTTTCTTTCTTGCCGCCGTCAGTGTCTTTTTTCGTGTCGCATTTGCTCGACTTTGGTTCTGGTTTGTTGCTCCTTTCTTGGCTGGCAAAGTTGGCTTTGTGGATATTTGCACTTTGGGCAAAATTTCCTGCTGCTGTTTGGTTGATTTTTTTTCCTATTGATTCTCGACACATCGACATTTTCGGCGCCTGGCAATGTTGTGCTGCGGTTTTGTGTTACGCACTGCACACACACACACACATACAAGCGAATTTGTAGAAGGATTTGTCGTTTCGGGTAATCCCCTGATGGATTGGCATATGTCTGTCTTATGTCAGTCTTGTGTTGCGGCGAAATTTGTTTTTTTCCTCTTCAATCGACTAATTTTGTTCTTGTTTCTTGGACGAATTATGTGTGCTTTTCAATATGTGTGCGTGTGTGTGTGTGTGTGTGGAAAATATTGTTGTATTTTTTAATGTAAACCGCTTATTGGATGGTGCTGACCAGTTTTCCTACACACTTTAAAGCCTTTAACAGCTCAGTTCAAGTGGAAAAACATTTTTGGAAATACTTTTCTAACACGTCATTTGTAAACTAAATGTTTATGTATCTAGAACTGTAGGAGCCTTGAACTGATGCTGCCAAACAAACACCAAACTATTCCCAAATTAATTTTTAACTATTTCCTGAACATTTCTTTTATAACACCGTGCGACAAAAATTAAAAAAAATTTTCACACCGGAAAAAATCCATATGAGCGCTAAACTAGAGACCAACCATAGTAATACTGCGTACTCAGTTTTTCATTTCTACATCCTTTGTCCTTTTAAAAGGACTTCAAACTTTTGAAGTGGATAAAAAATAAAAAAATATAAAAAATACTTAACCTCGCTAGAATATGGCGATATGTATATATTTTATATATTTGTATATATTATATATTATATGTATATATTATGTTATATATTGGGTGTACAACTTTGCTTCCGCCGTTTTCCGATAGGTGGCTGTACCGGCTGAGGCTGGTTGAAATACATAGATGGTAATGCCTTTAAAGTGAGTGTGGACAGTGCCTAACGAATTGTCATCGCCGTTTCAGTGACAGTTGTTCTTGTTTTCGTATTATTCACGCTCGAAAATGTCCGTTTATGTGCCCAATTCTCGCCATTTGCGGGATCAGCTCGGTGTGATTTACTACGAGCTCTTAAAACCGGGTGAAACCATCACAGGAGATCGCTACCGAACGCAACTGATGCGCCTTAGTCGCGCGCTAAAAGAAAAGCGGCCACAATATCAAGAGCGACATGACAAAGTCATCCTCCAACACGACAATGCTCGGCCTCACGTCGCAAAAGTGGTCAAAAAGTACCTGGAAACGCTGAAATGGGAAGTCTTGCCCCACCCGCCGTATTCCCCAGATGTCGCCCCTTCTGACTTCCACCTATTCCGTTCGATGGCACACGGCCTGGCAGATCAACATTTTCAATCCTTCGAAGAATTGGAAAAATGGATTGCTTCATGGATAGCGTCAAAAGAGGACTCCTTTTTTCGAGCCGGGATCCGAAAATTGCCGGAAAGATGGGAGAAAGTTGTCGCTAGCGACGGACAATACTTTGAATAATACATCTGTAAGCACTTTTTCGCAATAAAGCTTTTAATTTTGGAAAAAACGGCGGAAGCAAAGTTGTACACCCAATATTATATATTTGTAAAAACACGATATGAAAAAAGTCCTTTGAAAATTTTAATCCTTTATATCTTTGAAAATTTACATCGAATTTTCTTGAAAAGTAAGTATGTTAAAACCCAAAATCTCCTTGATCACGTGTCAAAATTTCATTATTCTCGCTTCATTGATTTTGTATCTTTTTATTATTTAAAATACTGACACTCAAATAAATTAGAATTTTTGTACTTCATTAGAATTGCAGCTTCCGCCTTTTTTTTAATAACTTTCGAACCAATAAAGTTAGAGTAATGAAATTTTGACACGTCATCAAGGAGATTTTGGGTTTTAACATACTTACTTTTCAAGAAAATTCTTTATAAATTTTCAAGGATATAAAGGATTAAAATTTTCAAAGGACCTTTTTCGTATCCTGTTTTTACAAATAGATAAAACATAAATTTTATTTAAATTCTTGAGCCTTTCGTCTTTTATTTGATATACATATCGCCATATTCTAACGAGGTAAAGTATTTTTTATATTTTTTTAATTTTTTATCCCCTTCAAAATTTTGAAGTCCTTTTAAAAGGACAAAGGATGTAGAAATGAAAAACTGAGTACGCAGTATTACTATATTTGGTCTCTAGTTTTACGCACATATGGGTTTTTCCCGGTGTGAAAAATGCTGTCGCACGGTGTAATCCACACTTCTAAATTTTACTAAATTTGTTGTCATTAAAAATGATTTTTTTTCAAATTAACAAATCAATATTTTAATGCAAAATGAATGAATGCATTCCGTTTTCCCAAAAAATTACACAAGTTCTAAACAAAATTTTATATATTCCCCAAAACTCACAGGACACTTTCGTTCTACGGCTTTACCCACACAACCCAAACTGTAAGCACCGACACCCGGTCGCTACAAATAATGAAATTAGTGTAATTTGCATAGAGTACCAGCATCTTTTGGTACGCAATTTTTGCCGAAATGAAGCAACCAGCTAAACAAACAACCAAACCCATCAACCACCAACTAACCAAACAACCAACGAACCGGCTGCTCTCGCACCAAACCAACGCAACCACAGCAACTTTACATATTAACCTATTTTCATGCCCGCACTCGCTCACATTACACACTTCGGTGTATCAGGTCGATGGTACACTAACCAACCACATGACCCAGACATAGTGGCACGCACACCACTAAACGACCACAGTAACACGTGTATGCCGGAAGGAGTAGTTGTTACACCAAAGGAACAACAGGACGCACGAGAGCAAAAAACTACATTTGATATGAACGACCATATAGGGGAGCTGTTGTATCACAATATGAGGGCATCGATGAAGAGATTTGCAGCCACTATGCAAATGCTAAAGGAGCGACTGGTAGATATGCTGGAAAGTAGATGTCTAACATGGAATGCGCTCGGCAGATCTGAGCTAAGTTGAAGCAAAGAAGAAAGAGAATGGAAACAGTGCCCACTAATAGAGTGTTCTGACACATATTTGTGCTAGATTTTTCGATCTTGGTGGTCTTAACACAAATTATCTCAAGTTCTATCTATACAACACACCAGCACTCGCTTTACAGTACCATTAGCTAAAGATACAGAAAGCTTATGATATCTAACGAGTATTCATTGCATAGCCAGCAGCAAACAATACCCCCAAAAAAAAGCATCCCTGAAATTAAGAATATCCCCTGCGAATCCATACATTTCAGGGGCATCTCCTGCGATACCAGGAAACTAGTGGATTCTATTAACCACTATGAATTCCAGAAGCTTATCCTAACGAACTCCAAAATCTGACTTCATTCCTGCTGAACTAACCCTTGAGCTATGTAAATTTTTTCTGGGTCCAGGAAGCTTATAATAGCCCGACTGCTCCAGGAAGCCACGCATATACAAAGACGCTCATCTTTTGCGTATTTAGAATTGAATGATATCCGGGGCATGTCCGTAATGTTAGGAATGTCCCCTGCGAATCCACACATTTCAGAGGCATCCCCTACGATACCAGACAACTAAGAATATCTTCTGTAAATTCCATAAACAAGGTTCCTCCATACAGGCTCAGGAATCTAGCTAAATTTCCTCTGATCCACAAGTTTAGAGAGCTAAGAATATTTTACGCAGAGTATCTATATTCGCCAGAAGACATATCCCTTGTGTATTCCCTGCGAATCTACATTTCACAATCATCTCCTACGATACCAGAAAACTAGGAATATCTCCTGTGAATTCCATTAACAAGGTCGATCCGTACAGGCCCAGGAATATAGCTAATTTTCCTCTGATCCATGAGGGCTATTTTTGACAAGTTTAGAGAGCTAAGAATATTTCAGGCAGAGTATCTCTATTAGCCAGTAGACATATTCCTTGTGCCCTTGTGTATTCCCTGCGGGTTCATACATTTCAAATTCATCTCCTGCGATACCAGAAAACTAGGAATTTCCCCTGTAAATTCCATTAATAAGGAATCTAGCTATATTCCCTCTGATCCATAAGGCTTTGTACATCTTCGACGAGTTTAGAGAGCTAATAATATCTCACGCAGAGTATCTCTATTCGCCAGTAGACATATCCCTTGTGTATCCCCTGCAAATCCACACATTTCAGAGGCATCTCCTGCGGTTCCAGAAAACTAGGAATTTCCCCCGTAAATTCCTTTAACAAGGTCGATCCGTACAGACTCAGGAATCTAGCTAACTTTTCTCAAATCCATGAAGCTTAGTATGACTTGTGGTAACTAAGTAATGAGACTGATTCCATAAAAACCGTATATTTAAAAATTATTTTACAACTTTGCCATCCCCTTCAAAGTAGTCCCCTTGGGCAGCTATACAACGATTCCAGCGCGTTTTCCATGCTTCGTAACATTTCTGGAACGCTTCGACTGGGATGTCCGCGAGTACCCTCGTCACGGCCGCCTGGATGTCCGTAATCGACTCCAAATGGGTTCCTTTCACCACCGATTTTGTTCTAGGGAACAAAAAAGTCACAGGGTGACATATCGGGCGAATAAGGCGGCTGTTGCAACACGGCGATCCCTTTAGAGGCCAAATACTGGGACACGCTGAGGGCGGTGTGGCACGGCGCGTTGTCGTGATGAAGGATCCAGTTACGAGCGATGTCTGGGCGCACCCTGTTGACTCGTTTTCGCAATCTTTCGAGTACTTGGCGATAGTAGACTTGATTTACGGTTTGCCCCGATGGAACAAATTCTTTGTGGACGATTCCACGGCTATCAAAACGCAACGCTATCGCGACGGGTTGCTCTTGATTTCGTTTCTCCATTTTCGTGACGAGCACCACCAACACACGTCTACTCAACACGACACAGCAGGCGAACTAAACAAGCTAGAGCGATGGTAAATATATCAATGGAGAGGGGAAGGATGCCGGGGAAGGGGAAGAGATTTTCAGGGTCTTAGGTTTACCACAAGCGCGGAAATAAAATCAATCTCATTACTTAATTGTCACTCCTCCTATATCTTCGACGAGTTTAGAGAGCTAACAAACTCTTACGCAGAGTATCTCTATTCGCCAGTAGACATATCCCTTGCGTATCCCCTGCGAATCCACACATTTCAGAGGCATCTTCTGCGATACCAGAAAACTAGGAATTTCCCCCGTAAATTCCATTAAGAAGGTTGATCCGTACAGGCTCAGGAATCTAGCTAAATTTCCTCAGATCCATAAGGCTTTGTATATCTTCGACGAGTTTAGAGAGCTAACAAACCCTCACGCAGAGTATCTCTATTCGCCAGTAGACATATCCCTTGTGTATTCCCTGCGAATCCATAGATTTCAGATTCATCTGCTGCGATACCAGAAAACTAGGAATTTCCCCTGTAAATTCCATAAAAAACGTTCATCCATAACCTGTAAAATAATGCAAAACATTATCCTTTAGCTGCCAGAAAATTACAAAACAACCACAGAATTTCTATACGAAAAAGTCTACTTAATGAATTTCATTAAAAGCCAAATAATGAAAAAGAAACTTAAGCAGTCGTTGTAGGGATTGATGACCAAACTTGAGACATAACTGCGCCGCAGTGGCAGAGTGACCAGCGCCGAATAATGACATTAAACGAGTTAAAGGCTATGGACTGCGCAGCAAAGTTGACAGCAAACATTTTTAGAGTAATTTCCAAACAAAAGCCGAACAAATACGCAAACAATGAGACAAACAGACAGCCAGACGGACAGACAGACGAACCGAACGCCCAGAGATAAGCTGACAGCGTGAGCAGCAGAGAGTCTCATTTATTCATGGAATATTTGGCAATATGAAAGTGACACTGGCACACATTGTGCGCTTAAGATGGAAAATGAAGGATGCTGCGGAGTAGCACAACAACAACAACAACAATAAGGAGAGACAAAGTAGCACACCAGAAGCTCATAAGCGCTGTATGGAAATGGGCAAAAGGGCAGCGGAAGCTGGAATGGGTGACTGTATGTATATGTGTGTGTGTGGATGCTGCTTTGACATTTGGTAGCTCGAGTTCATGTTGAATTGTCATTTCCTTGGCATATTTAAAATGAAATTTGTTGTTTGCGTAGGGAATAGCCAAGCATTTATTTCTGAGCTGGACACGCGGACAATGAGGAGGAGCATGTCAAGACGGCAGTATCAAAGAATTCACCATGTGATGTTATATCAGAATAACACACGCTTCGGTAGAGTGAAATTGAATGTGTGCGTGTGTGTGTGTGTGAGTTTAAGCAGTAGAAAATCGTACAACTTTGCAGGATAATAACTTAAGCAAACAAGTAATGAAATGCTTTGATCTTCGCCCAGTGGACGGGTGACTGTGTGAGCTTATATTTGTGTATGTGTGTCTGTGTGTGTTTGTGTAGGGTTGTGTGTTGTAGTGTTTCAGATAACAGCGAAAATGTTAAATCACTTGTAAAGGCACGTGGGCCGAACAGCAGAGATTGGACCACTAAATAAGTGCAGGAAGCGAAATTAAAGGAAGCGAATGTGGTGGGGGGTGATTGAAGGAAACCAGGCCGGGGCCAACACAAAATATGCGAAGGAAGTTGAAGAAACATACGCAAAGTAATGATTGGTATGCCACAGGGGGGAAGTGAAAGAGAGAAGATGGACAGGCAAAAGTTGGAGAGGCAGAAGATGAAAAGGCAGGAGATGAAAGACAAAAGTTGGAACAACAAGAAGTGCAAAGGCAAAAGTTGTATGGTCCTAAGTTGGAAAGGCACCAGATGAAACAGACAGAAATTGAAAAAGCAGAAGATGTAATATTAGATAATGCAAAGGAAGCGGAAACAGCGGAAGGAAAAGTCAAGGATGAAGCTTCAAAGAACAAAGATAAATTTGAGCAAAGGCTGGTAGTGTAAAAGTTGACTGCCCAATGTGTTAATAGTAAATAATAAGCAGAACAATTAAAACAGCAGAAGGGGATACACATTTGGTCGGAAGACTTTCTCTAAAAGCTGGTACATTAAAAGCTGGAGCATTAATGCAAAGAGCTATGGTCAAATTGCTATCAAGATTTAGGAAAAGACACGCAGCAGGATACGGATTCCTGCTGCAAAGATTAGCAGAGTGTGACTTGTAATAAGATGAATTAGATTCGGAAAATTCTAAAGCAAACAGAGTTTGAAAGGCAAAGGTTGAACAGTGTTGGGCAGTTGGTGAATAATTGGGAAGATGAACGATTAGAAAAAGGTTCGAAAGTTCTTATATTTAGATGGTTTTGTAGATGTATTCTTAAAACTTATGGTTTTTTAATGAACAAATCCAGATTGATGTCAAACAGGGAAGTAATGACTGAACACAAAAATCTAAGAATTAATTTGAATTAATTAAAAAAAGCACGAAGAAGCAAAAATATTGAATCAATTAAAGAAAATATAATAATTTTATTATACTAATTTAATTTAGTTTTATTAAATTACTAGTAAGTAAGGATTCTTACTGCGCCAAGCTGCGCTTAGTACCGAGGAATGCGAGATGGTACGAGAGGTACGAGATGGACAGGTTAGGTTATAGAAGGGGTTTGTGCGGCTTACACTTCCACTCAGAGACCCTGTTGCGTCCATTGTGATTCCCCTCATTTTCGAATGCGGTGCCCTTCCACATCTGTTGGTTTCCCTGTACATCTGGACGAGATACTTATTTTGGAAATTATTTGGTCTTGGCGAAGATATTGGTAGATAAGTAATCTGTGCATCAGCTATTTGCACAAGTCCATCAAAGAACCTGGCCTCAAGAGTACTGAGCCGTCGTTCCTGTAGTGGCATATCAGTTGCTCGATCGATTCCACTGCATCCTCATCGCCGCCACGAGAACAAGACTTGGGAAACATTGAAACACCTGCAGTGTAATTAACTCCAACCAACTCTTTACAACTGAAGGTTAGCTGCCTTGGATTAACTTTTGTTTCCTTCTTTGGAGAACATTGCGGATTTTAAGAAAGTGCAGCTGCTGAGATTTGTCAGAAATATTATAAAAAAGTTTATCTTTAAAGACTATTTATTAATTGATCCAAGTGAGATCCTTAGGAGTTGACCAACCTTAACTACCAAAAAAGAAAAGAGATAGTAAAGATAGATGTATAGAAAAACAGTAAAGATAGAAAAGAAGATAGAAAGATACTTGTAGTAAAGATAGATAAAGAGATGAAAAAAAGATGGTAAGGATTGTAAAGATAGAAAAAAAATTTAGAAAAATAGTAAAAATATATGGAAAAATAGTAAAGATAGATAGAGAGAAAGTAAGATAGAAAGATAGTAAAGATAAGAAAAAATCTAGAAATATAGTAAAGATAGATAAAAAGATGGGAAAGATAGGAAAGGAAAGATATTAAAAATAGCCAGAGAAAAAACATATATAAAAATATAGTAAAAATGAATAAAGAGAAAAATAGATAGAAAGATAGTAAAGACAGAAAAGAAGATAGAAAGGTACTAAAGATAGATGCATAGAAAAATGGATAAAAAAATGGTAATGATAGATAGAAAGATGCATAGAAAGATAGGAAAAAATGTAGAAAGATAGTAAAGATAGATAGAAAGATAGTAATGATAGATAGAAACAAAGTAAGATAGAAAGATAGTAAACATAGATAGAAAGATAGGAAAAGAAGGATATTAAAAATAAATAGAGAGAAACATATACCATATAAAAAGATAGTAAAGATAGATAGAGAGAAAATAGGATAGAATAATAGTAAAGATAAAAAAATGTAGGTAGATAGAAAGATAGAAAAGATAGGAAAGGAAAGATATTAAAAATAGATCGAGGGTAACATATATAAATAGATAGTAAAAATAGACAAATAGAAAGATAGATAGAAAGATAGTAAAGATAGAAAAGAGTATAGAAAGATAGTAATATTAAAAATAGATACATAGAAAGATGGATAGAAAAATAGTAAAGATAGGAAAATGTAGAACAATAGTAAAAATAGATTAAAAAAAATATATATAGATAAATAAAAATAATAAATAATAAATAATAAAATAATATATAGATAAAAAAAATAGATAGAAAGAGAGAAAAGAAGATAGAACGATAGTAATGATAGAGAGAAAGATAGAAAAATTGATAGATAGATAAAGATACCTGTAGAAAGATAGATAAAGAAGATAGTTAGAGTGAAAGATGAAAAGAAAAGAAGATAGAGAGAGAGTAAAAATAAATACAAAGAAATATGAATAGAAAAATAGTGAAGATTAATAGATAGACAGATAGAAAAAATTGAAAAGAAGATATAAAATATAGATAGTAAATATGAAAAAGATAGAAATATGGTAATACTTGATAGATAGAAAGATATTAAATATAGGAAAAAGATAGAGAGTTAGTAAATATAGGAAAAGAAATATAAATAAAAATAAATAGAAAAATACTAAATGTAGGTAAAAGGATAGTAAACATCAAAAGGAAGATAGGAAGATAGTAAAGATAGATATTTAGATAGATACAAAATTGATAGAAAGATTTCTATCTAAAAAGATAGAGAGACAGTAAAGATTAGTGGATAGAAAGATAAGTAGAAAGGCAAATAGAAAGTGTGCAAAACCAAATAAATTTAAATGAAGACCTGCAAAAGGGACGAAAGGGGCTACGACTTATTGCAAAGCCATCCTCCATGTGCCAATTTCAATTTCAGTTCAAATTTTTTCAATTAACTAAAAACCAAGAGATGATCTTTTCACTGAAGACCTCTTCATAAGTGAGTCTTCATAAGTGAGTTCCAACTACCAAAATCAAATGGTTGAAGAGATGGATTTGACGTAGACCAAAGAAACTAACTCTGTCGCAATAATTTCTCAAGCACTTTTCTCCAGACGAAGACCTATGTATTTGTCCAAAGTTTCATTATCTATCTGAAATCTGAAAATCTTTGTAAGATACCCAAATTCTAGTTCATCGGCATGCGGGATTCGTACCGACTACCCCTGGGAAACTGTCTTCCAGCATTGGTTCACGAGGGGACTAAAGCCTTATTCTGGCTCCTTTCTACAACGACGTTCTTGCGCGCTTTGGCCCCTTTCTATTTTATGTTGCCTCACTGTAACCCCAGCTGGATATGGACCAACTCAGCGAGCAGAAATAACACACAGCACGCAGCATTTTGACGCTGTCAGTGTTGGGTTGGGCGGGCGGAATTACTTGAACCGATGGATAGATGCGACCAATACGAACCACAAACTGCGCGAGTCCTTTGACGTTGCGTAGACAGACGAATAATCGTAACAGTCGCACATACGTTTAACGAACAGCAACAATAATGGCAACAAAATAGCAAATACTACAACAACAAACAACAACAACTAGCGACACATTCGCACAACGTCAGCAGAAGATTGGGAATTTCGTATAAAATGTCAGACTAAATGACAAAGCAATAAACATGATACGTTTATGTATCATTGAAGATAGAACAGTGGAATGTTATAGAACAAAAACAACAATAACAACAATAGAAGAGAACTATGTGTGGTGCTGTTACTGCCACGACAAATGATAAAATAACAAAAATAAAGTGAAATGAAGTTGACAGAAATTGTCCAATGGACCAGAAGTGAATGCGGAAATATATACTCACATATCACAAAAGCAATAGCAACAACAATAATAAAAACAAGGCGAGCAATAACAGCCATCACAAATAATGGCAAACTGAAAAGCAAATTAATGAAAATAAAAAAGTCAAATAAAAATCAAAATACATTCGAATAATCATAACAATAATGCAGGATATGCAGGATATGCTCAAAGGAAATCGATTTTATGTGGCAGAAGGTGCCTGAAAAAAATTGATATAAATATTAAAAAAAAATTGTGCAAAATATTTGACATATAGTGAGCCAAGAGCTGGCAATGCTAAAATGTTGAAAACAAACACACACACATAGACACACATTGGCATGTCAACCGTTACATGAACGGAAATGAAGTCATGCAACCGCAAACAAACACATTATTAACATTTTGTTGATTAAGTAAATTCAAACTAGAAAATTTGATATTTGCTTTGCACACACACATACACACATATGTGAGTGTGTGTTTTGTGTCTATGATTAAAAATAGCAAAAAATAGAATAAAACAAGGGCGAAGGCAATTGTCGACGTGCCTTTGTGGTGGAAAATGTGCGCACATGTGTGCATATGTGTTCCTTTTTGTTGTTGTTGTTAACATGGCTTTTGTCAATTTCATCAATAGGAATGCCTGACTGAATTCACGCTGACAGCGCACCATCTGTCAACACCAAGCAAAACAAAAAAAAAAACAACCAAAAAAAACTACAACAAAAACACAAAAATAATTATGTGTTCAGCACGAGGGTGAAGGCCGCTAACTTACTCCCCGCTGCATGCTGCACACTGCCGACAACAACGACATTGCAATTACAATTACAAATCAGGCACTCTTTCATTATTAACGGTATATTGATTTACCGTTATATCATATTTAATTAGCACACAAAGCGTTTGTAATAAAAAACGCATTTGACGCAAGTATGAATGCAATTTTTTTGTGCCCAATATTTATATTTTGTTGCGAAAAATTCTATTAAACACAACAAAAAAAAAACAATAAAATAGAAAATACAAAAATAATAAAATAAAATAAAAAATTTATTGCAATTTGCTTAGCAACCAAACAAAGTGTGCCAACTAATTGATTTATTTGTCAGCTCATTATTTTTACATGTCAATAATTTATTCAATTAATTGGTTAACACGCGAAAGGACTTTTTAGCTGAAAATGCAAAACAAAATTGTATGGAAATTCAATTCATTTAAAATTAGCAACAACACAGACTGTGTTTTGTCAAATCAGCCAAATCAACTCATGCGAATTTATTTTGAAGCGTAAAATTTTTGCTTAATGAAATGATGTTGCCAGTGCTGCCACTCAACTAGAATTTTTCATACTAACTTTATCAAAAACTGCCCAAAGTCCAACCAGAAGGTTTTCTTTATCCTCTCAATTGTGGCAAATCTCCGTCTTTTCATGGATCTTTTTAGTTTTTGGAAAAGGAAAAAAATTGTAGCGGACCAAGTCCAGTGTTGCCATTCAACTAAAATTTTTTTCATAACAACTTGCTTTTAAAAACTGCTCAAAGCCAACTAGAAGATTTTCTTTATCTTCTCAATAGTGGCAAATCCTTTTTTGTTTTTTGGATTTTTGGAAAAGGAAAAAATTGTAGCGGACCAACTAAAATTTTTTTAATTTAATTTAATTTTTTGGACCAAGTCCAAACTAAAATTTTTTCATACCAACTTGCTTTCAAAAACTGCTCAAAACCCAACCAGAAGGTTTTCTCATCCTCTCAATTGTGGCAAATCTTCGTCTTTTCATGGATCTTTTGATTTTTTTTAAATAGGAAAAAGTTGCAGTGGGCCAAGTCCAGTGTTGCCACTCAACTAAAAATTTTTTCATACCAACTTGCTTTCAAAAACTGCTCAAAGCCCAAATAGAAGGCTTTCTCAATTGTTGCAAATCTTCGTCGTTTCAATGATCTTTTAGTTTTTTGGAACAGGAAAGATCTTTTATGGATCTTTCATTCATCTTTTCATGGAACAATTAACCCGGAACAATCTGTAATCAACATTTTCACATTTCACTGAACTCGGTGCACTTTTTAGGGTCTTGTCGCTTCTGGTCGCTTCAATTGAGATGTCTGGACATCATAATCCGGTTTCGTCAGCAGTTATGATCCTTTTAAGCAACTTTGAATCATCGTTGACGTCAATCGTCGTTCTTCGACAATCTAGTCGATAGAACTGCTCACAGTCTACTAGGCTTTGTGAGAGGCTCAAACTGGCCCAATGAGTGAGTGGACTTAAGCTTGATTCCATTGTGATATCACAATCGGCCTTTATGGTCCAAGTGGGCTTCGCCTGGGAACAGTCACTCCTACCTAACTATGTACCTACCCCATAAAACGCAATCGAAATGGAAATGTTCCTTAACCCTTTCGATACAGCTTTTTACTGGGGAAAATTAAAATTTTAAATTTTACGTTTTAGGTTTCTATGTGGTTATATTAGCAACATTCCATAAGAAATTTTTAAATTTTTATACTCGGACCCTGTATTTTAGAGTGTTTTTCTATGGGAGAAACCACATCGTTGTGGCTGTAATAATTACTTAAACATACAATTTTTTATGCATAACGAAAATTTGAATATTTCTTCATTTACTTCAGCCAAACTTTTTTTAAAAAAAGTATCTAAATTGAAAAAAAACGTCAAATTAAAAAAGTTATCTAGTTTTTTCTGCTTCTTCTTCCTTTACTATTTCAAGATATACCATTAAAACAACGTGTATACTTCTCTTCTTGCAACTTAATTATTCAGTTTATTAATTTCGTATTTTTCCTAAAACTTCAAACTATTCTAAGGAACAACGAAAATATAGTATCCACAAGTTTTTTGACCTAAAACAAGCACTGAAAAGAGACTATGCCATATGGCATAGAATAACCGAAAGGGTTAAGGGGCCCGAACACTGTAAACTGCGATTTTTCATATGTTTTTTATTTTATTTATTAAAAAAAAACGGACGTTCCGATTTACATGAAACTTTACACATATGTTAATAAATGTCTAGATTATCGAAAAAAATTTTTTTTTTTTTTTTTGGCGGCCATGTTTGTATTCTGTAGCTGATCCAAAATGTCGTCTTTTTAAAATGACCCTTGTCGCGTTGACAGCATAACTGAAAAAGTTTTTATCCGATCGACCTGATTCAAATTGCATTCTATTCGGGAATAGTGTCGCTTCTGCTCGACGTAGCCGTTTTTCGATATATGCCAAACTTTTTTTTTTATAAATAATTTAGTGCAAAATTTTACGCGAAAAAAAAAACTTTTTCTTCAAACAGCCGCCATTTTTTTTCTAATCAATATTTTTAAAATCCCCTACGTCAAACAGTAGCCAGTAATGTATATTTCAAGAATCTTTTTTGTTTTTTGCTCTAGGAGGCTCCGTTATGCTGATTTGCTGTCAACGCGACAAGGGTCATTTTAAATAGACGACATTTTGGATCAGCTACAGAATACAAACATGGCCGCCAAAAAAAAAAAAAAAAAATTTTTTTCGATAATCTAGACATTTATTAACATATGTGTAAAGTTTCATGTAAATCGGAACGTCCGTTTTTTTTTAATAAATAAAATAAAAAACATATGAAAAATCGCAGTTTACAGTGTTCGGGCCCCTTAACTAACTGTTGGATTAGTTGAGATTCAAACCAGCAACTATTGACTTGTAGGTCAAAACACTGACCACTTAATCACTTGAACCTATGACACTTAGTCAACCTTAAACTTGGAATTATCTCAATTTAAACTTGATTCATTGATTTTTGCATCAAATTTGTAATTTGTTTGACTGGATTATAACTAAATAAATAAATAAATGAATTCAATAAATATTTTGCCAACTTCCTTATGAACTTTCTCCTCAGTCATTAGTCCAATTGAAACCGATTCGTTGTTGCTTGTTTTCAAATTATGCCACAGTGGAGCGCTGCACACTGTCCGGCATATCCATTCGCCCAGTCACGCATATGATTTCAATCACAACTTGATTATGCAGCACAGACGCAGATAATGCAAAAGAAAAAAAAAGAACTGGCTTTATTCAATATTTGAGCCACTGCCCGCTTGGCCGCTGCGTTTGCTTTTATTCATTGATATTTGATTAGAACGGAAATGATGCTTACGAATGCGAATCGAAATATTGTACCATACTTCATCCGTTCGTTTGGTCGTTCGACCGTTGCTGCTCTCACATTCAGTTATTCATTCATTCATTCAATTTCGTTGTGCTCAATGTCCATAATAAAATCATTATGACTTTTATTATGCTTACACTCAAACGCACTCACACATAGACACACACACACACAGACTCGCATATCTGTGTGAGCATGCATACATGGTGCAAAGGACATTAGTGCCAGTGCCAGTGCCAGTGTCACAGACGTCATAAGGGATTTTGCATTCAAACGTAGCCTAAAAGTATGCCACGGAAAAGTAGATTAAAGAAACACGTCTATTGTGTAATTTGAGTGAAAGTGTCTGTTCTCAGCCTAATTATAGTAGAATTAGGATTTTGTTGAGCTAGAAGTCAATTGTGCGAAAAGTTCTTGTTCGGTCTCCAGAACCATGAGAACTATTGTTTGATTTTGAGTTGATTGGTGCCTTATTTTAGTTTAATTATAGTAGAATTGGTATTATTTGAGTGGGTCTAGGCAGTCAGATCGTCTAGACACTTTGGCCTTAGAAGTCGCTTTGTGTTCAACTTTCTATTGAATTGCATGTCTATACTAAATTTTGGCCTTAGAAGATATGTGGCAATGTTCTTGAGGGAAAGAAACTTTTTTCATTTCCTTATAGATCGATTTTCCTTTAAAATTTGTTCTCCAAAGTCTTTCCAAATTGAGGAAAGCAGGCATGTGGTGATCTTTCAAAGATTCTAGGACGAGGTTTTTTTTTTTGTTAGATTTAAATGGCTGGAAAACTAGATCCTTATGATGCCATATGCAGCTTTCCCTAAAAATCGGACAATGTTTTCTGAATCTGAATCCGAGCCTAGAATATCTACGCAAGGTTTCGTAGAAAAAGTTGTCCAAGTATGTGTAGCCTTCTCCTACTGAGTGCTGGGCAGTCTGGTCCTAAAAGATTTGTATTCTTAGGTACCTAAATCGTTTATATGAAAGCAATATCCTTCTTCATGTTTACTTCTTCATTATTGAGCACATATTTTTGTGTTTTAGCTTTGACATCTCTAGAATGCAATTTGCTTGTTGGGAACATTGCATACTTCAAGGCGTGAATTGACTTTGGGTCTAAAAATAAACATTTCTATGGAAATTTGCAACAAAAAAACTCGTATGCTGGCCGCATTTTACTTATTTTATTCATGAAAGGAACTGCAACTGGCAGCGTCAAGTGCCAAAAGAAGCCTATGCCTCACCTATCTGGTCCACTGGTGCAACATAACCTAAGAATTGCCAAATTATTATAAGTCTTGACTTATTTGGCTTTCAGTTAGTCATTTGTGAGACTTTTAACGCCTTGCTTGTTGAGAGCATTGCATACTTCAAGGCGTAAACCGACTTTGGGTCTAAAAATAAACATTTCTAGGAAATTTTGCAAAAACTACTCGTAATCCGACCATCGATTACTTGTATGGTTTATGAAAGTAGGCCTATGACGACCTCTCGGGTCAACTGGTAGGACATAACCTAAAAATTTACATATTAAAATCAGACTTGATTTATTTAGCTTTCAATAAAATCGTTTATGGGACTTTTAACTAACTTAGAAATTGCCTTAAAATATTTAGTTACTACAATTTCAACCCTGTTTGTGTTTAGTAAAGTAAAACACTCTGTGACTAAGTGACGTTGCGACGCTGTGCTGTGTTCGTCGCGCAGTATCGTAATACAATCCGCACTCGTTTGCCGCTCTTGCAAAATGCTAGTTTCATATTATGCCACTTTATAACATACTGTTGTTAGTTGTTGTTGTTATTGTTGTTGTTGACTATAGCCACCGTTGCAGCGCTTTGACATCCGGTCATAATCAAAGCGTATTTAAATTTCAATGGCCATTCATGTCGAGCATAGCGCAGCGTTTGGCGTGTGTGTGTGTCCACTCACACACACTTACATACTTGTACAAATTGCAAACCTCGTATGTGTGTGTGCATTTAAATTGATATCCTGGCTCGCGTCCATGCAAATGCGTATTTTATTGAATATTTGCTTTGATTTGATTTCTGCGAAACATTCAATCCACCTCCACTGCTCCGCCTCGTCGCTCTTTCCGCTCTTTGGCCCGCCGCTAACGTTTTGACTTACAGTCATGCCCGCTGACCGTTCAGTGGCCCTTGTCCCCTACCGTTTGCATGCCGCATACATACATACATTCCTTTGTGTATGTGTATGAAATATTGTGCAATGCGAGCGAAATGGCAGAAATCAAACTCGAAATTACTTCCGTTCATTTAAATTTGAATTCAGCAATTATTTCCGGTGCTGTGAATGCGTTATGAATTTTCATTTCATTTCATTTCATGTTTTGTGATATTTGCTTGCGTGCGTTTTTTTTGTGCCATTCATAAAAAAAAATATATGAAAAATCTATAAAACTAAAAAAATGAATTTGCTGCATGTTGCAATTTAACTGCAATATTATTAAATTTGTATAGCATTTTTTTATATTTTAATTTTTGCCACACATATATTTACGGACGCAAATTGCTTGACAGCCGTAATTGAATTCCATTCGTTGCGTGTTAAATGGGGAAATGAGAAATAAATTTTGTTTTTTTTTAGAGATAATTTTGTTAGCAGTCTGTTCAGATTATATAATGAAATTACTTGCATTCAATTTAATAACTTATGGAAGATTAAAGCTGTGTCCTTTTTTGAGTTGATGAAACTACTTCTTGAAGTTGTTGAGATTATTGGCAAATTTTTTCAAATCGGTCATTGAAATCACATTGACAAATCGTAAAAGTACCAATAAATCAAAAAGTTCTTTATTTTGCAGGTTTTCAACACCGAATTAAAGTGGCCGAAAATTGCAAAAAAATAAGATTTTTATCATTTATTGAAATTTTTTCTAAAGCTTCCAAAAACTGCGCCAAACATCTAAAAGATTTCATACGAGATTCGCAAACAGTTCGATGAAGTCCTAATAAAGAGAAAAAACTTACATTTTGTAGGTTTCCGACATCGTATGAAAGTGATTGAAGTTTGCAATAAAAATTAAATTTTTTTTCATATAGTTATTACAAACATTTTGAGCTTCCAAAAACTGCGCCATCATCTAAAAAATTTCTTACAAGAATCGAAAACAGTTTGAAGAACTCCTAATAAATAGAAAAAACTTCCATTTTGTAGGTTTCCAATGTCGAAAAAAGTGACTGAAATTCGCAATATAAATTAAAATTTTTTTCATATATTAGAAACATTTTGAAGCTTCCAAAAACTGCAAAAATCATCTAAAATATTTTATACAATATTCGAAAAAAATTTGAAAAAGTCCTAATAAATAGAAAACTCTCCCATTTTGTAGGTTTCCAACATCAAATAAAAGTGACTGAAGTTTGCAATAAAAATTAAAATATTTTTTCATATATTAGAAACATTTTGAAGCTTCCAAAAACTGCACAAAACATCTAAAATATTTTAGACAATATTCGAAAACAAATTAAAGAAGTCCAAGTAAATATAACAATCTTCCATTTTTGAGGTTTCCAAACACCGAATAAATGTAGCTCAAGTTCGCATTGGAAAGGACTTTGTTACCATTTATTGGAATTATTTCTGAAGCTTCCAAAAACCGCGCCAAACATCAAAGAAATATCATTTAATATTTGAAAAAAGTAGCAAGAACTAGATAATAATTATTTTAGTTTCTCTTACTTTCACTTCATCACTTGAAAAATTCCATTCCATTCCATTTATTTAAAAAAATTTCTGTAGCTTTCAAATCTCTACCGAAGTTCTCCAAAATTTCACAATAAGATGGAGAAAAGTTCAATAAACCGAAAAATACCTACAGAAGTCATTCAATTCCTCCATACAAACATGATTTGTTCTAAATATTCTAAAGTTCCCATATTTGTTTCAATTATCTTTTAAATTGTATGGTAGGTAGTTAGGAATCAGTGGCTGCCCCAAGACGAAGCCAGCTTAGGCCATAAAGTTCCATTGAGATACCACAATCCTATTGATTTCTTAGCCTAAGTTCACTTACTCCTTGAACCATTTTGAGCCACTAACGAAGCCTAGTAGACAAAGAATAGTCCTATCGACTGGATCCGCTGGATTGTTGAAAAAGAAGTTGTGAGTCTTGGTGAGTCCTTCTTCTTCTAGAAGAAGACAAGAAGAAAGACTCACCTGGGCAACTTCTTTTTCAAGATAATGTAGGACAAGTATGTGGTACATTTTCTTCCTCCTTCTCGCCCATACAGCTTCAACAAAATTCATTAGAAAGCAAAACCAACCCAATAGTTAGAAGTTCCTAAAGTTGGTTAGTTAGTTTGTTGTTATTTGTTCTAAAAGTTAGCATTATTTTCTTAAATGTTAGGTTGAACTTGTTGTCAGAAGGACTTCCCACATCTTTGAGGATGATTCTTTACTAGACTTGTCAGCATCTCATAAGACAAAAGTCTCGAAGGAAACTTTTTCACTTTAAATTTTAACTACAACTCAGCTGCAGCTACAACTTGCTGCCCTTTGACCATTGAATCAAAACATTTGAGTACCAAAAGTATTTTGATTTCAATTGGTGAAGCCATTAAAACATTTCTGTAATAATATTGCAACATTTTTTAGGACTTTTGCCATTTGCTGCTGTCTGTCGTGCAGTGCACTTTCTTTCATGTAAAACACTTTTGGCTGTATGAAAATAAGTATAAAAGTTCTGCATTTTAAGAGGGTTTAGAAAAATTGCAAATTGACAAAAAGCTGCATATTGCAGAAGTTGCAACTCAGCAGGTTGCAGCCAGCATAGGGTTGCCATCAATCGTTGGTCAACAAATAAGTACTTTCTCGCCAAAGCAAGAGCGTCAAAATAAATTCATTGAAAATATTTTTTCTTTCACTTTGAAAGTTTAAAACTTAAGAAAGTGATTTCGAAAAAAAACTATTAATTTGTCTAAAATTTGTATTGGGCTTCCATTTCAGAGGGTTTTCGTTCGTATTGCCCAAAAAGTGAATTTTTTTATGAAATTTCTTTTTTTTTCAACTAATAAATCATGGCTAACGTATGGTGAATGAAATCTGGACAAATATGTTAAGCAAAAAAAATGACTAGACATTTTTTTTTTAAAGTGTTTGGTATTATATTTCAGTACTATAAATCTTAAGCTAAATTTACAAAAAAACGTTTGCGCCGTGGCGGTTTGCTTTACGTATTTTTTGGGGCAGTGTGTTCATTGCCTCTCGAATTCCATTTGTATCGATTTTTTTTTGCTCCTTCTTGATTTTATTTATCAAACAATCCACATTTTTCGCTGTGTAGCCTTTGCTATAAACGTTTCTTTTCAAATTAGCCCAGAAAGTCTCGATTGGTCGTAGTTGCGGGACGTTTGGTGGGTTAAACTTCTTAGGTACCCATGCAATACCACGCTTTTCCAGTGATTGCAAAGTTAATTTCGCGTAATGCGATGATGCCAGATCTGGCCAAAAAAATCTTTTATCTTGCTGATGATATTTTTTAATAAAATTTTGAAGCGCAGGTATACATTTATCTGCATAAGTTTCAGCAGAGACAGCTAAACCACCTTTTAAAAACAGCGGTTCACTGACACCACGCTCGCTGATTGCCAACCATAATAAAACTTTTCCCGGGAACTTCGTTTTCTGAATATACTTCACTTTATTTGAAGCTTTGTGATTAGCAGACTCAAAATAATGTTTTGGGTGCCATTCGTTGCCTTCTACAGTGAAGTAACTTTCATTGTTCATTATACACACGTATGGTGAGCATGTAGCAAAGTATTTTTCCGCAAGTGCACGTAGCCTGGATTTAATAATTTTTTCCTGTTGGGCAGTAGTAGCTGGTTTTAATTTTCTTTTTTTAATTTCAATATTCATTGATGTCAAATACTTTTTTATAGTATTTTTGTCCACATCATATTTCCTTCCAGGCTGACGGAAAGATTTCGCCTTTCGGCCCACGGTATCCGCCTTCAGTTGGAAGAAAACTTTGCTGTCCTGCAGGGCACATTTTTTACCCGAACCTTTTTTTCTTTTTATGCTTTTCTTATTTTCAAATAATTGAATAAAATTATAAAACGTCGATTTTTTAAATCCCATGTCTTTAAAATGGTGAAAAACTTCAGTTTTTCTTTTGTTTGAATTATCTTTACAAAATTTGCAAATTAATTACCGACGCTGCAACTCGTTCAAAGACATTTTCGGGACTAAAAGAAGACACACTGAATAGATTTTTGCGTCAGACGCATAATAATATATCCAGTTACACTTCTACAGGAAAAATTTTTGTGGCAAGTTTAACGGTAAATTTATTTTATCGCTGGAACACGTGTCCAGATTTCATTCACCATACGTTATATTTAAAAATTACATCTTTTGTTCAGTTCAGTCCTTATGATTTTTTTTAAATTATCTATTGTAATTTTTTCTTAGAAAAGTGACCCAACAAAACTGTGTAGCAGATGCCATAATTGCTTCAGCCGGTTCTCAAAGGGATAAATAAATTATTTTTAAGTAGCCCAAAGTACGGTTGAAGACTTTCCTGTCTGAAAGTCGCACTTGGTCTGAAAGGGATAGGTTTGGTTAGGTTAGATTTGGTAGGTTAGGTTAGATTAGATTTGGTAGGGAAAGGTGTGTGCGGCACGAACCACACATCCACTCAAAGACCAAAATGGCTCATTGTGAGTCCCTTCTCTCCATTGTAAATCACTCTGGAGCTAACCACCAATCTCAATCCGGGGCAAAGCAGTTCTACCTCTTAATAAAACAGAGGAGATCTGAGATTTCAAATTTTGTCTAAAAGGTTTAAGTGTTATTAAATGTGAGGAAGACTTTTTATTTATATTTTCTTTTTTTATCTTTTCGAAAATTTTGTTCAATTAAAGTTGGTGCTCTCAATATGACAGGTGAGACCCTACATTTCAGAAGCTGACCAGAACACTGGGACTCATTGAGCCAAATCGAATAAATGACCCAGACAACCAATGCTTATGGCAACCCTAAGCCACAAGCACTCAAAACGCGTTTGGTTGTTTATTTGGTTGGCTGGTTGGTTGATTTGGTGGCTGGTTGGGTGCTTCATTAAGCGAAGTGTTTCGCTGGCAAACACTTGGCCTGTGTGCACGGCACATATGAATGCATTAAAGCGTCAATGAGTGCGACTGCATGACTGGTGGCAACATCAACAAAACAAGTCCATACATCAAATGCAGCAGCAGCAGCAGAAAAAACGGAAGAAGTGGCAATAATTTGCAGCAGTAAACAATTTTTTTGCGAGTTCAATCAATGCTGACAACAGCAGAAGACGACGACAAGTGCATATGCAGTAGCAACAACAACAACAACGCTGACCAAAAAAAACACATTTAGAATGTGCAGACAGACAGACAGTCATAGCAGTGTGTGTGTGTGTGTGTGTGTGTTGCTGCAACATTTTAGCAAATTTTAATCAACACATGACAGCAGACTGCACTTTCCCGGGTATGCATGTGTGTGTGTGTGTGCGTGTGTGTTGAACATCACACAGCGCAGCGGATATCCGGCGTGCGTCAGCAATGTGCGGCAAATTGTTGAAACAACGTCGAAAAGACAACAACGACCACATCAACATCGATGCGAGCAACAAAGTGTTGCGGCAAAAAGTGTCGTCGCTGCGTGTGACATGAGGTGTTGCTGACTGGCGGACAGACTGGCCGACTGAGTGGCTGTGTACATCATTTAAAATTATAAATATTACAGCGACTTTGTTGCTGTAGCGGCAAAGGAATACAAATCTGGCAGCGCAAACATATGAAAAACCAAAGACGCGCAGAAAAGTGATGCGTTGGCATGGCGCGGCGCAGGGGGAGTGCAGAGATAAGTGTATGCGGCGGCACATAGGTAAATAAATTGCACTGCAAATGGTCAGAGAGTGGAAGGCAAAGCAAGTGTGTGTGTGTGTGTATTTGCGAATTTTAATGGCAGCGAAACTCATAAGGGAATTGTGAATGTTGGTGTGTGTGTGTGTGTGTATGTGTGCGTGGGTTTGTTTGCTTATGCTGTGCGCACATCTGCGTGAGTTATAATTTTTTTACTGTTGTTGTTCTTGTTATATGTGAATATCATATTTTTGCACTGCCAAGCAAAAATAAATCAGATTCCACTTTGCCGTTTTTTTTTTTAAATTTTTGCTAAAGTTTTTTTTTCCTTGGTGCACTTGTTGGAAATGTTTCCGCAGCTCCTTAACGAAAAACAGTAAAAGTGTAATAAAAACAAAATTGAGAAGAACACATTTATGGTACGCGCTACTGTCGGTCGAGTTGGGGTTTTAGCGATTTGAGTTTTAAATTTATTTTAAATTGGATTTAAGTTGAAAACATAAACTAAATAAATATTTAAGTAAATAATTTAAATCTAAATATTTGGTTTTATTTTCTAATTTTCGATATTTAGTTTTAAATTTTGAGATCAGAATTTTTCCATTAATAAATTTTCAATTTCTATTTTTTTTAATTTCAAGCTTTAAGTATTGTTTTTGATGTTAGTTTTTAAGGTTCGCTCGGTTCTGCCGGTCGAGTTCGGGTTTTAGCGATTTGAGTTTTAAATTAGATTTAAGTTAAAAACATAAATTAAGTAAATATTGAAGTAAATAATTTAAATCTAAATATTTGGTTTTACTTTCTAATTTTTGATTTTTAGTTTTAAATTTTGAGATCAGAATTTTTCAATTAATAAATTTTCAATTTTTTATTTATATTTTCAATTTTTTTATTTGAATTTTGGACTTTAATTTTTATGATTTGTACGTTTTAACTTTTTAAATTTGTACCTTTGAATTATTAATTTTTACTGTTTGTGTTTAAATTTAAATTTTTTTATTTAAAGTCTTAAGTATTGCTTTTGGTTTTAGATTGTTTTTTATGTGTTAGTTTTCATTGTTTTTTAATTTTCTAATTTTAATTTTGTAATTTTATTAATACAAAAAAAATGCCTTATACAATTTTCTTTTATTTTAGTTATTTTAATTTGTGAGTTTTGATTTTTAAATCTTATTTTTTAATTTTAAGTTTCAGTAATTTTAGTTTTCTTTTAATTTGTTAGTTTTGATTGTTTATTTGTATATTTTAATTTTAAATTTGTAAGTATTGTTTTTTGATTTTACGTAATTTAATTCGTTGGTTTTGATTTTTAATTTTACATTTTTAATTTAAAGTTTTAAGTACTGTTTTTGGTTTCAGTTTTTTAATTCGTAAGTTTTAATTTGTAGTTCTTATTTGTTAATTTTAAAATAATTATAATTTGATTAAAATAAAAAAATAACTAAAACAATTTTTTCCGTTTTTCTAATTGGTTAGTTTTCATTTTTTATTATTATTTTTTAGTTCTAAGTTTTAAGTGTTATTTTAATTTACTTTTTTTTATTTTTTTCAGTTGAGATTTTTAACTTTAATTTTTTAATTTAAAATATTTATTGCCTTGATTAATATTTTTTAAAATTTTGATTAGAAGTTTTTTTTTAAATTTGAATTCTTTGTTTTTGATTTTAGTTTTATTTTGCTTTTTTTATTTTTGATTTGTAGTTTTTCTTTTTTAATTTCAAGTTTTAAATATTGTTTTTAATTTTAGTTTTTTAATTTGTTAGTTCCTATTTTTATTTTCATTTTTTTAATTTTTTTTCATTCTTATTGTTTTTGATTTTAGGATTTATTTTTTTTGTTTTAGTTTGTTAGTTTTGACTTTTAAAAAGGAAATATTTTTCTTTCTTCTTCTTTTTTCATTTCATTTCATTTTTTTAGTTCCTACGTTATTTTGTTTGTCAGTTTTTATTCCTGGTTTTTAATTTTTAATTTTTAATTTAACTTTTCTGTTCAAGATTTCTGCCAAATTTATAAACAACAAACAGTTTTTCTTAACAAAAAGGATAAGAAATTTAAGGTTTTGAATTTGGTTTAACGTTCTTTTTTGTATTTGCTTATTTCTTTTTTTTTAGTTTCTAATTAAATTTTATTTTTGAAGATATTTGCTAAAATTAAAAACAATATGGAAAAATGTAAGGTTTTAATTAAAAATTATATATGTATATTTTTTTAATATTTTCCATGCTTCCTTTATTTTTATGTTTCTTTCTGTGGTTAGTTCTTTATTTTAGTTTAGTTTAGTTAGTTTAGTTAATTTGTTACTGCTTAATTTTTAACATTGCAGGTTCTATAATCGCGACTTTTATCTGTTTTTTTTTAATTTTATTACAATGTCTATAACCAAAAAAGGGGAATCCCCGTCTTTTGGTATATTAACCTTTTTGGATTTTTAAGCCGACAACAGCACTATATGAACTACGTGATTCAGCTGTTATTTTGAAAAATAATTTGCCAAAAAAGCAACTCAAAATCTCCAATTTCTTTAAAAATGTTTAAAATGTAAATATATCAATAAAAACAATTCTAATTTTAAAAATTACATACAATTTTTCAATAAAATTTTGGGTTCTGTTATCGCGAAAATTCAGTTTTCGCGACAGGTCTGGTTTTTAATTAGTCGCGAAAATCGAGCCTGCACTGTATTTTTAATTTTTAGATTTTTTTTCAAGTTTAGTGTTATTTTTTAAGATATTTAATAATAATAATTAATAATTGACTGGCACGACAGCCCGCTTACGCGAGGCTAAGGCCTAGCTTCCCGCAACCACCCGTGTTGTGCGTGTGAATTTGTACGCGGGTGGAAGGGACCTACAGTTTTATGCCGGTTCCGAACGGCATGTTGGGAGCTTTTTCATAAGCAACTTTTACTCTCAGAGGTTTGCCATTTCCAGCTGAGAGGACAGCCACCGAAAGAGAAAACGAGGTTTTCCCGTTATTTTTGTTTAGGTGTTATTACAGGCAGTATTTGAACCTGAGGTTGCTGCCTTCCGCTCGCGGTCCAACGCACTAACCAACTGAGCCACGGCGGCTGCCAGATATTTGCTCTAAATTAAAAGAAAAAAATTGTGTTTCTTATTCTTCTTAATATGGAAAAATTTAAGATCGATTTATTTATTTTTTTGTTAGTTTGGATTTCTATATTTCATGCTTTTCTGCATGCATTCATGCATTTCTGTCAGGCTTTTTTTAATTTTCTGTTCTTTTATTTAGTTTTTAGGTTATTTTGTTTGCTCGCTGTAATCTGTTTTTTATTTATAATTGCAAATTTTGCAAAAAAATAGAAGTCTTCTTAATAAATATTGCAAAATTCAAGGTTTTTGAAGCTGTGCAGTGTGACAACAACTACTGCCGACTGTAGCGCATCGCCGCACTTTGGCCACATAACTCATACCTCAGACATGTATGCAAAATAATAAAACAAAGCAGAAGGGAACAAGCGGCAAACAATAACAGCAGCAGCCATCGCCAAGCAATGTTCACCCCTGCTTCACTCACCTCACCTCGCGCCCCCCTCTACGCCCTAAAAACCTGCCCTACGTGCGCACAGCACAGCAAAAGGACGTGAAAGCGGCACGCGATACATCTTCGTATTCAAATGTTGCAATCCCTGTAGTACAAATAAAAACGTCATGTTGTCATTTTAGCATAAGCAACAACAATAACAACAACAATAAAACCAGTAGCTATACAATGCAGCAACGGTTGACAGCAGCAGCAGCAGTTGATATTATTAAAACAGGAGCAACAGCAACAAAGTGTCCCAATGCGTTGATGGCTGTGTCGACAGAGCACAGCCCCAATGCAACAACAACAACAAACACCAACATTGATGATACAGTACAACAACAAGAGTAGGGCCAAGCACAGGGAGCATAACATAAATAAGAACAAATAACAAAGAGCAGCAAAGGTGGCGTACAGATCCCACTGTAGCAAACAAATTCATATGCAGCATGTTGAAAACAACAACAACAACAACCACAATAATAAAAACAACAAAAAATAATAACAACTGAATAATCAAACAACTACAACCATAATAAGAATGAACGGAACATTTTTTCATCTTTTCGATTTCATGGAATTTGTATGGTTTTTTGTTTTATTTCTTTCTTTCTCGTTGTTGTTGTTCAGACATTGTGCTCCCTAATGCGCGGCGCATATTAGAAATGCGCATCTTTTGTGGCGCCTTGTTGAAGGGCGTAGGGGAAGCAGTAAGCAAGCAAATCGTCGCCTGAGAAAACGATTGTCGTATGTGCTATGAAATTCAATGGAACATACGACATTCGTTTTCTGCAGCGACGAAATGTTCTCATTGCAGTTGAAGGGGGAATTGAAAACTGGGGAGAGGGGGGCGGGGCGGCACCGTGTTATAAGCTGCATGCGCCATATTCACATTACTTTCACATACAGTATGCAAAATTGCTCCCTTAGGGGCAACAACAACAGCAAATACAACAAACATGGCAACATTTCACTGTTTGTCATTGTTTTTTGTATTTTTGAGTTCCCAACTCGCTGCTGGTACGCACAACATCTCATTCACTTTAATGCATAAAAATAATTTACAACAACAACAACAACAATAACGGCAATGCCGCATTCAACTCATATTTATTACGAATTTCCAGTTATTCAGGGAATTTGCGTATAATTTTCATGTAGCTGCGACTTGTTGTTTCATAATACACGCTGACACCGGCGTGCGCCCCTCCCCCCCCCCCCACCTCTCCGCTCTCAACCAGTGCTCATGCATTATACAAATTCATCCGCTGAGAGTGCGTTGGCCCCATGCAAAGTGCGCCGTGGGCGTTTATTAAAAAGCGCACAAGGCCTCTGCCTCTGCCACTACCTTCCCCTCTCTTTCCATTTGCCGTACTTGGTCCCAAGCAACTTGACAGCACTCACTGTCAGGGAGCAAAGGAAGCGGAAATGTAGCCAAGTTCTCCAACGTCGACGTTGACAGCTAATTCACGTTGTCTTGAGCCCACTGCAACCGGCGGCAATCCAAAAAACATTTGCTCACCACCAGCGTGCTTGGAAGATGCGCCAGCAGTGGCCGGTGGACGGGAGCCGAGCGCCGCCGGTCCACAGGTGTCACTGATGCCTCTAACGCTGACAGTTGTAATTATGTCACTTAAATTTTAAAATTTATTGCCCTCACGCTACGCTCCAATTGCCGCTACCTCACTCTCTCTCTCTCTCCGGCTCTCAGCAGCTCTCCCTGTCTCTTTCGCTCACTTCCCATCGAGCAGCATTTCACATTACGAATTTCCATTTGCTTGCCGTGCTGCCGGCATTAACTTGGCTTAGATTATTTTAATTTCTCGCTTATGTCGACAACAGAATTCAACCCACAGCCGCATCAGTTGCAACAATGACAGCCGCATTACAGCAACACTACCAACAAGTGTAATAAGATTTGCTGAATACTCCCCTCCACACATTTCTCTCTTCCTTGCATGGCCCAAACGGAGGGCGAGAGACAAATGAAATTCAAGCCATGCCGCAATTTTCATGGCTGACACCGAAATGGAATTGAAATTCCACATTCCTGCTTCGCCGCGCCACCTCTTCACTCTCCAGCACATCCTGCATGTCCTTCTCCGTCGCACAGCTGTTCATCTACTCGAAATTTATGTGCTGTCTTAACCTGTTGGCAATTTAAAATAATGTCTGACCTTCAAAGTTTCCCTTCGCTGTCTGTCGCTCGTTTCCATTTTCATTTGTATTTCTCTGCTGCTGCCATTTGGCATGTGAACTGCCGGCCGAGCGGCGAGGCGCCGACGCAATTTTGTTTATGAAAATTAAATATAACAAATAGCATTCCTCTGCCATGCCGTAATGTCCTTTTTTTATTTGGTTGTTTCTCGCTTTTGCCTTGTTTGCTGCCATTTTTGGCTTTATTGGCTTGAATTCCCTTGTTTTCATTTGACAATGAAGATTGAAGATTATTAAATGGGGTTTTTTTTTTTTGGCAATATGCAGTGAGCATTAGGACTCATTGGTTAGAACGGGAGACAAATTTAGAGAAGAGACAATTTTAAGGTTAGGTGGTATTGGCTGAAACGAAAAGGCTACCACGCATAGATCTTGTAGATGTGTATGGGACTAACTGAGGCAGAATTACGATTAGAATCGTGTTGAAGCCAACACAAGAGGCTTTAAGCTACGCTTTAAGAACATTCCTATTAAGGACGTAGGGGAAGAAGTACCCAGGTAAGCTAAGGACTTCTTAGCTTACCTTAACAATGAACTGTTTTCGCCAACGAATATGAAATTCGATATGAAATTCCTTTTGCATTTAGTTCTTCTATCAAAGTTTGATCTGGGCCTGAGGATTCTCCTGCATTTGATACATGTACCAAAAATCATTTGGTTTTTGATGATATAATCATCCTTCCTCTGCATTAGAACTTTTTATCGGGGTCCATTGTGTATTTGTTATATCTACCAAAATTGTGTCTATTCTTGACCGTTTTACGGGAAATCCTTTGGTACTTGAACTTCTTTTTAGACGATCCTTTTATGCTCAATGCTTCCACCAAAGATTCCCATGCTTTAGATGCTTCCTATACTGGCAATTTGTCCTCCTTGCCTCTTCTGCACTTGATCCTTCTAAAGGAGTTCTTTCTGTATTAGATTTATCTACCAACGATCCTTCTGTTCCCAATGCTTCTACCGAAGATACTTTCGTATTTGATTCTTCTATATAGAATACTTCCTACACTGAATTCTTTCATTGGAAATTAGTCTGTATCTCGCTTTACTACCGGAGCTTCTTCTGCATTCAATTTATCTATCAACGATCCTTCTATATTCAATGATTCTACCGAAGATACCTTCGTATTTGATTCTTCCATATAGAATGCTTCTAACACTGAATTCATTGTAAATTAATCAGCACGTTATCCCTCCACCCAAACTCCTTCTGCACTTCATCCTTCTATCCGAAGATATCCGATATTCGATGCTTCTACCGAAGATGCTTTCGTATTTGATTCTTCTATATAGAATGCTTCCTGTACTGAACTCTTTCATTGGAAACTATTTTGTATCTCTGTCTTCGACCGGAGCTACTCCTGTATTAGATTTATCTTCAACGATCCTTCCATATTCAATGATTCTACCAAAGATTCTTTCGTATTTGATTCTTCTTTATAGATTGGTTCCTATACTAAATTAACTATTTCACTGAAAATTCGTCAGCACCTTATCCCTCCACCCAAGCTCCTTTTGCTCTTGATCCTTCTAACGGAGCTTCTTAGGTATTTGATTTACCTGCCAACGATACTCCTATACTGAATGCTTCTACCAAAGATTCTTTCGTATTTGTTTTCGAATGATTGTAGCACTGAATTCTTTTATTGGAAATTAGTCTGCATCTCCGGAGGATCTTCTGCATTAAATTTATCTACCAACAATCCTTCTATATTCAATTCTTTCACCCAAGATACCTACGTATTTGATTCTTCTTCTTATATATAATGCTTCCTATACTGAATTATTTTACTGGAAATTGAACAGCACCTTATCCCTTCACCAAAGCTCCTTCTGTACTTGATCTTCCCTATGGAAGCTTCTTCTGTACTTTATTTGTACTTGGCAACGATCCTCCTATACTGAATGCTTCTACCAAAGATTCTTTCGTATTTTATTCTTCTATATACAAGTTTGTCTCCACTGAATTATTTCACAAAAATTTAATCTGTAACTCGTTCTTCTTTCGAAGCTCCTTCCGTATTAGATTTACCTACCAACAATTCTTCTATACCCAATGCTTCTAAACACTTCTGAATTTCATTCTTCTATAGTACATGGAATTCCTTCTGTACTGGACTCTTTAAGCTGTATCGATCAATCTATAGCTGACCCCACCAGAAATTTCTTGATCTGTCTGCCAAATATTGTTCTGTACTTCATTTTCATACTGAAATACAGCCGCCTTCAGTCAGTGGGTTCGTTTCACCGTTTTGAGCCAACGACTTTTTATAAATTTTTTACAATTTTTTTTTTTTTTTTTTTTATTTTTTCAATATAATATGTGAATGTAAATGCTTCGAAAACTCTCTTGGCCTAATGATCTGACAGCTTCTGGAACGTATCACTTACAACTCATTAAACATTCGCTACTCTATTTGCTTTAGAGCGCAATTTAAATTTGTTTTCTTTACTAAACAAACTTTTCTAACTTTATACAAAGCACAAATATTTCCCCAAAAGCAAAGACAACACAAAGAAAAAGTAGAAATATGCCACTAAATAACTAGTCGATATTTATCGATGCGCCAATTCGATAGCAACAACCAAAAATAAGGCAGAAAAATCAAATTGAGTCGCAACAGCACAGCACACGGTGCGTGCGAGCGAGAGGGGCACAAGTGAGAGGGTGAAAAATATTTGAAATATTTATGCAAATTGTGCGGAGGCGGCAAGTCAGAGTTCATCAACCATGGGCGAAGTGTTGCCTGGCAAAATCCACTCAACTCTTCAACAGCTCATTATTTCATGCAGAAAACTTTCAATACAATAACACAACACCCAGCGCATCCCCCGCTCCCTTATCCGGTCGCCTTATTCTACCTTTTCGGTCGAGGTGAGTGAAAATCAATTTTGGGAAAGTAAAGCAAAATGCCAACACGTGAGCCAGAATGAAGTGGCGACGCAAATGAGGCAAAAGGTGAGCCGAAGCCAAAGTCGTAGTCAAAAGATGCAAACAGTATTGTGAGGGAGGGGAGGGGGGCGGCGAAAGTGGCGAAAATAAATTGATTTCATTTTGTTTTCATAGCCGAAATATCAAATAAGTAAACGAAACTAAACGGCCAAATCAAGCGAATTGAAAGCAACAAAACACAAATGAAATATGCGCCCAGGAAAACTCTGCGGGGGCAGCGAAGTTGAGGAGGCTGGCTTTGACTTTTGATTACGTTGGCGGAAAATCGTGAGTGGTTGTCGAGATGGGACGGGAGCTACGCGGGTCAGGTGCAGGTCAGCGTTAACCGAACACGGTTGAGTTGTACACAAGTTGTACTACAATGGACGAATAGAAACAAAAGCGTGCAAAAACCCAAGTTTGCATTTAGCAAAGTGTCCAAATTGTGGGCAGCGGCAGCTGAGCAGGGAACGGGCGACCGATGAAGAAAAGCAGAACCCCAGAAGTGAACACCAACGAATGAACTGCAAATGCAAATGGGAAAAAAATACTGTAAAGATAATAACAACAACAAAAATGTTTGTTGTTTGGAATGAAAAGCAGAAGAGTGGATCAATAAGTGCTGGGAAGGCCGAAGAGATAAAGTTTCCAGAGAGAATAAACCTAAAAATGATATGTGATACATGTAGGGTTGACATTTCTTGGATGTCCAGACCAGAAGACTCAAAAAAAGAACACAACTTATTAAATTGTTAAACGCAAACAGTATTGGGGTGGAGGGGCGGGGAGCGGCGAAAGTGGCGAAAATAAATTGATTTCATTTTGTTTTCATAGCCGAACTATCAAATAAGTAAACGAAACTAAACGGCCAAATCAAGCGAATTGAATGCAACAAAACACAAATGATATATGCGCCCAGGAAAACTCTGCGGGGGCAGCGAAGTTGAGGAGGCTGGCTTTGACTTTTGACTTGACTTGACTTTATGTGAGTCTCCGCGCTAAGAAAAAGATGGGTGTAGATGAGAAACTGATTCGAACGTAAAAAGTTTCTAATCCTCCGAAGAAATGTTAGCCAAAGCCTAAACCCGAAACGTCTAAAACTTAAGTCCAAAAATCATTTGAAATCCCTTGAATCTGCGCAAGAACTAGCCGCATCTGGCAACCCTAGATGCATGTCGTTTCCTTTGGCCGATGCTCTCAAAGACCAAACCAAGATGCACCTCATTTTCTTTGACCGATGCTCTCAAAGACCAAACCAAGATGTATATCCCTTCTAAATCATTCCTCGGTACTACAGAGGAGAGAGAACTATTATATAATACTTTTACTCCCCAACTAATAATTTACCCTTCTATCGAAGATACTTCCCTCTTAGATCGTTCTAAGTAGAATTTCTTCTGTACTGCATTTATTTAGCACAGATCCTTCTAAACTTAATGATCCCACAGAATCCGTTTTATCCAGTAGAAGTATTAAGTACAAGTCAAGCTTAATTCTTCTACTGAATATGTACTGAATTCGTTTATCACAGATCCTTCTAACCTGAATGATTCCACCGAATCAGATTTTTTGAATATTCTTCTTTTCTTCTTTCTTCTACCGAAGATAGTTCTCTGTTTGATCATTCTAAATAAAATTTCTTGTGTACTGAATTTGTATACCGGAGAACCTTCTAAACTTAGTGATTCCACCGAATCCATTTAATTTGGTAGAAGCATCAAGTCAAGCTTCATTCTTCTACTGAATATTCTTCTTTTCTTCTTCCTTCTACCGAGAACACTTCCCTCTTTGATCGTTATAAAAAAAATTTCTTCTGTACTGAATTTGTGTACCGGAGATCCTTCTAAACTTAGTGATTCCACCGAATCCGTTTAATTCGGTAGAAAACTTAATGCTTCCCAAGCATTTAGTCAAGTCAAGCTTAATTCTTCTACCGGATGTTCTTCTATTAGAGATCTTTATTTGAATTTGGTTTCGTTGCTAAAGTTCCCATCGTCCTTGATCCTATTACTAGAAATTCATATACTAGAGATTTTTCTGTACCTAATCTATGAAGCTTCATACTTTGAAAGATTTTGTCACAGATTCTTCTGTGTTTGACTATATTATGTCCCATCTGTACGTAATCTCTATACTAGAAATCCTGCTGCGCCTGAATTTCGCTCCAGAGATTCTTTTGTATTTGATTTTACTGCTGAGATATAGAATGATTATCAGTGGTGCACACAGGATTTATTTTTAGGGGGATTTTGCGTACAACTTTTTAGCTCAATTTCATTTGAAACCTTATTTTGTACCAGCCATTTTTGTAACTAAACCCCTCCCTGTGTAAACCACTGATGATTATATGTATACGTTATGCTCCTATTTGAGTTTTCTGTACGAGTTTTTATGTTTTTCCATACTGTTGTTTTCCAGGCTTGATGTTCTATCGAGAATTCTAATACTTATGTTTGATACTTCTATAGGACATACATTGATCCTTCTATGTGGAATTTGTAGTGAATGCTTTTACTATGATCGGTCTGTATCCCATTCTTTTACAGAAGGTTCATTTTTAGTGGATTCCTTTATTGTGATCGGTCTGTATCTGATCCTTCTGTCAGAGATCATTCCATATTTATTGTTCTGTCGAGGTTTCTTCTATGCTTGAAGCTTGTAAAGAGGTTAATTTCGAATGTGACCCTTCTATGTGAAACTTCTAGTGGATTTCTTTGTTGTGATCGGTTTGTATCGGATCCTTCTGCCAGAGATCCTTTTATACTTATTGTTCTGTTCTGAGGTTTCTTCTATGCTTCAAGCTTTTACTTATAGAAGTTACTGTCGAATTTGAATTCTTTGTGCGAAATTTTTAGTGGTTTCCTTTATTGCCATCGGTCTATGTCTGATCCTACCACCGGAGGTACTTCCATATTTTATGTTCTGTTTAGGTTTCTTCTATGCTTCAAGCTTTTATAGAGGTTAGTTTCGAATTTGATTCTTTTGTGGGAAATATTTTGTGGATTCCTTAATTATGATCGGTCTGTATTTGATCCTTCTGCCAGAGATCATTCCATTTTCTTCCGAGGTGTCTTCTTTGCTTTATACTTGTTTTGGAGTCACATTCGAAAGTAATTCTTCTATATGAAACTTGTAGTGGATGCCTTTACTGTCATCGGTCTGTATTTGATCCTTTTCTAAAAGATTCTTCTGTTTTTAATGTTCTGTCGAGGTTTCTTCTATACTTGAAGCTTTTATAGAGCTAAAATACGAATTTGATTCTTCGTTGTGAAACTTGTAGGGGATTTCTTTATTGTGATTGGTTGTGTCTGATCCTTCTGACAGAGATCCTTCTGTATTTAATGTTCTGTCGAGGTTTCTTTTATCCTTCAAGCTTTTATAGAGGTTAATTTCGATTTTGATTCTTTTGTGCGAAATTTTTAGCGGTTTCCTTTATTGTCATCGGTCTGTATCTGATCCTTTCACGGAAAATGTGTACTTTTATGATGTTTCTAGAAAAAACAGGTAGTGTCTGCATCACTGCCTAACGTTCCAAAAACCGGAATCCATACTTTGCGATCTTAGGTTCTTATAGGACCTGAGTAATGCAGAATAGCTAAAGTCACACGATTCTGTAAGTTATCGTGGCGATTTGAGGCTTGAAACTCAAATGTTACTTTCCTCAGGAATGAATTCACAAAGGACTTTCTACTTAAATATGAGACTGTCTGGCAAGTTAAAGCCAGATTCCCTTAAGGGGAAAAGAGCGATTTCTAAGCTGAAGGGCGAGTTTATTGTCCAAACAGATCTTTTTTCTAAGCGTTCTTTAGAATCTGAGAGCCTTTTGAATCTCTTATGACGGTTTAAAAAAGTCTAAAAAATATTAGGCAAAGCGCACTTTTTTGAGAAAGACAGAAAAAGAAGAAAGAAAACTTTATGGAGCTAAACTATAAATAAAATAAAACTTTAAATAAATTTCAATCAACATTTTCGTGCTGTTTTTTCAAAAGGATTTATTGACTGATGCGGGTAAAATGTTGGAGCCCAAATGACTTTTTGCCCTTTGGCAGTCTCCCCACCCCCTTCTTATACACTATAGCAGAGATATCTCAATGCAAATCACAAGGATGCGCCAGGATATCAGGCAAGCAAGGGTTGAATGTGTATTTATTAAGGACTTCAACTACAGTTGCCAGCATTTGGACAAGTCTGTCATTTACACATAGACACTAACACACACACAAATGCACACACATTCTGGCATCTTAATTTGCACCTTTGGAACAAAAACAACAACTACACACATACGTTGCTGTGCGTATGTGAAAGAGCACATTGCCATTTGTATTCAGTCAAGTGTTTGCATAACAAATGTAATAACAACAACAACAAATAAGCCAACTATCGATTTGTGTTAAGCGAAAGCAAAAAGAAAAATTTCCACAGCTTCGAAACTTATTGCCAGCTGCCCGGCCAAATTTTAGCTATCAACACGCGTTCGCAATAACAGTGACGCGGGTGTTGTGATGGAGGGTGGTAGGTGGGAGGAGGGTTGAGATTGGAGTGAGGATGGTGCAGTGCGGCGGGCAGTTTCACACACAGGTTTAAGTGTATAAATGGTTGGTTGAGTTGTGTAGTTGGCGGCGAGCGCAAATAGTGCGCGATGTGGCAGCAGCCGAAAATTTGCAATTTACTTGTGCGGCTCAAGGATTTATGTTTCACCTTCCTGCGGATAATTGTTTTCGCTTCCGCCACTCAAATGAACTTTTAATGTACGGCCGCACAGGCAAAAGTCAAAAGAGCGAAAACGAAGAAATTACGCCGAAAATGGCAACAACACAGCAGCAGCAGCGCAGCAGTGGCAAATAATAATAGCGAGAAGTAAGAACAACAACAACAACAATGCATTTGTTGCCAAGTCTAAGGAAGAAGTTGATTAACAGCAGCCGAAGCCAGTGTGGGAATGAGCGAAACGAGCTGCCGGAAGCGTATAAATTTGCGCAGATATTGATGGAAAGGACGCAGGATGCAGGGGCCAGACGAGGAGCAGAAGAGGAAGAAATAGATTAAGCTGTGCACCGGCTGGGGGCAGGAAAGTGGGAAGCCAAATCGACAGCAAATTGCAAGTGGCAAATAGCAAAGAGGCTGAAGGTGAAGGTGTAGTTTGTTCAGTGGACGTTTGGGTGGTGCGTGAGAAAACATTGGTGGAAGGGGGTAAGGGTTCTTCATAACCGGCAGCTGTTGGTGTTGATGTTAATGTTTTTTGATTGGAATGCAGCTGTCAACGCTAATCTGCTATGGGTTTTGTTAATATTGACACTTTCATTGATACAGGAACCAATCTAGATTTGCTTTCAAGTGTAAATAGAGTTAATAAGAAATTGATTAGTATCGCAAAATGAAATTAAAAGCCAACAAGCTTCTTGCTAGCTCAATTTTAAAGCCCTTAAAGCCATTAGGACCTCTTGTGCTGCAATTAAACATGAATACTACTTTTTAAATATATATATTTAAAATATTAAAATAAATATAAATATTTAAAATATTAAAATAAATGGAAATATATAAAATATTAAAATAAATATAAATATTTAAAATATTAAAATATTTTTTTATAAATATATTTTAAAATTAAATATTACTTTTACCAGAGTGCAGGAAATTTTTCTACTAAGCCAGAACATTGCATTATTTCTGAAAGAATACCAAAATAAGGAGACATGATTTTGAATGAAGCATTTGAAGAGTTCAAATTTTTCAAATATGTGAAATAAAATTTCAAGAAAAAGTGAGAAAAGTGAAAAGTCCTCTTTCTCCATTTTGAATGGCAAACATGGTTTCAAATGGTATTGGACCGAAAAACTGGAAATCCTGTGTGCGCCACTGTTGCTGGCTTATATCTTCCTGAAATGTGTAGCTGAAGGCTTAAGAAATTTAAACAAATTAAAATGACATATTTCACAACATTTGATAACCAAATATCTAAACTGTCAAACTGTCAACTTTTTTCGCAAAAAAAACTCAAACCTGCTGTCAATCGTGTGCTGTGCAAACTGCATACATTACAACAACATGCAAATCAGCAAAATCAACAACAACAACAATACGAACTGTCAATACAGATATCTGTCACAACAACAACAACAATGCCCAAGCAAACAGGCACCAAATTTGCTTATGCAAAATCAAGTGAAAAAAAATTATTTAAAAAAAATTCGTTTCTGTCTGACGCCTGCGCATTTTACAAAAACACACACACATGAATTAAAAAAAATAAAAATAATTTTAAACAAATTAAAAAAGTTCTTAAACCGTGCAACATAATCGCATTTTTGCGCTGACAGCAAGCAGGCAGCAACACTTCCATCGCGGGAGCATGAAAGCATGAAACACAACAAAAAAATATAGAAAACATTAAAACACAAAAAAAAAAACACAACTAAAAAATTAGAAAATTATAAAAAATGAAAAGATGGCATAGTAAATAAACTTTTATAGTATTTTTTTGGAAAAAAACACAAAAATTTAGAAAATATGAGAAAATTACAAACAAAAAGAAAAGAAGAAAATAAAAAAAATATATAATAAAAAACAGGAAAAGTTGCAGGAACAAAAAATCATAAAAATGAAAAGATCGTATCATAAAAAAATTTTTCAAATAATTGTTTATAAAAACACAACAAAAAATGTAGATAAATAAATTAAAAGATACCCAAAAAACTGAAAAAAGAAAGATCATATGAAAAGAAAATCATATAAAATACAAAATGGCATATACAAAAATTTTTCAAATATTTGTTTTGTAAAAAAAAACAGCAACAACTTTAGGAAACATGAGGAAAACTAAATAAAACAAAATTTTAATGAAAAACCTAAAAAATCGTAAAAATGAAAAGATGGCATAGTAAATAAAATTTCAAATATTTTTTTTAACCACAAAAAATATAGAAAACATGGAAGAAAGAATACAAAAATACAAACAAACATGAAAAACATAGAAAATCATAAAAATTAAAAAATTGCAATTATACAAATTGTTCACATTTTTTTAACACAACAAAAAATGTAGAAAACATGAGAAGAAATAAATAAAAAAAACGAAAAAAAACTGAAAAAACTTAGAAAATCATATGAAAGGCAAAATGGCATATACAAAAATTTTTCAAATATTTGTTTGCAAAAAAAAACAGCAAAAATTGTAAAAAACATGAGAAAAACTAAATTTAAAAAAAATTTTAATGAAAAACCTAAAAAATCATAAAGAAATAAATAAACATATCATATACCTACAAAAAATTAAAAAACCTAAAAATCAAAAAAATTAAAGATTGGCATAATAAATGAAATTTTGAAATATATTTTTTAAACAATGTAGAAAACAAGAGAAAAAAAAAGTAAAAAAAATAAAAAAACTTAGAAAATCATAAAAATTAAAAAATTGGATAATAAGAAAATTTTCAAATATTTTGTTTTTGTATAAAAGCAACATAAATAAATAACAAAATAAATAAATAAATACAAAAAAATTTAAAAACCCACAAAATCATACAAATTTAAAGGTGGCATAATACCTAAATAAAAGTATTTAATATTTTTGGCGTTTTTACTGCCAAGTTTTGAAGTGGCAGGCGGCACACCAACAAAACCAACGGCAACAAAATTGAACGCAATGCATCGAGTGGCTGTGCGGAAACGGCGCTGCTGCTGTTGCACTTCAGCTGCGCTGGAAGAGGGTTGGTTAACGGTTCGACAGGAGCTGCCATCAAATGAATGAATCACACACACACACACACACACACACCACGTCACTTCTGAGTGCACTTCAGCGACGCTGCCACAGTACTCGAACAGCTGTTTGCAGACGCACGGAAAATACCCAAAACCCAGCTGAGTTGGCACTAAACGCAATAAAACAACAACAAAATTAAGTATTGAATTACCATGTGTGTGTGTGTGCGTGTTTGGTGTTGAAGGTTTTTTTCTTTGCTAACATGCATTAAATGCATAAAACCGTTACTAAAATGCAGTTTTATTCGTTGGTGCGTTTGTACTTCAGTTCGTTTGTATGTAAAATAACCAATGAAGAACTCGCGAGCTATAGGCACAAAATTTAACAGAGATTTTATTTGAATTTTAACTAATAACTGACAAAGAAATGGAAGTGATTTGCACACTGGTGAATAGGGTTGCCATATATGAGAATCTTATTAAGTCTAAAAATTTGTATTCTTCTTTATAACTCTTGCACTACTTTTTTACATTAAAATTTCAATTTCAATTTTAAAGTTTAAAACTTAAACATTTAATTTCGTTATATATTCATCTACTTATATCTCTATTTTTCACATTTGATTCGAAAAATTTGGTTTTTGTCGCACGGTGTCCTGCTTGACAATGTGCACGCGTGCATGCCGTGAATGAGATGCTTAAGTAAATAATGGCATTTGTTGAATGTCACGACAGGCGTTCCCACACAGAAACACCAGACCACACCACAGCACACCACACTATACACCCCGACATAAATAAACATTAGGCAAATGTGCATTGGAGGGTTAAAAACTCACAAAATGTTTGCCTATCAAAGAACTCACCCTGCGCACTATTCACTTCCATTACAAAACCAACAACAATCAATGGCACAATCGATGCAACGAAACAGCTGAACATTGGCCGTAAGTGGCAGTTACTAAAAATGCAACAACAACAACAAAGCATTCATAAAAATAAAACGAATTCATGAGGAAAAAAACAAGGAAGTGGAAGGTATACCCGGTTTTAAGGAAAATAAACCTACACAAAATTAAAACAAAAATTATTAAAATTTTTGAGAAATTGTGAAAGGTTGACCACGGAACAGGATGGAAAGGACACCTCTATACTTCATCAATATTTCTACTGAAAGGGAAAATGAGATCCATATTGGCTTTGATTACACCGTGCGACAAATATTAAAAAAAATTTTTCATACCGAAAAAAATCCATATGGGCGTGAAACTACAGACCAAACATAGTAATTCTGCGTACTCAGTTTTTTATTCTACATCCTTTGTCCTTTCAAAAGGACTTCCAAATTTTGAAGGGGATTAAAAATATAAAAAATACTTAACCTCGTTCGAATATGGCGATATGTATATCAAATGAAAGAGGAAAGGCTCAAGAATTTAAATAAAATTGATTTTTTATCTATTTAGAAAAAAGGTTATGAAAAAGGTCCTTTGAAAATATTAATCTTTTATATCCTTGAAAATGTATATACAATTTTTTTTGAAAAGTAAGTATCTTAAAACTCAAAATCTCCTTGATCACGTGTCAAAATTTCATTATTCTTGTTTCATTGATTTTGTATCTTTTTATTATTTAAAATACTGATACTCAAATAAATTAGAATTTTTGTACTTCATTAGAATTGCAGCTTCCGCCTTTTTTTTAATAACTTTCGAACCAATAAAGTTAGAGTAATGAAATTTTGAAACGTGATTAAGGAGATTTTGGGTTTTAACATACTTACTTTTCAGGAAAAGTCTTTATAAATATTCAAGGATATAAAGGATTAAAATTTTCAAAGGACCTTTTTCATATCCTTTTTTTACAAATAGATAAAATATCAATTTTATTTAAACTCTTGAGCCTTTCCTCTTTCATTTGGTATACATATCGCCATATTCTGACCAGGTTAAGTATTTTTTATATTTTTTATCCCCTTCAAAATTGTGAAGTCCATTTAAAAGGATAAGGGATGTAGAAATGAAAAACTGAGTACGCAGTATTACTATGTTTGGTCTGTAGTTTTACGCACATATGGATTTTTCCCGGTGTGAAAAATGCTGTCGCACGGTGTTGTAAGGTAACATAAAGCATCTTCCCTTCTACTGTTCGGCGCTTGCTAGGATGCAGTTAATGCACCTTAGGTCCGAGTTTCACCAACCTAAAGTACATGTCACAACATTCTATCATCGATTTACTAAATTTCAGCAATAGTCAAGGTGCTCGGATATTCATAGAGCAATGAAATCTTTGAACCTCCATCTGGAGTCGATAAGGACCTGACTGGTCTATGCGGAACCTTTGGCTGTTCTAACTTAACATAGCCTAACCTTACCTTTCCTACATTCTTCAATAGGCAGAAGAACACTTCACTTCGTAGTGCTTGGATATTCATACAGCAATGAAGTCTCTCCACCTGGTATCAGTAAGGACCTGACTGTTCTATGCGCAGCCTTTGGCTGTTCTAAGCTAAACTAACCTTACCCAATCTATTTATTCTTCCATAGACAGCACAACACTTCACTTTAATAAGGATTTTCCGTTTTGGGGACTCATTTCTAAAAATATCTACTACAAAATCTACCGCAAATATGGAGGCGTTGTAGCACCGATGGTCACACTTCCCAAGCTACAAACCAGCTCTGCAGAAACGATCATCTCGTGTCAAGGGGTCAAACTTTACATTGGATCTGAACAATATAGAGTACCTAAGTAGTAGTAGTTATTCGATCCGATTAGTTTCAGAAAGCAATCTAAACTCTTTAAACTTTGTAACCCAAGTGATACCTTCTTAAGAACAAGACTTGAAATAGTGCTAAGATGACCTCAAAGAAGGTGTTGGAAAAGTTCACCTCTCCACTTCCACTTCTAAGGAGTATTTGTCATATACACACACACAAGAAGACTAATGCAAATATTTGCCACTACAATATTATACATGTGGGCCCTTCCAGATCTGGCTGTAATCTATATATTCCCATATCAAAGCCACTAACAGAGAAAGAATTATATATGTACAAGTATATCTGCAAAAATCTCGCATGCAACAAGTAATTCAACCCACGCACACAGATCAAGTCTCAAAATGAAATGACAACAAGCAAGTCTAGCCATGTTACCAACCACACAGCGTTTTCACACACCCATAAAGCGAAAACAAAGGCCCTGAACACCAGCAAGAAAATCTGCGAAAACGCGCAGTGCAACAAACCAAGCAGAGCAGAAAATAAGAATGAAATAATTTGGCTTTGATTTTTTGCGTTCTTTTATTCTTCTTCTTGTTCGATTGCTACTCGCATTACGTTATGCAGCGACTGGCATGTCACTAATTTCGATAAAAATTTCTTGCTTACAATTTGTTGTTGTTTATTTGTTGAGTTGTTTCGTGCTTTTCATATCAAAAGAAAAAGCTAAATCAAATAAAAAATTTGAGCACAAGAATCGCAAAGCGCCCGCATGATGAAAGCGAACGCGCTGAACAGATCGAAAATTACAGGATTTTCTTAATATCTATAAAAACGAAAATGAAACGCGTCGTTGAGAACATATTGTAATGCGACAGCAACAACAACAACAACAATAAGAACACCAAGCATTTGCCGAACAATGCGCACAGCATACCGCCAGCAATAAGGACGAGTAACCCAGTGGTAAAGGAGTCGCTGTCTCCAAATATAAAAATACATATAACAAAAATTTTGCAGAGAAGCCAAACGAAATTAAATGACAGCAAATACTACAACTACAACAACGAGTTGGCAGAAAAGAATTGCCCGTAATGGCGCAACATAGAAATTGTGAGCGAAAATATGTGACAACAACAACAATAACAACAATAACGGACGCATAAATACGACTGGTAACAAGCAGCGATAGCAATGACGGAAAGCACTTTTGCAAAAGACTCCCAACGTTGCACAGAGAGCAATGAGCGGACAGACACACAGACAGACAGTTAGCTGAACGGCGCGACGACAGACAGTTGGATAGTTAGCAACTAGCTGTGCGAGAATCGTGGCAACATTTTGAATAGCAGCAATTGCAATAAATTTCACGCGTGCACACAACTACACACACACACACACACACAGACGTACACACATACATGGAAATAATGGAACAGAAGCTCATGAAGGCGATCCAAGGAAGCAAGTGGATGGGTAGCAAAAGTGAGGCAGACGAGGCGAAACAGAAGAAAAATGTAGCTGAGAAAAAAGGGAAACAACGAGAGAGAGCAGTGAAAGAAAGAGAAAAATGCAAAAGGTGGAATAGGAGAGGTAATAGTAGCAGAAGTGGAAGAAGTTACAGAAGACGAAAGGGAAACCTAGACAACAGGAAACAAAAAGGAAAGAAGAAGAAATCAGGGAAAAGAGCAGTAAAAAATAGAGGAAGAAGCAGAAGAAAAAATATGAGAGAAGATAGTAAAAGAGATAGATAAAGTTACAGAAGAAGAAGGCAAAGAGACGGAAGATAAGAAATATGGAAGTGGTAGAAGAAGGAACAGGGGAAGAGAGCGGAGAAAGATAAAGAACGAGACAGGAGGGGAAATAAATGGGTGTGGATAAGAAAGGAAAGGCTACGCGGAATATAAGAGATAAGGAATTAGTAGAAAAAGAAGCAGAGAAAAATAGAGAACGGGACTGGAAGCAAAATAGTTGAGGGGATTGTAGGATGGATTGTAAAAGTTATAGAAGAAGAAATAAAGAAAAATAATCACGAAAAACAGGGAAAACGCGAGACAAAAATAGAGAAAACAGCAGTTGGAGAGATGTTGAAAGAGAAAGAAGAAAAAAGCTTGAAAGATAGACAATAGAATGGTAACAGAGTTAGAGAAAAATGATGCAAAACTGAACAGGAGTCGCAGAAGAAAACACAATTAACGAGAATGAAAAAAGTTAGAAAAAGAAGCAGAGCAGTAAAAGCAAGAAACAAGACTGGTGAAGGATAAGAAGAAAGGAAGGAGGAAAGAAAAATAAGGGAAAACACAATAGTAGAAATTCAGATAAAGATTGGCAGATAGAGAAAAAGACAGGAGAAGAGATAGGGGAAGTGTAGGAGAGAAAGACTAGAGACAGTAAGATAGAAAAAAGGCAAGAGGAGAGTTAGAGGAATTGAAAGAGAGGAAGGTTAGGAGAGAAAACCGTAGTAAAAGTAGGGAAACCAAAGAAATATTAAAAAAAAATGCAAGAAAAGACACAAATGAAGAAGCAGAAGAAGAAAAATGAAAAAGACTTACCAAACAAGGCAAAAGAATAAAGGAATAGAGATAGAAAAGTATACAAAAGAACTAAAGGTGTTGGAAGTGGGAGACGCAAGCAAAGAAACATGAAAAGAATAAAGAAACTTGAAGGAATCGAGACAAGGAAAGACACGGGAAAACAGAAAAAGAGGCAGAAGAAGGGCTAGAGAAATTTAGAGTACAAAAAGCGGAAAAGAGAGGCAGAAGGAAGTTGGAGAAAAAGCAGGAGGAGCGATATAGAGGAAGTGATGGTAGAAAAGTTAGAGGAAATCACAGCAGAAGAAGAATGGAACGAGACAGGAGATTGATAGGAAAAGATGTTGACGAAGAGATAAGACAGAGAAAGACAGTAGGAGAGCGGAAAAAAATATTGACAAAAATAGCGAAAGTGACAGTAACAGAGAAACGGAAATAAATAGAATAGACAGAGGTCCTGAAAGTAAGAAAGCAAGAAAAGAGACTGGTAGAAAATAGAAACAATAGAACAAGGGGATACAAGGAAAACAATTGAAAGATGCTGAAGGAAAGTTGAAAGAATTTATAGAAAAGGGGTAATGGAGGAACTTGGAGAAAGGGGCAGGAAGAGCGATATAGAGGAAGTGATGCTAGGAGAGTTAGGAGGGATGAGAGAAATGCTATCGTTGAGATATAGAAAAAGACAATTGGAGAAAAGGGAAAAGGCGGGAGAATGATAGCGAAAAAGAAACTAACTCACATAGAGAAAAATATAGTAGAGATAGAGTTGTTGAAAGTAGGAAAAGAGATAGAAACAACAAAGAAACAAAAGAGACAGGTACGAATATAGACAAGAAAATACGCCGAAAAAGATAGAGAAAGAAGTAAGAGGACAGATAGAAAAATATATAGCACGAGAAGTAGGACAGAAAGACCGAAGAAAGTTAGATAAACAGGATAAGAAGAGAGTTAGACGAACTGATAGTAGAAGAAAGGGAGATCAGTGTCAGTTAGATACTCTGATCTCCCTTTGCTGAATAAAATGAAAGATAGAGAAATTTATAGGAAAAAAAATTATGAAAAGGATACAAAAATACTCATTCGCATTACTTATGGAATGACCCAATGTACGCAAACAAATGCATATACATATGTCATAATGTAGATATATATTTATGCGCATAGTTGAAAAGATAGACGTCATCATATGTCAAGTTAGAATTTTCGTGCAATTGTCGTCCTTTTGCTGGGGCGGGAGGTGGCATTCAACGCGAAATGTGCCACTGCTGTGACATTCTGGAGGGTGCCAGGGAGCTGGAGGGGGGGAGGGGGAAATTGTGAATGTCAGTGTGGATGAAAGTAAGGAAATGATGATTGCGCGTTGCGCGCTCAATGATTGCAGCGTTGCTGTGTGTGTGTGTGTGTGAGTGTGTTTGCGCCACAAGTCAAGTGTCGGTTGCGGTTATGTTGCATATGTTGCGGTTGTGCGCTGCTACTTTTTCGGTCGCATATCGTAAACCAACAGCAGTCATTGTCATATTTTTAGCTGTGGTTTGCTTTTTTTGGCCGCCACCACAGCCCAACCAAAGACACATCAAAGCACAAACATGCGTTGGTGGTGTGCAACATGGTTTTGTGCTTTATGGCCAACGTTATAAAACAATACAAAACAAAAAAAAATAAAAGGAACAAAGCCGAAAACTATTACAAATAAGGGCGAACAATTCTGTGCGTCAAATGTTTGTGACGCTTTGTGTACACGTGTCGCGATAAACAGCGCAACAAATCGCAGCCGCGCAGACAGTAGACAGGAAACAGAGGTGTGTGTGTGTGTGTGTGTAGTTGTGTAGAGCAACAAGCAATCACACTTAGTCGCTAGTTTTAGGTGGTGCGGCATTCAAGCTTCTGAACCATTAAGGGGATGCCACCAAAAAAAAAACCTAAGCGAAGCCTGTTGACATTAAGTTGGGGTCAATGCGTGGCAAAATTGACACAATTGGCGTCACCGAATGGCGGAAATACAAACAGAATAACAGTGACGTAAACATGATTTATATATTAAATGCAAGTACACTGAAAGTAAGATTTTGAAAGAAATATTTTTTGCTATTTATATTATTTTATTTTGTTTTATTTTATTTTTTTATTTTATTTTATATTATTTTATTTTATTTTTATATTTTTTATTTTATTTTATTTTATTTTATTTTATGTTATGTTATGTTTTTTTATTTATTTTATTTTATTTTATTTTATTTTATTTTATTTTATTTTATTTTATTTTATTTTAGTTTATTTAATTTCATTTGATTTTATTTGATTTGATTTTATTTTTTTATAAAATATTTTATTTTATTTTTTTATAAAATATTTTATTTTATTTTATTTTATTTTATTTTATTTATTTTTTTTTAATTTTATTACTTTATAGAATTTTTTAAAACAACAAATTGTGACATCTGCTAAAAAATTATCAGTCTGTAGAAGTGGTTAGCGGAAGTGAGAAAAAATCACTACCATTGTCGAAAAATTCTACAGCAAAGCAACAACAACGCAAGATAACAGTAAAAATATCATAAATAATAACAGTTATGAAATTGCAGAGCAGTGACACGGAAGTTCAATAAGCGAATCGTTGAAATCAAGGAATCCACCGAAGAAAAATCAAGCAGCAGCAAGAAACCGACAGTAATAAAAACACAAAACCAAACCAACCAACAATGTCCACCAACCAAAAAAATAACCATCCAGGCATTGAACTAAAGTCAATCGAACTAAGTAAATATGGCAAACGTAGAAATCAGACAACGTTGAAAGCGGAAATGAAAGCAAGAAGAGATGAAACCAAAAAGAACCAAGAAAACCCATTGAAGTCTTCATTCATTCATGTACAAAATATTGTTGCAATTACTTGTTGCTCAAGTTGGACAACAATGCTGAGCAAAATGTTAGCAGACTGTTTGCAATGTCACAACTTATAGCAAACAGGAAATGAACTGAACACACAGAAGGAGCCGAAAAGAAAGTTTCTAATTTCGCTGACAATCAACAACAAAATTGTACAACAATTTTGCCATTTTTGTTATTAATTTTTATCCAAATTAAATAAATAAAAAAATATTTAAAAAATATTTAAAAAATATCCAAAAATGTCATATAAGAGCAGCGAAGGCAACAGAAAGACGTTGTTGCTACGCAATTTATGGTTGTTGTTGTAATTACTAAAAGTATTTTGTTGCTGTTGCCATATTGTTGCATTGTAATGGCTGTTGAGCTGGAGGAAGGAGAAAAGGGAAAGGAATGGGACGCAAAGATGGAGCTTTATGGAGCGGGAAAAGAGAGGTGGGGGAAGAAAAGGCATGAAGGCAATGGCACATGAAATCAATATCCTAAATTGCTTCCAAATCATTGCATTCTGATTTCAATCGACGCAACACGCGCCAACGCAACACAGCCACCAAAAATACTTCAGGCCTGATGCGCTAATGTCAGCCACTGTTGTTGGTTTGGGTATTGAGAAACCATTTCATAATATTTAATAACAGTTAAATCCTGTCGTTATGAGCTCAGCTTGTGTAGAATATTGACACTGGAAATGATGTTGGCGATGCGCCTAAAGGCAGACTATAAATACGAACAAAGTAAAGCAAGAACAGGAAGAGTCCAAGAAGAGTGTGAAAAATTTGACAAGCTAATTTTGGATAGGGATAGGGATATCCTAGCATAGCATAGGATATATATATAATTATATAGGATATATATTAATTATTAGGATAGATAGCATTGGAATGGAATAAGGTTGGATGGCGCAAGATCTAAAATGGATTTAAAATTTTTTAATTTTTTTGTTGCTATTTTCTAGTCTTTCTAAAATTTCGATTTTCATAAAAAACTTATTTTTCAAGTCTGTAATCTCAAAAAGCACCGATGCCATTTGCTACAATATTTAAAAAAATCACCAAAGGCAACATTTATGCTTTGAACCCTTTTCACAATTTTCTTATTATTTTCTTATTAAATTTGCATATTTCTTTTAATAAGAAAAAATTCAAAAATGTAAAAATTGCCTCATACCTCATTGCCCTCACACATTACTACTAACAACTTATTTCAGCCAACTGACAGCGACAGCGACAGCGACATCACTTTCAGCCGCTTTGAGCGTCCAAGTGCCGGCTGAGCGCTTCGGGGCAGTGAGCGCGTAATTCCTCAAGTGGAACCCCATTTTCGAATAATATGAAATTAAATTTTTTTTGCGCTCGCTTGTCGCTTCCTTTTCATGCCCGTTTCCACATATAATTGACAATGTTTTGTGGCTTTTGTCTGGCGCCGTGCGACTGTTTCGAGTGTGTTTGTCGTATGTGTGACTGTGGAAAAATTTGCATAATGCATTGCCAAACAACAACAACAACAACAATAAGTAGAAATAACCAGAACAACGACAACGAAAATTTCATTTCATTTCCATTTACATTTCCCACTCGCAGGTAACAGCAACAATCTCGACTCGCTCGCTGCTGTTCGAGTTGTTGCCGCCGCACCCTCGTCGACCCACTGTGTCTTGGCCATTGCTTCGCTCAATTTTGCAGCAGTGGAACAACAAAATTGTTTACTTTAAATTGCTTGCAGCCAATGTTACATTTCTGTGCTGTGTTGTGCTGTTTGTTTTGTTGCTCTGGTTGTGCCGTTTGTGTGTTTGCGGTTCGCTGTTGCATGCTGTGCGCATGGCTGTGTGGCTGTGTGTGTGTGTGTGTGTCAAAGTATCAATTTGTGTATCATTAAAATAATTTGATTCCTTTTGTTGTATTATTGTATGTAGTTATCGGTAAATGGCAACTCAATATTCTGGGGTTACCTCACGTGGCCCGAGGTCATCAATTAGGCAGCGCCGTACAAGCAGCAGCGAACCCGGAGATGCTCGAATGACTGGAGGTTACAATTTATAATTTTGTTTTCAATTTTATTTGGGGCTGAACATTTTGGGCCAATTTTATTTTAAAAATAATTGAATTTGGGAATTTAATATTTTCATTTTACATGTTAAAAAAATGTATGAAAAGTAAGAAGTTGCCATTTAAATTATGATTTTTTAAAATTTTTTTTATACTTTACTTTTACTTTTTTTTATTTAACATCTTCAGTTTTGGAGCTGAATATTATGGGTCAATTTTATCTTAAAAATAACTGAATTTAAGAATTTAATATTTTCATTTTACTTGTTAGAAAAATTTATGAAAAGTACTTGCTTGCAATTTAAATTATGATTTTTAAAATTTGTTGTATACTTTCATTTTCAACATCTTCAGTTCTATATTTTTTTATTATAAAATATATTTAGCAGAAATTTTGGAAAATTTTAATTTTTTTTAAATCCAGTTGCTACTCTTACTCGAAGCGGCGGTTGCAACCCCTTCGTATGTGCCACTTTTCCTACGAGCAAATTGCCTTCTGGGCTACCGTTCAGCAATGCGAGGCATAAAAATTGTTATGGTATAAAGTTGAAGACAAGAACCCTTGGAGACGAAGGCTGTTTGTTGAAAAGGTCCCACAGTCCCTCAAGCCTAATCATGTTTAAATTGTGCGGGCAAAAAAGGCGCAAAGGCAAAGCATGAGAAAGTTGTAGTTGTTGTAATTTGATTCCAAATTATAGTATGGTATATAGTAATTGCAGATCTTTTTAGTGTCGTTATCACTTAACAGATTTAATTACTAACTTTTGCCTCTTAGAAACGAGATAAGTTGGCAAGAAAGAGTGCTGCTGGCTAACATTGAAATAGACAACTATGTGCATTCTCCCATCTCGGCCCTAGAGATCGAAGAATCTCTCTATGTATTTTTAAATGAACAGACAAAAGCTTACAGTGAGTCTTTCTGGAACAAAAAGGGTCTACAGTAAGTCAAAATTATCCAGGAAGATGGCAATAAGACAATGTGTTCTTCAAAGGGCGAGTAGCTCAACTAAGGAATCTGCCAAATTGCAGACATTAAGTTAAGTTGTCTTCTTTAGACTATAAAAAAGTAATATACTTGGCAGGATACTTGGCCAAAAGATCCTTCAAAGATGAACTATGGGATCTGCTAAAGTGCAGACAAAAAGTTGATGCCTTTTTTAGACATAACAACGATGTCTTCTTGAGACAATAAGTCGATGTCTTTTCCAGACAATCAGACCATATTTTCCTCATCGTTGACTTTCACCAGGAGTCACTACATCTATTGAAGTCCTTACAGGACACTTGGTCATGAAGTTTATGCTCAAAAAATAGCTTCCCTAGTGCAGTGATATCTAAAGAAGAGTTGGAGAAGGGAGCTATCTGCTAAACTTCATCAAGAAGTCGAATTATTTAGTTTATTGACTGAAATTCAACAAAATGACTTGATTCGAAAATTTTACTACATTTTATAAGTTTGACTGAATTCGACTAAAATTTCTATTTGAAATGATAGTTGAATATTTTTCACCTATTTAAAAAGACTCAGAAAGAGAAAATTTGGCTTGTACTGCACCTAACATTTGCAACCTAACCTAACCTAACTCTTAGTTTAATCTGTAGAGGACAAAAAGGATTTTTATTCTTTTAATCGTTAAATAAAATAAAATCTATTACTTTTAAACAAAAATGCTGACAATCATTTCTTTAAATAATCTTTTACATCATACATTTTTATCAAAAAGTTTTAAGATTTGTTGACAATCTATCGAAACAAAAGTGAGGTTAGTAATAGGAAAGTTAATAGCAAATGAATTAAAACGAAATTAATTAATTAATTTATTAATTAATTTTAATTAATTAATTATTAAGATGATTAGGAAGAAGAAGACACATTGTTTGAGGAAAAATACGATAAATGGGAAGAAGACACATTTTTCATTTCAAACATGAATCTTCGACATTTATTAGTCTCATAATTAATTAATTAAAATTAATTAATTAATTACATTTAAATTAAATTAAATTAAAATTAATTAAAATTGTCATAATTAATTAATTAAAATTAATTAATTAATTAAATTTAAATTAAATTAAATTAAAATTAATTCAAATTGATTAATTAATTAATTAATTATGACACCAATAAATGTCGAAGATTCATGTTCGAAATGAAAACTGTGTCTTCTTCCCATTTATCGTCCTTTTCCTCAAACAATGTGTCTTCTTCTTCCTAATCATCTTCTTCTTTCTGTTGGTTTTAGCCTTTCAGAGCCTATTTTCTTCTTCTTCCTCAGCATCTGTTTCTTCTTTCTGCTTCTTATTTCTGCTTCTTCTTTCTACTTCATCTTTCTGCTTCTTCTTTTTGCTTCTTTTCTTCTTCTTGTTCTTTTTCGTCTTTTTTTCAGACCTATATTTCTCTATGCATAAAGCTGTTGTCTTGGAATGTCAACACTTGGAAAATCCATTCACCGCCTCTTTTGACAGCAATTCATTCATTTTTCTTTGCGTCAAACCTAAATCTTGTGCTTAGCAAACCTGCCAGAAATGGGCAAGCAAAAGCCCAACCAATAAATTTCACACATATTTTCCAGCAACATGTCGGCATGTCACGCTTTCCATATAAACTAAACGGCTAACCCTATCGCATAAAAAATCATCATAAATTCTTGCAACCAAAAACAAAATCAAAAACAATAACAACAAGAACAACAAAGGAAGAATTGTTGCCTACTTGGAAAAAATATTCGACAAAGCTATAAACAACAAAAACACACACACAGACACACATAGAAAGCCAACTGAAAACGCCAGCGAGCAGGCAACAGTTTGGCTGATTGTGCACGGCTGTACAGCTGCTTTGGTTTTGTTGTTGTGTTTTTTTTTTGTTTTTGTTTTTATCAGCGAACGTGCAGTATCCACGCGAGTGCAATAAACTAAAAATAAGAAATCCATAAAGTAAAGTTATGAGCGCGCGATAACCTGCAGGGTGATGCTTGTTCAAGACACCAACACAGCAAAAGCAAAAAGAAGAAATGACAAAAACCGCAGCATAACTGCGAGCGAATGGTGGAAGCAATGCGTAGGGCTGTGGTTGTGAGGTTGTGAGGGGGCAAGAAGTGGAAAGCCACATGCACACACTTTCGGTCGTGGCGATAAACCACACCAAAGCAATGCGAACGGGGCGCGAGAGCCGGCGAGGGCGTGTGGCTGTTCGAGGAACACGGCGAGCGGTGAAAGGGTTAGAAGATTTGGGCGGCGCTGCAAATGAAATTGCTGCATGCCGAAACAAGTGAAAATCAATAGAAAGGAGTCGCAGCCGAAATGAAATGAATAGAATAACTGAATGACGAAACTGAAATGAAATGAAGGCACAAAAGCGTTCGGCTGTCGGAGCTGCTTAGAGTGCAGCGATTTTGGTGAAGGCCAGAATTGGTGACTCGAAAGCATTGAATAGCCGGTGGAAGCATAAAGAGCGCTGCACTGAACGTGTTTGCTGTAATGAATGTAAATGAATGTAAATGCCATGAAACGGACCTGCTCGCTACGCGGCACAGTGGTTGGGTTAGAAAAAAAAGGCTAAAAAAATATTAAATAAAAATTAAAAATCAAAGAAAAATTTTAGATCTGCTTGATGCTATAGTCTATAGTCTTAGTAGTACAACAGATGAACTTTGGTCTAAGTGCAACTATTAAAATAAATCTTTCCATAGATAAATTATTGTATAGTTATAGTTTTCTTCATTTGTGCCATTTTTTCCTATAGTTAGTAAGTTCTTTATGTTCATTGGCTTCTTAAAATAAAAAAATAAAAAAAAAATAAAAATAAAAAAAAATAAAATAAAATAAAATAAAATAAAGTAAAATAACATAAATTAAAATGAAAAAAATAAAATAAAATACAATAAAATAAATTAAAATATAAGAAAAGGAAATAAAATAATATAAAATGAATTCAAATAAAATAAAATAAAATAAAATAAAATAAAATAAAATAAAAAAAAATTAAATAAAATAAAATAAAATAAAATAAAATAAAATAAAATAAAATAAAATAAAATAAAATAAAATAAAATGAAATGAAATGAAATGAAATGAAATGAAATGAAATGAAATGAAATAAAATAAAATCAAATCTCATCAAATCAAATCAAATCAAATTAAATCAAATCAAATCAAATAAAATCAAATCAAATAAAATAAAATAAAATAAAATAAAATAAAATAAAGTAAAGTAAAATAAAATAAAATAAAATAAAATAAAATAAAATAAAATAAAATAAAATAAAATAAAATAAGTAAAATAAAATAAAATAAAATAAAATAAAATAAAATAAAAAAAATCAAATCTATCTATAGCTAAAAATATGCCAGCTTCTAAAATTTTTGACAATTTTGAGCGGTAAGTGGAAAGCTATTCTTGGGAAAAGATTTTGCCTTTAGAATTTTGCTCATTTCTGCATTTCTGAGAGCTAAATTCTAAAAAAAAAAATCTTAATTTGGTGCTGTCTAAACTGAGATTCAAACCCACAACCCTACGGCACGCTGTGCAATTCTTTAATTACTGAGTATTTAACATACAAACACAAATCCTGTAGTCTTCTTTGACAGCCTTTTTATTACTCTACTCAAAGGCCTCACCTCTTTTGTTTTGCTATTCTAAAGATTTACCTTTTCAAGCTCCGTTAAATGGCTAGAATAAAGTTTATATCAAGGCACAGAAGATATAGGAACTCAAACAGATGTTCTCATAAAAAATAAATATGTTCACTTTCAATGGCCAATCATTCTAATCTTCTCTTGCTCCATAAGGAAAATTTCTATTTGTATTGCCTCTATGTCGAGTTTTCATGTGACAGCCTCTTTCAGATCAGAAACGGACACATTGTGATTAAGTTTGGCAGCATGATTTGTAAGAATATGAAAACCTCATAACAAATCAGCAACTCGATCACTTTCAAAGGCCAATCATTCTAGTCTACTTCTGCTCCATGAGAAAAATTTCGATTAGTATTACCTTATGTCGAATTTTCATAAGGCAATCGCTTTCAATTCAAAAATGTATAGGTACAATTTCATTTCAAGTTTGTGTTCATCAAATGGTCCTTTATGCTCCCAGATGTCCACAAAAACTGTAGGAATAAGAAGGTAGAAACTATACAAGAATATGTAGCTGTCGCAGTTTAAATTTGGAGGTCCAGATTCTCGATGAACATGACAAATGCTTCATGGAAAGAACAAATTAATGTGCTCCGAAAAAGCCGATGGATTTTTGCAATGTACCGTCTGAGTCTTTGAATGAAACTTCAGACTGAGCTGCTTACATCCTTCTTAATGCCAAGCATCCAGAGTTTCTTATGTTGACTGATTTCAGGGCATCTACTTAGATCGTTCCAAATTCTTATATCGAATTTCAATCCAAAGTTTCTCACATATACTGATTTCAGGCCATCTATGTCACTGAAAAAGATGCATCCGTCTGCGTATAATATGGAATCCGAAACAAAATTCGTCTTAACTTCAACTATTCAGAACCTTTCTTATGTTGACTAATTTCAGGTCATCTAATTAGATCGTTCAAAATTCTTTTATAGAATTGAAAGCCAAAGTTCCTCACATTGACTGATTTCAGGCCATCTATGTCACTGAAAAAGATGTATCCGTCTGCGTCTAATATGGAATTAAAATCCGTTTTAACTTCAACCATTCAGAACCATTCTTATGTTAACTTATTTCCGGTCATCTAACTTAGATCGTTCAAAATTCTTTTATAGAATTCCAATCCAAAGTTTCTCATATTGACTGATCTCAAGACATCTATATCACTGAAAAAGATGTATCCGTCTGCGTCTAATATGGATCCAAGGTACTTCTCCTTCTTAAAGTCAACCATGCAAAGTTTCCTATATTGACTGATTTCAATCCATCTACTTATATCGTTTAAAAGGAGACATTTGCCTGCGTCTTACAAAGAAATCAAAACAATCTCTCCTATGCCAACTCTATTCAAATCGAATGTTTTTTCTCATCAAATATAAAAAATCTCCTAATAATTCCATACCAACATCTCGCAAACTTTTGAAAGTTATTTAGTTCAACAGCCACTTGAAAAAAGGACAAATGCATGAAAATGACTCAATAGATTTTCTGAACAATTTTGATCACAAATACAAATATTTTTCTATATCGTTTACGTCTCCTTTTGGATATTCGTCAAAAAATTAATTACATAACAAATCGAGTTAATTTTTGTCTCACTTGAACCACTGTGCGCCTGATAGTTGCTATTTTATTAGTGAAACGTGTATGGAATGACAGCAGCACAAGAAAACTCTACTTGATATGCTATGAGCTGACATCGTACTATGCTGGGAAAACCAAGATTTTCGAAGGAGCTGCTTAAAGCTTCTCAATACTTAAGCAACTCAAAGTTCTTAGTTGTCTTTAAGCTGGTGAAAATTGCTGAGTTTTTGTTAGCCTTGTTGATACTGATTTATATATTTATGAGCATGAACATATATTTGCATATTTTTATATATACTTATGTACAATTTATATGACTATACATAGTATGTGTTCATTTCTGAGAGCGAAAAACATAAGCAAAAACTGTAAGAGTCATGTGTGAGCCAACATTAGTGAATGCATGAAAAAACGTGAAGCTCAACCGAAAAAATAAAAAATAAAATATAATAAAAAAACCACAACAACAACAACAACAACAATATCTTTATAATGCCTTCAGCCGTCTGTTTTCACGCATGAACACACTTGACACATCCCCCGCCGCCGGAACTTTGATGCTCCATTTATTCCCCTTTGGCGGCGCAACGCCCATTTTCCACTTCTCGTCAGGAGTTGGTTGTCTGCGCTTAACATTTTTTATGTGTTCGATAATGTTTTGTGCGAGCATGTTACGATGTTTCAAAATTGTTGGAGCACTTTCCATGACGATGGCTTCGGGCTGATTTGCTTCAATTTTCGACATTGAGTGCTGTAAAGAAAAGATAAAAGTGAGACAATAAGTTTTTGTTGGGATTTAATGATTTGTGGCTTTATAGTTTTTTAATTAGAAAAAAAAAGTTTGAAGAATTTTATTTTTAAAATATATATAAAAAAACGCGCTTTTTTTTGTTAAACAAAAAATTTTACTTTTTAAAATACATTAAAACAAACACACTTAATTTTACCAATTGATATAAAAAAGCAAAACCTTTGTCTTTTGAATTTCGTTGCAAGCAATTTTAAAGAAAAAATTTCATTAATTTAAGTGGCCTCCTGACTTTCTATATCCCTGGGAAAAACAAAAATATTTACAACAAAAATAACTAGTAACGACAACCCACAGCCAACAACAACAAAAACCATAAACGCCCACTTCGCTCACACATTGCGGTACACCATCATTCCGCCCGACTCGCAGCCCACTTTCAACAACCATCTGGCGTCAAGTTCTCTATCGAGTCACTTCTAGTCTGCTGCCATCATGCGTCGAACTACCATAACAACACACCTAACCTCAACTAATTTAGGTGTTTCATATGTTTTCTCGCAGCCATTATTACAACCACAACTTCCCCAATTCTCCAACGACACTCCAACTTTTTGTGAGCAGGGGGGAGGCTGCGGTATGGCAAAATGTGGGCAAATTTCTTATAAAACCATAATTGCCTCGTCATAACTGCATTTTGTCTACAAGAAGTCGCTGTAATTTTAGCTATTGCGACGCCTCCACCCCGCCCCCAGCCCCCAGCCACCGCCACCACACACCCCTACAACGCTCGGTCTCTGTTGTTTCCAGCACTTCAGACAACCGGCGACAAATAGTACAACACACAACAACATATAACAACCGCCTATTTCCTACTATTTATTAGAAAATTAGACGGTATCTACAGTCATGTGTATGTGTGTTTATGTGTGTGTGTGTGTGTGTGTGTTTGTGTGTGTGTGTCTGTTTTTGTTTTTCATTTGTTGTGTTTTCTTGTAGTTTGTTGGCATTTCATATGTTTGCCAAATTGCTGCTATTTGCATGGCTATTATTATTGTTGTTGTTGTCATTGTCGCTGTGTTTGGACAAAACTCGAAAATGGTAAAAAGTTGCTAAGAAGGTAAATGGAACTGACAACAACAACAACTACAATGCAGTTGTTAGTAGTGAGACGACAGACAGCTGAAGAGTAAAAGTGTCAACAAAAAAGAAATATCATAATAATTTATTTTATAATTTTATTTAATAATTTATTTATGTGAATATTTTTTTGTCTACCTGCTATTAAAGAAATATAAAAAAATACAAGAAATATAAAAAAAGTCAAATATAAAAAAGGAATTTTTACACGACCAGTAATATTTTTGATTGCAATTTTTAAAATACAGGTGTCCCTCGTATAATGCGGTACTTCTACACCGCGTTTTCGATATAACGCGATTTAAAAAAAACAGTTTTTTTCATTATGTTTTTTAATTTTTTAAATAAAGTATGAATTTTGATTTTGAGTTGGAATGTACATACATCTTTAATTTAGTACCTATTTTATTTTAGAAAAAGCTTATTGGAACACCCTAAAATTTATATGAAAGTTAAGTCTTCTATAACGCGAATCACATAACGCGGAATTTTCCTGGAACGTAACCACCGCGTTATACGAGGGACACCTGTACTTAATTTTAAATACTTAATTTAAACACTTAATTAATTTTTAATACTTAAAAAATAAATGTAATTTAAATATAATTTAATAATAACTTAATAAACTTAAATTAAATATAATAAATAAATAAATACATTTTTTAAATTAATTAAATTTTTAAAATTTTAAATATATCAAATATTGTCCAAAAATTTTTTTCGGGTTGGTGCATCTTTCATTGGGCGCTCAGATATTTGTCGCTCAGATAACTGTAGGAAGCTTTGTAAACAAATCATGTTTGTTGTATAGAAAAACTTAGAGAGTAAGTATTACACTTCAACCACGCCCCCCTGAATCAACTTTGTGCCGTAACTTCTTGGCCTTTGATTTACTTACTTTCGAACATTAAAGCCACACAAACCAAAACATTATTTTCCAGCACTACTTCCTTCCCTTCTTTATGTTCTATTTTATTTTATCTTATATCTTGTATCTATCTCTTTGTCTTTCCACTTTAGTCACAAATTGAACTTTGCGCAATTGACTTTACGCCAACTGATTGCACTGAATTACACGTACACACACACACACACACACACAAACACCACTCGGTGTTCGACAGCAGCAAAACACGATAAGATAATTTCATATTCAAATGCAAATAAGTATACAAATATTCACATAAATATGTATGTACATACAAATATCCAGGTCCATAACATAAAATGAAAACATTTACAAAGTTCACATAGACGAAACAACAACAACAAAAACAACTTGTATGACACTCAGCATATTCATTTTATGAGCTAAACAATACTTTTGCTGCCAATAACAAATCAAATAAAAAAAACATACACACACACACTCATACACATACATAAAAATATATGATACATACAAGTCTATTAAGTATCCAAATAACAACCAAAGAAGCCGCACAAATTGTGAAAGAAAATCGTATGGTCGGCGTGCAATTTCACCGAATGACTCATTGAGTTGTACGCTTCATGCGTGAAAATACAAAATTGATTGGTTAATGAGTTATCAGCGGGCAACAGTCCATTTCGTACATTAAGTCAAGAGAGAAATGCCAAAATATTGTCTTGGCCACTTTATCGTTTGATGTGTGGAGCTTTCATTGGCCAAAGTTTAGCAAAACTGGGTTAGCAGAAATAAGAGATAAGTGCGAATTTGTATAAACTTGTAGGTGATAAATCGTGCCAGAGGTTTTGTTTTTATGTGCATATAAATTTGTAATAACTTAGAAATCACAGCTGATACCAAAAGTTGAAAGTCATTGAATAGTTGTCAATGTTGAGTTATGATGAAAATGTTGAATGTAAATACAAATATTTCAGTTAGACTTGGACTATTGATTTATATGTACATTAGACATGGTTTAGTGAACGATTTTTCAACTTCGATGCTGAAGATTCTCTCATTTTTTGCGGTTTGGTGAAAACGTGAATGGTAAATGGCGTCGCATCGAAATCAAAGTTCACAAAAAAGCTAGGAAATTCGACAAATTGCTCCACAGCTGCTCAGTATTGGCTCTTAGAGGGTTAACATCTATGACTGACCCCCACTAATTTTTCCCAATGAACATTTCTTTCAAACATATTTATGGCCTATCTCCAACCATTAATGGGGCTTCCATACAAAATGATTGTTTTAGAAAATAGGCTTCAACTGCTCCCAGGTTACCCCCAGACGTATTAAATGTATGTCGGACACCCATTTATTTTCCCTTCCGAATGTTTCTTCCAAATATACCTACCCGCTTTCTCCAAATCCTAAGGGGTCTGCCTTACAAAACTTGCCATTTTCTATGGAATTGGCTTCCTACTTGTAAATGTAGTATTTAAGTAATCAAGGAAACAACGTATCTCGGAAACTACTGAACAACAACATTTTGGAGTACAAAAAATACAAAATTTATTATGGTTCAGAAATTCACCACCAGAGGGCATCTCCCATACAATCGGTGTTGTGAGGTTGTCAATTTTTGGATTTCTACAATATCTGAGAGTCCAGAAGACTGCTCATGCTAATAAAGGAGGACCTACTCAGAGGATACCTGAGAGTCCAGAAAACTTTTCAAAGAAAAACTTACTAAAGAAAATAAAATAAAATAAAATAAAATAAAATAAAATAAAATAAAATAAAATAAAATAAAATAAAATAAAATAAAATAAAATCAAATCAAATCAAATCAAATCAAATCAAATCAAATCAAAAAAATAAAATAAAATAAAATAAAAAAAATAAAATCAAATCAAATCAAATAAATAAAATAAAATAAAATAAAATAAAATAAAATAAAATAAAACAAAATAATAAAATAAAATAAAATAAAATAAAATAAAATAAAAAATAAAATAACATGAAATGAAATGAAATGAAATAAAATAAAATAAAATAAATAAAATAAAATAAAATGAAATAAAATAAAATAAAATAAAATGAAATAAATAAATAAAATAAATTAAAATAAAATAAAATAAAATAAAATTAAATTAAATTAAAAAAATAAAATAAAATCAAATCAAATAAATAAAATAAAATAAAATAAAATCAAATCAAATCAAATCAAATCAAATCAAATCAAATCAAATCAAATCAAATCAAATCAAATCAAATCAAATCAAATCAAATCAAATCAAATCAAATCAAATCAAATCAAATCAAATCAAATCAAATCAAATCAAATCAAATCAAATCAAATCAAATCAAATCAAATCAAATCAAATCAAATCAAATCAAATCAAATCAAATCAAATCAAATCAAATCAAATCAAATCAAATCAAATCAAATCAAATCAAATCAAATCAAATGAAATGAAATGAAATGAAATGAAATGAAATGAAATGAAATGAAATGAAATGAAATGAAATGAAATGAAATGAAATGAAATGAAATGAAATGAAATGAAATGAAATGAAATGAAATGAAATAAAATAAAATAAAATAAAATAAAATAAAATAAAATAAAATAAAATAAAATAAAATAAAATAAAATAAAATAAAATAAAATAAAATAAAATAAAATAAAATAAAATAAAATAAAATAAAATAAAATAAAATAAAATAAAGTAAAATAAAATAAAATAAAATAAAATAAAATAAAATAAAATAAAATAAAATAAAATAATAAAATAATAAAATAAAATAAAATAAAATAAAATAAAATAAAATAAAATAAAATAAAATAAAATAAAATAAAATAAAATAAAATAAAATAACATGAAATGAAATGAAATGAAATGAAATGAAATGAAATGAAATGAAATAAAATAAAATAAAATAAAATAAATAAAATGAAATAAAATAAAATAAAATAAAATGAAATAAATAAATAAAATAAATTAAAATAAAATAATATAAAATAATATAAAATAGAATTAAATAAAATTAAAATTAATTCAAATAAAATAAAATAAAATAAACTAAAATAAATAATAAAATGGAAAATCCCTCTTCGGATGTCTACAGGAATTGCAATCAAGTACCAGAAACTTCCATAAATGTTCTATGTGAATACACTGCATTAAGTAGAAAGAGATTTATCCAGTTAAAGGCCGGAACTGGAACTTAGAACCCCTATCTATAGTTAGTTATAGGATACGCAATGAGCTTAAATTATCAGGAATACTCTAAAACAAATTCTGAAAAATTCTTAAAAATATTGTGCTGCTACTAAGTTGATCTTAGAAGCTTAAAATGTGATACAAACCTCGCTAAGTTGTCTTTTTGAACCACGAGATACGAGAAATAGTGGAGTATTTGTCGAATTTCTTGCTCAAAAGGTACTCTAAAGAGGTTCAAATCTTGGACCGATCATTCTGATTTGAGTTTCTAAACTAGATTTTTCGCCTTGTTCACTCCCTTCGGAACTTAAGGCCTCAACAAAGCTTATGCCTTGGGTTAATCATCTTAATCGATTAAAGTTTTTCCAGAATTGATGATCAACCTACCGCTAGCAGTTCTAAGCGATGGGACTGCCACCTGTTGTCCTCTAGGAGACTGCCTTCGTATGTCAAAATTTATTACTGGGTTGTGTGGAACGCCCACTGTGCCTGTATCCGTTGATGCTAGGTAGGAGAAGGTCTTGGATAGCGCATAGGTTGGTTTCTTGGATGACCATAGTTTGGATGATGTATGCGTTGTGACATCATTCTGTTGGTACAAACTGGCACTAAGGGTGTGGTTGTTATGAAAATCTGCTGCCAGCTGTTTATCACCAGTAATTGGACTAAGAAGGATACGAGCTTCTTCAAAAGTAAAGCATTCGACTGGTTAATTCTGAAGGGATTAAAAACAAGTTATGATTCGAAACTACTGTCTCTGGCCCAGTGCACTTCAAGTTTCAAAAAGCAGGAAAATCCACTAATTGCTACACAGCTACTCAGAACTTTTTTTTTGGAGAGAGTTCAAATTCCGACCGACTCTCACTAAAAAAGAGCTTTCGCCTCGCAATCAATTTTTTAAATTCAATACAACAACAATGCTCCTAATATTGAAATTAACTCCGCAAACAGCCAACAATTTCAAACACTCATTTATCTTAAATGCCCCAAAAAAGTGTGGCAATAATATTTCAACCACACACTTGGCAACCCTCCCTCACTCGAACTCAACTTTCACCACTTAAATGTTGTAATATTTAACACTCGGGCTGTTATCTTTGTCGGCTGATGATTTCACCAATTAATCAGTTTTAGTCGCCACAGCAATTTGTATGCGAACTACAACAACTACAAATTCAAACAACCAAATATTGTTAATGCTTAATTAGAACAAGCAAAAATTTGTATAAAACTATTGGCGACTCCCTACAACAACAACAACAACAATTACAACTAAACAAATCAACATTTTGAGTTAATGTGTAGCCATAAGTTATTAAATTAAGATGTATGTGCATAATTATATAATTAGCGGTGAATAAACAATAACAACAAAACATAACAAAAAAAATATGTGAAATAGTGTTGAATGTTGTAGCGGGCGGTTGGTGTTGAAAATTACAATAACAAAGAGGCCCAATAAATGATTATAAATTTCGACATGCTGTCAAATGCTAAATAGACAAATTAATCACAATAATTGTACATTTATTATATACATGCAACAAGAACAACAACAACAATAATAATAATAACTATAGAAACAGCAAATATGAAATAATTGGTTGAATTGTTGATAGCTGCGGGCATGAAAATTAACGTGTGGCATCAGTATTTTAAATTACATACTATTGTGATTGTTGTTGTTATTATTTTGTTATTGTTGTTGTTGTCGTTGCACAATGAGGCACGTAACTAAATACGTAAGTACTTACTGTCAGTCGAACGTAAACTGTTGATGGCATAATTAGCGCTCGCGCTAGGCAAATCAAATGCCAACCAAGTGTTTGTCGCTCTGACTGTCTGATTGTTGTTGTTGTTGAAGCATCTGTCTGCTGTCAGACATTATGAAATGCACGCGCGCACCGTTCTGGCGAAACCACAACAACTACTTATGGACAATTAGTGCAACAGATACTACGCTCAAATCGGATTTTTGTAGACTGCATTATAGCATCAGGGAAGATATAGAGACTTGGATATAAAACTTGAAACTCCCAACAATTATTCGATATACAAAATTATATTTGAAAGCATAGCAAAGTTCATATTTGTAATCAAAAACTACAAAGGAGTTACGAACCAGAGGCAATGTCCGTCCTTCTGAAAGATGGCTGGAATGCACATTAACTTTGAAAGTAGTTTTAGAGATATTGGAATAAAATTTGACAAAAATCTTACGTATATAGGGTGTTTTTTTTAGAGGTATAGAACTTCGAATTGAAATAAAACACAAGAAAATCGTTTTAATGTCCATCAATTTGGCTTTATTGGAAGGATAATTTTATGCCATTAATGTTTAAATATGATTTCGGGCATGTGGCCGCCGCGGCTGGCTCGAATAAAGCCAATTCTACAGATCCAATTTTCAACCACTTTTTCGAGCATTTGGGGCCGTATGTCGGCAATAACGCCACGAATGTTGGCTTCCAAGTCCCCTAACGTTTCTGGTTTGTTGGCGTAGACGAGCGACTTCACATATCCCCAAAGAAAATAATCCAATGGTGTCAAATCACACGATCTTGGTGGCCAATTGACAGGTCCATTCCGCGAAATTATGCGCTCATCGAATGTTTCCTTCAATAAATCGATTGTGACGTGCGCTGTGTGGCATGTAGCGCCGTCTTGTTGGAACCACAACTCATCCACATTCATGCCATCCAATTCGGGAACAAAATAGTCGGTTATCATGGCTCTATACCGGTCTCCATTAACGGTAACTGACTCTCCAGCATTATTTAGGAAGAAGTATGGCCCAATGACTCCACCAGCCTATAGAGCACACCAAACAGTCAGTTTTTGTGGATGTAATGGCGTCTCAAGGGTCTCATGTGGATTCTCTTCACTCCAAATGCGGCAATTTTGCTTGTTGACGTAGCCATTCAACCAAAAATGAGCCTCATCACTGAACAAAATTTTGCGATGAAAATCAGCATCGAGATCAATCTCATTTTCGGCCCATACACCAAAATCACGACGCATTGCATGGTCTCGCGGCTTTAATTCTTGCACAAGCTGGATCTTGTAAGGTCGCAAGCCAAGATCTTTGCGCAAAATCTTCCATAAAGTTGATGGACAAAGCTCCAATTGCTGTGCACGGTGGCGAATCGATTCATTCGGGTCCTCTTCAACATTTTGCTCTACAGCGGCAATTGTTTCTTCGGTGCGCACTGTTCGACATCTCTGCGGATGCGTATTATCACATAGAGTAAACGTAGTGCGAAACGACCCATGGTTAACCGAATTAATTGCTCTGATGGACGATTATGTCGACCATAAAATGGACGGAGCTTGCGGTAAACTTCGCGAACTGAACCATTATTTTCGAAATAAATTTGCACGATTTGCAAGCGTTGTTCTTTTGTCAACCTTTTCATGATGAAATGGCAAACCAAACTGAACATAAATGACATTAGAGTTGCCAGATTTGACCACAAAATGCCAGTTTTATCTCTATTCGAAAAACAAACCTCTAAAAAAACACCCTATACTTCTGTCATGTTTTTCTGTGAAAATTGGCGCAATACGCCCATAAATTTAGAATCTGTTGCAGTATATGAAGAAGTTGGCCAAGAAGGGATCAAATGTCTTACTCTCGACTCTACTCTACTCCTACTCTACTCCGGCTCTACTCCTACTCTATTCCTGCTCTACTCCTACTCTATTCCTATTCTAATCCTACTCTACTCCTACTTTACTCCTATTCTAATCCTAAACTACTCCTGCTTCTACTCTACTCCTTCTCTACCTCTACTCTACTCCTATTCTATTCCTACTCTACTCCTACTCTACCCCTGCTCTACTTCTACTCTACTCCTACTCTCCGCCTACTCCTACTCTACTCCTTCTCTACTTCTACTCTACTCCTACTCTATTTCTAATCTACCCCTGCTCTACTTCTACTCTACTTCTACTCTACTCCTACTCTACTCCTTTTCTACTTCTACTCTACTTCTACTCTACTCCTACTCTACTCCTACTCTATTCCTACTCTACTCCTATTCTAATCTGTACTGGGCTGCATATAAAGGCTTCGGCTGCCCATAGTGATACATAAAACAGGGCCGCGAATTAATGCGACGCACTGCACTAAATACTAGCGCTAATCAGCCTAGCGCTAATCAGCCTAGCGCTAACCAGCCCAGCGATTATCAAGCTAGACTTGTGCAGCAGTGAACAAGCGGGCGCTAGCTAGAGTTCGTACGCACACTCGGCAGCCAGCATGGTTGTTGTTGTTGTTGTGCTGAGCCACCCACGCTAGCGAAGGTGAGCGCAGAACTTTCGCGCTGCACTTGCGCCTTCTCTTTCGCTGTACGTTCGTACTGCGCTAGCGCGGCGCTCTTAAATCGCATCTGCGTATCCAGCAGATAGTGGGGTGTGGCGGTGGTAGTGCACTTCGGCCGCATCGCACTTTATGACCGTGCGCAAAGTGTTGGTGGGATGCATTTCGGCTGCTTGCACTTAGAATTCCAACCATGGTGTTGTTGTGTTGTGCAGCTGCGAAAGTCTTGGCCGTTCTGGCTGCTGCATTCCACCAACCACGTAAAGGTCACCCCATTGCACCAAATTTTGACGCATTTCTGCAAAGAAGTGGGGTGATCCGCTGGAAGTTGGGCGATCAGGCGATTATGCGCTGTTGCTGCCAAATTTGCCTTTATAAGCGGCCGCCGCAGTAAGATCGGGAGGAGTTGCGGATGAGAGTGGCTGATGAATCGGGGCAGATCAGTAATCCGAGGAGTTGGCATAGCAATTTGGTGATATTGGCGGTTCGGTCGCGGCCTTTGAAATTTCGCGCTGCCCAATAGTGGCATAAGACAGTTGCGCAGCCGAAAATAGAAGTGTGGAGTGCGTGGACAAAGTGGCCAAAACAATGGCATAATTTGTGGGCGAACAAATCACACGTGTCAATTGTGTGAAAATATTTTATTCCTTTTTTTTAAAAAAAAAAAAAAAAAGTTCGCAAGGCAAACGTTTTCAAAACCTATGTGGTTCATGTGCTAACACTTTTTCGAAGCACGTCACCAAAAAAAAATTCAAAACGCAAGAACGTCAAAACAAAAAGAACGGCTCCGACTATGTTAAAGAAAAAAAAACAGGCCAGTGTTTAAAAAGCTACTAAAATACTTGTGCTAAACACTTTTCCGAAGCATGCCATCAAAACGCAAAAACAGGCAACAATTTTGAATTCGGCCAGAGTGCAAAAATGTAAAAACGTCAAAACTTAAACCAAATTTGTGCTAATTGTGCTAATTATTAAAACCACGCCCAGTTACTACGGAAACGATTCCAAAGAGGAAAAAAACTATAAATGAAAGGTCGACGAAAATTAATTAGTAAAAACTATTATTGCTGCTGCCCGGGAATGCTGACGAAAATGCCGAACCGATTTAGTCATCGTTGGAGTCCGAAGAAGCTGCGCTAATCTTGATGTTCCAGAAGTGTTGAGTGGCTGACATTTTTTTTCTAATATAAACTAATAAAGATGTTGTATAAAAAAATATGTGCGTCATATAAATTTTATTATTAAAATTTTTACTTCCAAGCCTGTACCCAAATGGGGAAAACATTAATGCTTAAGATAATAATTTTTTGATTTTAAAATTCTTAGGTTAAATTGGGATTATCTACTGGGAATATAAAAAAAAAAAAAAAAAAAAAAAAAAAATTAAAATGTTGACGAAAAGGTATTTCTTCTTACTATTTTATGTTTAAAATGGTTTTTTTTACGTAATACGAAATTATAACTAAAACCTAAAGTTACCTTACGTAAACTTACGTTTAACGACAAATTTTGCAAACGAGGAAAATAAAGGGGAAGAAGATAATAATGGGTTTTTTAAGCGAATTAAAGAAAAAGAAAAATCGGTAGAAGTGAAAAAAATAAAAAAAATATAAAATAAACTCATTGGGTTATATCGGGGAAACGCACGTACACCTTAATACATTTTCTTTCCGCAAAAATTAATATAGCAACAAGTTCCTGAAACGCGCATCATGTCGCTGGGCCCAACGCATCGATGGAGCGAGAAAAACCGTGAGTTAACTTTAACATATTTGAAACTTTGATATATTTTTATATACCTATATGGGTTTTCGTGCGTTTATTTAATAAGAAGAAAAAAAAAATTAAATTAAATAAAAGGGATAATGTTACGAAAAAAAAAATAATAATAAAATAAAAGTTGCGAAAAATTATGAAAATCAGTTAAAATAAGAAAGAAAAATTTTGTGAAATAAAAAGGATTTTTTTTTATTTTAAAAGATGATTGGAAAATGTATTAAATTGGAAGGGAAAATTTGAGACAGAAAAAGTACATTTTTTTATTTGATTTTGAAAATATTTTTTTTTATGAAATTTTGGTTAATTTTTTTTTATAAAAATATTTGACTAAGTTTAAGAAAAACGTAATTTCCTAAGTAAATTTAATTGGGTTTTTTGTTTTTTTTATGAAGTAATTTCATTGCTAAGTTATTTGTTGTTACTATTTTTTTTATTTATAATATATAATATATATATATATATACATAATTGCAGCTAAAATTTGAACATGCGATATAGTTTGAAAATTAAATTAAGAATTTTGAGTTTGTATTAGATTAAGATTATGGAATAAAAATTGTTATGATGCAAGTTTAAGTAAAAAAAATGTTTGGTCTGTCACTGAAGTGGGGTAAGGAGGGTTAATTTTCCTATTGGGTTTCCAAATTTCATCTTAGGAAACATAGGTAGGGCGTAGGACATGCTACCATGTTCGTCCGTTATGTCAGGAGTTAAAGCGTGCACAGAAATTAATTGTATGTTAGTTTATGTGTGTAGGTATTTGTTTGTTATGATTTTTCTGGGTACATAAAATCTATGCTGACCGAGTGTAGGCTGCTAGGTCGTCGTTGCGAAGTTGGTTGGTGTAGCTCTGAATGGCTGTAGGTGAGGCGGTATGGCTACTGAGCGGATTTGTTGGAGTTGAACCCACGCCAGCTGAAGCTACGGGATGACCAAAGCCAGGTGCACGCGTACAACAAACCCGCTGGCCCCGTAGACATACTCGTGCTCACCGGCCGAAGGTAGGGTGTCGGCATACATGCAACAAGAGGACGACTAGTGGTGACCTGCCACAAGGACTGTGGAGGTGCAGCGGCAGCAGAAACAAAAGGGCGGAAACCAACACCTATGTACATAGGACCGAACGTAGCGCTCAACGTGAGGCCAGATGTACATACCGATCTGCATATAACAGAAAGTGGAGCCATCGTGGGGTCGCTACGAACGTGGGGCATGCCACATAGGATCGACACACGCATGCACATAACAGAAATGGAGCCCAACGTGGGGCATGCCACATGGAGGTACACACATACGCACATAAATTTCATAACAAATCCTACTCTACTCCTGCTCCTACTCTACTCCTTCTCTACTTCTACTCTACTCCTACTCTACTCCTATTCTAATCCTACTCTACTCCTACTCTACGCCTACTCCTACTCTACTCCTTCTCTACTTCTACTCTATTCCTACTCTATTCCTACTCTACTCCTACTCTACTTCTACTCTACTTCTACTCTACTCCTACTCTACTCGTACTCTACTCGTATTCTACTCCTACTCTACTCCTACTCTACTCTAGTCTACTCTCAACTCTCTACTCTCTCTCGCATAAGTTGACCTTCTCAGTCTGTTCAAGAAAACATTCCGCAACTTCGCGCTCCATGTTGATTGTCAAATGTTCTAAAATAAACGCAAACAATTTCAAGTGTAAATAAATAAGTAAATAACTACAACGTGGCACATGTTATACAAAATTGTGACACACTGCACATCAAAAACTCCTAAGCCGCCTCGCAGCTGTGAACAATGTTCATTGATTCATTCATTCAGTCATTCAATATTCATTCGCCATCCTGCGCACTTTTTCTTTTCATTTTCATTTACTTGTTTTATTTTTGTTGATTTTTTTTTTTTTTTATTTTTGGCAAACACTTTTGTCGGTTTTACCCACTATTGACAAACCCGCATTGAACCAACGCAACGTTCGGCAAAAAATTCGTACAAGAAAAATACCAAAAATAAGCAAAGAGAGAAGATACAAAAAAACCGCAAGGCAACGTGTGATGTTCGTCAATATTGTGTATGGAAAATAAAAAGTTATTATTTACTTAGCGCCAAATACAATAAAACTCAAAAATAAATACAAAGAGAAATTAAACGAAAAAAATCCATTGTGTGTTTATATTTTTTTGTTGTCGCTTGTGGCCAAAAGTATAAATAATAAACAAAAGAAAAAATGGTGAAAATTTGATATTTCCTTTGCGTTTGCATAAAATAATAAACAAGACACTGAAAAACAGAAACAAAAAACAAAACAAATTTGTACACAAAAATTGCCGCATGAAAGATACACAAAACAAAATGCAACAAAGCCATCAAATTGAAAATATTCATACACTTTGAAATGACAACTGACAAAGACAGATGAGGCTACACCCTTTCCAGGACGAATGTGAAAATGAAGAAAATAAAATTTGTGAAAATTTATTTTTACAAAAATCGTTCATTGGTCGTTCTACTTCAAGTAGTTGCGACCCTGGGCAGTTCATAGTCAATGAAGAAGGCAATAGCCGAGGTACAGTGGCGCAGACAGGATTTTATTTTAGAGGGGTTTCGTACAACTTTTCAGCTCAATTCCATTTGAAAACATGTTTTGCACCAGTGATTTTTGTATTTGGGAGTGGGGGGGTTTGAACCCCCAAACCCCCTGTGTGCGCCACTGCGGGGGTACAATGGGCTGCAATGTCTTTTTCAATGTCCCGCTTTGGGATTTCTATCTTTTACAACAATTGTGAGCGACAAATATGGTTTCGAATGGTATTGAGCTCAAAAGTTTTTACTCCAAATCAAAAATTATTCTACATGTATTTTTCAATTTTTCAAACATGCAATTTTAATGTGGTCAACAATGTGTTAAGGGTTGTTGTATATGGAAAGACTTTGAAAAAACATGAACTGATGGGCTTATTGACTTAAAAATTGGTGAATTCACTTGAAAAAATAATAAGACATGTGTTTTTGAATTTTTGAAACATAAAATCTGACGAGTCCAACGATGGGTTAACACATTGTAATGAGAAAATGTGAAAACAAATTAAGTAATGAGCTTACTGACTTCAGACTTGATGAAAGTGATCCAAATGATATTATTTATGATGTGTTTTTTTTATACGAAAATCAAAGTCTGACGAGTCCAACGATGGGTTAAAAGTTTGTATAGAGAAACTGTGAAAATAAATAAATTAATGAGCCTATTGACTTCAAACTTGGTGAAAGTGTTCCAAATAATAAATAAATCGACATGTGTGTTTGATTTTTTCGAAAATCAAAGTCTGACGAGTCCAACGATGGGTTAAAAGTTTATATAGAGAAACTGTGAAAGAACTTAAATTAATTTGCCAATTGACTTAAAACTAGGTGAAAGTACTCAAAATAATAAATAAACCGACATGTGTTTTTTTTACGAAAAACGAAATTGGATGGGGTTATGGGTTAATGGGTTAAAAATGTATATGAGGAAAGATGATTTAATTGGCCTATTGACTTCAAATATGGTGAAAGCACTTCAAATGGAACATAATTAGACAAGTATTTTTTCATGAAAATTTGACTGGGTAACAAAGGGTTAAGAGAAACTTGGGCCCATTGACTTTAATGCTACTACACAATAACAATTTACCTCAAAGACTTAAATTGTGCACAACTTACTTAAAAGTTACAGTGGTTTTAAAAGTTGCCTTAAGATTTCCTCTCGCAAAATGTAAATTCTTGCTGAATTATTTGTGTAAACGGTGTATGGGAAAAGCGACTTGTTTAGGGCGTCAAGAAGTGGGCGATTGCGTAAATAAATCGACAGCATGAGAGCGCAACGCAGTTTGGGGCAACGTGGCAACACTGCACGCGTGGATGATCAACTCGAGCACAGCGACATTTTAAACTCTGGTAACTTGACAACAATGTTTACAATTATTTACTTAAAGATGATTGGATAGCAAAAAGCCAGCGACAGCTGAAGCTCGCCGAAACGTGAAATGTGTCGATGAGTCTGATGGTGTGGGCAGTCGATGTGCGAACATGGCCATAGGCCGTGCAAAATAATGAGTTTTGACTACGAAGGAAAACGGTTCATATTGAATTTCAACTGCATGAGGCAAGAGAGGCCGCGCAGAGGCGCACAGGAGGCATTTGAAATGATGAAACTTTTACAGCTTTTTGATGGAATAAACAAAAGACAAACAATGGCAACAATATTTGACAGAAAACAATCAAAAAAAAAGTACCGAGAACAGACGACAAAGGCGTCATACACTCTTCGAAGAGTACGAAGAAAATGTTTGATTTGAGTTTGGCGCAGAAATGTTGTTGTTTCCTGTTGGTTGCGCGCCTGAGTGCATTTCATTGTGCCATATGGCTGTGTCGAGTGCGCGGTTGTGGCATATTGCTCGAAAACCGTAAATATTTGCCATTGAAATGTGGCAATTAAAGACAAACAATGGCAGCGTCACTGGCAAAACGCACAAATAGTGCCTGAAGAAAAATGATCCAATCAAACCATCAAACGCGAGAGCGGCAATTATTCCCTCGAACGGCGTGACTACCTAAAGTGCCGCAAGTCGAGTGGTGTTGAAAAATTGAAAAATGTATAGAAAAAAATTCAAAGTTGTTGTTAGTCGGGTTCAGTGCAACAGCAGCGCGTAACTAATTTATTTGCTGCATTGAGCATGGGAAACAAATGTGCCGGCAGGAGTTTATAGCGCGCACGCAATTAGCACAACAACTATGCGATGCGTATCCTGAGTGCAACAATAACAACAACAACAAATTGCGGTCCATATGTTTTATTGCGGCATCTTCAATGGCCGCATGAAATTTCTCACACAACTGCAGGCAACGAAGGGATGTTGATGTTCTGATGTCCTGTGTGCTGCCTGCATGATCCAGGAAGGAAGTGCTTGAGAGCTGTGAATTGTCTGTTGCCAATGTTTATGGAATAAATACAAATTATATATATTGTACAGTTATTAGTATTAGCTGCAGCCAGCGTTGCCAGAGCTTAAGTGAAGTGTGCCAATAATACAAAAACAAACAAGACAAAAACAAGCTTGAGAGCACAAACCAAAAATTGCACAAAAGGCAGCTTGAACCAACATTTAATCTTTAGGCTTCTTAAGTAAAATACAACTACAACAACCACACCCATTGTAAAAAGGTGTTTCTTTATTTTCCAATGACCAACAAATTTAGAAAAAAATCTACAAACCCACTCACCCACCACTTCCTCCATGACATGTTTAGGTATTCGCTGAATTTGTGTTAATTTTTTTTCTTTTTTTTTCATTGACAGCCGCATCGTCTAACCCATATTAAAAAAAAGCGATTTTCCTGAGCTATTGACCCGATCCCCAGCCCAAGCATGAGACTTAATCTGGTGTTTTTTTTCTTGGTCAACAATAAAGTGTCCCAAAAGATGAACCTTTTGCACCACAAAAGACCCCCTTGTCCAACTTGTCTCTGCTGTCTATGCAACAAGACATGTCTTATTATTGTTGTTGCTGTTGTTGGTTTATTCGAAAGCAGCTTATCAAGCGCCTTAACTGCTGCATTTTCACCGCTGCACACGTGCCGTTTATATACCGATTTATCACAAATTGTCATATGGCGAACGGTGCAGATTGAGACTCGCAGATAAACAACAAAAAAAATAAAAATGCTCAAAACCGTCAATGCTCCACACCGTTGTTACTAAATGAACTGATGGGTGCCTACGCTATGGGTCTTTCTTCTTTGGTTGTTTTTCCTCTCATATATGTTGCATAGTTGTTGTTGTTGTTGTTGTTACTTGTTTGATTGGGGGATTATAAAAAGGTGAAAGCCACATGTAGATAATTGGGGATAGCGAGGGAAAAGCGTACTTTTTCAATAGATTGATAGAGGTATATGTGTATGTGTGTGTGTGTGCGTGGGTATGTGTAGAGCAAAGCAGTGGTGTGGAGAGAGAGATAAGGTGAGACGAGTTCATGCCACTAACTGACTGCCACTTCAATCAGTGTCTTCACCATACAGTGGCAAGCAGTGCCTGGTTGTCATTGTAAAATGTTGTAACCCTTTTATGACCCATGGAACATGTGGATTTCAGATGACATTTTGGCTATTTTAAGCACAGTTGCTGTTTAAAAAAAGACAACAAATCAGGGACTTAACTATTGCAATGTAACTATTACAATGCAACATAAATTTTATTTGTTTATTTTAATAATTATTTGCGACAATTAATTTTTACGTTGCGTTATGAGAAACAAATTTTTTTTCCGTTCTCGATAATTATTATTTTGAGACATTTTTTTTTACGTTGCTTCATAACTTTTATTTATGATTTTTTGTTATTTACGTTGCCGATAACTATTATTTGAAAGAAAATATTTTTTAGGTTGCTTCATAACTTTTATGAAAGAAATTTTTTTTACGTTGCCTTACCACGTAAGGCAATTTTTAATTGTTTAGTCGTTGATGGAAATTAGTTGTCTGCAGTTAATTTGCGTTTGTCAATTTAAAACATTTAAAAATCAATTCATATCCAAAATGTGGTAATTCAACGTAAAAAATTTTTTGTTTTCAAAATAATAGTAAAATTTCTCAAAATAATAGTTATCGGTAACGTAAATAAAAAAAGTCACACATAAAAGTTATGAAGCAACGTAAACAAAAAAAATCCAAAAAAAATAAATCTCGAGAACGAAAAAAAATTTTTTTTTATAGCAGTTATTATGCAACTCAAAAAAAATTATTGCATGATAACACAGTGCTACAGTGATTTTGCACTTTTCAAGTGACCTAATAAACGTTGTTGGTATTATTGAGTACATCATGAAAATATGTTTCAAAATTTTCTAACACCCCCAAATTTTCAAGTTATTGTTAAAAAACCGTTTTTTGTGTACTCCGCGCACTCAAACAATTGTAACTCCGTCATTTTTTTACCGATTTTCATCTTTCATTCATCTTCAGCTTAACAACAAAAACAAAACATATAACAAATGAATTAAATAAAAAGTGTCATTTTTGGCAGGATTTCATTGGGACAGCAATAAGTGGGAACGAGATAGAACGAGCTTACATTTTGTAAGCTTACAAATTTTTAACACAATCGGTTGCTTTGACTATTAAAATAGTTGCCAAAATATGTTTTGTTGCCAGTGTTCCCAATACATCTTCGTTATCCAAAAATCTCTCAAAAATCCACTAAGGATCCGAAAAATCCCCTAACATAAAATATAAATCTGCTAAACTTTCTCCGCAACAATTCTTCCTTCTAAAAATTCTCCTAAAAGGCCAAGAATCTCCTAAATCTAGGAGGAAATCTCCTGATCTGGCAACACTGATGTTATAAACATAAATAAATTCCACATATTCAAACACTCTTAGGACATTTTAGATAGATCGACAGTGACGCATACAGGATTTAATTTTAAGGCGGGTTTGTATACAACTTTTGAGCTCAATACCATTTGAAATTGAAATTCAATACCATTTGAATAGATTAAGTTGAAGCTCTTTTCCTCATTTGTGTGATCTTTTTTTTTCATTCACATCATTTTTTGTTCATTGGCTTATTAAATAAATAAATAAATTATTAAATAAATAAATAAATAAATTATAATTGCTACCCACAATTTTTCTAACAAAGGCCCATTGTGATCCATAAATGAGCTTAAGTTCGCTCACTCAAGTCTAGTAGACAGAGATTAGTCCTATTGACTTGATCTTCAAGATTGTTGAAGAAAAAGTTTTCCAGGTAAATCTTTCTTCTTCTAGAAAGTGAAGTCCACTTAGGCCATAAAGGCCCATTATGATCCATATTTTCCTATCGACTTGATCTTCAAAATTGTTGAAGAAAAAGTTGACCAATAAAATCTTCCTAAAGCTTCAATATGATACCACAATCAATCGAGCTTAAGTTTAGTCACTCATTGTACCAATTTGAGTGACTTTGAGTGACCAGTTTGAGTGACTGTGAATAATTTTAACAGCTAGATTTCCCAGATTGTTGAAGAAAAAGTTTCCCAGGTGACTCTTCCTTTTTCTAGATAATTTAGACACCCAGTTCCATTCGGCTCTAGATGGAATTGAAAAAAGATAATTCTGGCCAAAGGAAAACTTGGGTGTCATGTAATCTATCTTCTGAGATATTACATGGAATAAGTTGGAAATATTTGAGTGAAACATAATAATCCTTGCCAAAGAAAAGGACAATTTTCGTGTCATCTAATCGACGTTCTAAGACATGATGGTGAATAAAATTAAAATTCTTGAATGCCCATTGCGCCCGATTTTTTTCATTGCGAGGACACGCGTCGATAACGATGGCACTGCTGGCCAATTGTCTCCCCAGAATGGAATCAGGTGAAGCCAATTGTCTAAGACATTAGTAAAAATAGTGAGCAGTGCCCCACTGACACACAATTCTGCAGATCTTTGAATTTTTTTTTAAGAACGATGTATCTTCTAAACTTTTCATGATCAGCTGACTTCAATTCTTGTATCAGTTGAACTTCTGAAAGTTATTCTTGTCTAGAGGATATTTTTTTTAATCTACAGAACTTCATATTCATGTCTTCCGTATGGACAATGAAGGACAATGAAGCTTCAATGAAAAAGTAGCTCGAAGCGGTAGTTGGAAGTCGACGGCAAAGAGGGAGGCCGAGTATCCGGTGAAAGGACCAAGTTGAGAACGTTCTATCATCTCTTATTGTGATCAGCTGGAGAAGACACACGCAAAACAAAATCAGCTGGAGGGAGGTTTTGCAGCAAACCGTAACCCTATAACGGGTTGTTATGACCAATTAACACTAGAAAAACCATTGGGGTCATTTTGAGGGTTTTTCATTTTTAAATAGCTGTATTTTTTTTAGTATTTCTGTTAACTTTGCTTTAGTGACTGGAAATGGAAAATTTTATATTTTAAAAAATTTATTTTGTGAAAAATTTGCCAAATCCAATGTGTACTTTTCGAGATATCAGCGGATATGATATGTAGTCTTTTAGGTACAGAAAACTTGCGGTCTTTCTACTGTTAAACAAGTAGTAAGTAAGTATAGAACTTCATATTAGCAAATCTGTTGTAAACTTATGACTTTCTGGTCATAAGTTTCATTGTTTCAGAATACATTGGGAACGTACAATTATAGACCTTTTTTGATACATAAGTGCATGTAAATTATATCATAATTTCTATGTAAAACAGCGATTAAAATCCTATTAATGGTTCTGAATAATACAAAAATTCAATAACGAACTTCAAATCAAAAATTGACCTCAACACAATCACTCGAAATTGTTGACACCCTAAAGCTTGTTGACACCTTTAACTCACCTCAGACTGCTTATTAAAATGAAATTTGCACAACAACAACAACAACTATATTACATTAGCCGTCACAGAGCATAACGAATATTTTGCCAAACAACCATAAATTATGAACACCTCTAACATCCAATTTGACCATTGTGCACGCCTCTTTTTGGCAAATAAGTCGCTTATCGCTGACCCCGAAGCCAACTAACGGTTTTCATTATAAACACATTAAAAACGCATAACGAAATTTGACATTCGGTCCCACCGTATTAACTGCAGTTTAATCAGTACTAATAACAGTTACATCAACAACAACAACTGCACATCAAAATTTCAGTAATAATAGAGGCAAACATATATCGGCAGCGAGAATCATGAAAATGACACAAAACGAACTGCAAGAAATTAGGAAAAAAAAATTTAGAGCTTTAACCCAAACGACCACAACAACAAAAACACTTACACACTATAATTTCACACACACACAGTGATGTGAAATAACTATTGTAAAGTATAAATTATGCTTATCGAATGTTTCATTTCACAGCTGTCAGCGATCTGATAAAATGCCCACAAATAGCCGAGTTAGAAAATAACTAAGCGTACTTAGCACACAACAACAACAAACAACAACAACAATATGAAAAATGTCAGTGATTGAGTTTGTGTCGAGTCGCTCTAAAGACCGTTCAGACTGATTGAACGCAGCCCACAAAATGCCGCAGCTAAGCACATTCAATATAACAACAACAACAACAGCAAATAACAACTATGCACTGCAACTAAAGCCAACAAATGACTGTAATGCGGTTAACGAGCAGTGGCAAGACCAGAAACAGGCGCCGTTCCACCTTTGCTCATGCGGACCCGCCCCCTTTACCCACCCACCTTTCGCTCTCCCAATGTGGTACATTGTCAAAGTCAAAGTTTATGAGTGTGTGTGTGTGTATGTGTCGGTGATGTGACACTTTTGCATGCAACCAACAAACAAGCCAACCAAGTAAAAAGCAATAAAACGACAAAAAAAAGCAGAAAAACGCAAACAAAAATATAAAAAAATAAACAAAAATGAAGGCAGCGCCCGAAAAAACGATTTCAAGCGAATGAAAGATTGACAAATTGCAGTTTGTTCACTTAATATGTCACAAAAAAAGCAGCAGCAACAACAACAACAACAGCAATCAACCGCCAGGAAGTGAGTACAGTGAAGGTTTTTTTTTGTTGGAGGGTTGGATACGTTGTAAGGTGTCAACGCGCGCGTTTTGCTGCGCGCGACTGCTCAAGCGAGACAAAAACAACAACAACAATAACAACAACAAGACAATTGGAGGAGCAGCGCCGTGCGTGCATTGGTAGAGCACAGCGGTGCTGATAAACGTGAAGGTGCTGATGTCATTAGGTGAATTGAGCCCAGCAACAGGAGTCTGAAGGAGGGGCCGGAGGGTGGCCCGAGATGGCAAGAAATAGATCTGGAAGCAACGTCACAATGCACTTGTGCGCTGGGCGGGGCGGGACGCACGCAGCGCGCACAATCAATCATTGCCAAACAGATTAAAAACGATAATGAAAAAATAATGTCTGAAAGCGCGCTGCAGCGACAGCAGCCGCGGCTGGCAGATATTGGCAGATATTGTCGGGCAAATATTAAATCGACATCGGAGCGCTACAAGCGACAAGAGTGACCATGAGGGTCGACAAATCAAGTTAAATAAAATAAAATGAAATAAAATAAAATAAAATAAAATAAAATAAAATAAAATAAAATAAAATAAAATAAAATAAAATAAAATAAAATAAAATAAAATCAAATCAAATCAAATCAAATCAAATCAAATCAAATCAAATCAAATCAAATCAAATTAAATCAAATCAAATCAAATCAAATCAAATAAACTAAAATAAAATAAAATAAAATAAAATAAAATAAAATAAAATAAAATAAAATAAAATAAAATAAAATAAAATAAAATAAACTAAAATAAAATAAAATAAAATAAAATAAAATAAAATAAAATAAAATAAAATAAAATAAAATAAAATAACATAAAATAAAATAAAATAAAATAAAATAAAATAAAATAAAATAAAATAAAATAAAATAAAATCAAATCAAATAAAATCAAATCAAATCAAATCAAATCAAATCAAATCAAATCAAATCAAATCAAATTAAATCAAATCAAATCAAATCAAATCAAATCAAATCAAATAAACTAAAATAAAATAAAATAAAATAAAATAAAATAAAATAAAATAAAATAAAATAAAATAAAATAAAATAAAGTAAAATAAAATCAAATCAAATCAAATCAAATCAAATCAAATTAAATCAAATCAAATCAAATCAAATCAAATCAAATCAAATAAACTAAAATAAAATAAAATAAAATAAAATAAAATAAAATAAAATAAAATAAAATAAAATAAAATAAAATAAAATGAAATGAAATGAAATTAAATGAAATGAAATGAAATAAAATCAAATCAAATCAAATCAAATCAAATAAAATAAAATAAAATAAAATAAAATTAGATCAAGTCAATTTAATTTGAAATCTTATTCTTAGTCTTAGTCTTAGTCTTAGTCTTAGTCTTAGTCTTAGTCTTAGTCTTAGTTTTAGTCTTAGTCTTAGTCTTAGTCTTAGTCTTAGTCTTAGTCTTAGTCTTAGTCTTAGTCTTAGTCTTAGTCTTAGTCTTAGTCTTAGTCTTAGTCTTAGTCTTAGTCTTAGTCTTAGTCTTAGTCTTAGTCTTAGTCTTAGTCTTAGTCTTAGTCTTAGTCTTAGTCTTAGTCTTAGTCTTAGTCTTAGTCTTAGTCTTAGTCTTAGTCTTAGTCTTAGTCTTAGTCTTAGTCTTAGTCTTAGTCTTAGTCTTAGTCTTAGTCTTAGTCTTAGTCTTAGTCTTAGTCTTAGTCTTAGTCTTAGTCTTAGTCTTAGTCTTAGTCTTAGTCTTAGTCTTAGTCTTAGTCTTAGTCTTAGTCTTAGTCTTAGTCTTAGTCTTAGTCTTAGTCTTAGTCTTAGTCTTAGTCTTAGTCTTAGTCTTAGTCTTAGTCTTAGTCTTAGTCTTAGTCTTAGTCTTAGTCTTAGTCTTAGTCTTAGTCTTAGTCTTAGTCTTAGTCTTAGTCTTAGTCTTAGTCTTAGTCTTAGTCTTAGTCTTAGTCTTAGTCTTAGTCTTAGTCTTAGTCTTAGTCTTAGTCTTAGTCTTAGTCTTAGTCTTAGTCTTAGTCTTAGTCTTAGTCTTAGTCTTAGTCTTAGTCTTAGTCTTAGTCTTAGTCTTAGTCTTAGTCTTAGTCTTAGTCTTAGTCTTAGTCTTAGTCTTAGTCTTAGTCTTAGTCTTAGTCTTAGTCTTAGTCTTAGTCTTAGTCTTAGTCTTAGTCTTAGTCTTAGTCTTAGTCTTAGTCTTAGTCTTAGTCTTAGTCTTAGTCTTAGTCTTAGTCTTAGTCTTAGTCTTAGTCTTAGTCTTAGTCTTAGTCTTAGTCTTAGTCTTAGTCTTAGTCTTAGTCTTAGTCTTAGTCTTAGTCTTACTCTTACTCTTAGACTAAAAAAATCTATAATTGCAATAAATATTACTTCACTCGTTGAAAGATTTTGACACCGCTGATTTCTGACAGCACAACAGTTTCGCCTAAAGTTTTTCAACTCAATTTGATGGGCACTCAAGCATGAACGCACAAGTCATGCACTCACATTTCGACGCCATTAACTTTCCATCAAGACAAACTATGGGCCGTGAAGTGAAGAAACACCTACAAATTAGAAACTTGGCCAGCAAATTGAGAACTTTTGATGTATGCACAGTTACGCCCATTTCTACTCAAACAGAAAGGAAACTGACAGCTGTCAGCAACATCACACCTTGTATGGACCGTGTAGGGTGTTGTAAGGCGACGAATAATGAAGAAAACAAACAGCAACAACAACAACAACAAATTGACGCTACAGTGCTTGATGAAATTAAAAAATCGTTGTCGTTAGTGGGGACCAACAACAACAACAACAAAAATAAAATGTATAGCAAGCGAAAAATCCATGGCGTAACGTAGCGTTGAAAAAGATATTCAAAATAAAGACTTAATTTTCATTATCTGTCAATGACAGACAGTAAAGCGGGCGGCCTGAGTGACTGAATGACTGACTGGCTGTCAGGCCTACCCGCAAATCACTCCCTCAACACCTTCTGGCTTCAATCACAAATCACTTTACGCACTGCCAGCTATTGAAAAACATGAATATGTAAATATGTATGAAAAAAAATTATCAACAACAACAACAACAAGAGGCGGCAAACAGCACAGCGCCGATTTGGACGCGCGCTGCCTCAACGCCTCTGACATAGCAAATGAAGCAGAACCAAAGACATACGCGGCAATGTGCGCAACGCACTGGCAACAATTTGTCTACCAATTCGCCACGCTTGCTTGCCCCACCTCCAACCGGCCTCGGTCCCCCACCACCCCAATGCTTCGCTCATTACCCCCGCAAATACAAACAATGCATGCGTGCGCTTGAATTTATGTGGCTGCATATGTGTGTGTGTGTGTATGGCTGTGTGTATGTGTGTGTATGAAAATGATATATTAAAAATAATAAAGTCATCAACAAAAAAACAACAACAATAACAAAATGAAAACTCAGTAAACGAACGGCAGGAAAGAATAAAAATCCAACTTGAGCCATAAAGAATGTTGCGTGGGCAAAGCAGCAATGAAGCGGGCAGGTTTCGAATTAAGTGGCAACTTCAGCCATGCACACATAAATAAATAATTTCAGCGTGTTTATGTGCGTGTGTATGTATGTATGTATGTATATGTGTGTGTGTGTGTGTTTGTGTGTGTGTGTTGGCAGCGGCCGCTAAATCAACGCTGTCATTGGCAGCAACAGCACAGCGCCAAATGTCGCCATCGTCATCATCATCATCGACATCGTCGACCTCAACAATCGTCGGCAACAGGCACAGCCGCGCCATGCCGGCAACAACATTATCAACATTGACATTAACATCATCAGTCACAGCCACAACGACAACGACAACGACAGCAACAGCAACACCGGCAGCCGGCTTCCGCGTCAATATTCGGCGTCGGCGGCGTCATAAACAAATGAATTATACGCGCACTGTGTGCGTATGGGAAATTATAGTGTGCCTCTAACAAAACAACAACAACAACAAGAAACCAAAAAAAAATATACCAAAAAAAAAAGATAATATCTTGAAACTTGCTTTAGCCACTTGCCGCATGCCACCACTTCGCTCCATGTCGCTTCGGCGCTTATCAACCGCAACATTGTCGCACGCATTCACGCAGCACATTAGCCGCCCCGACTCTTTGGCCCCCGTCTCTACCATCCAGTCGATTGCCATTTTTCAGTTCTTTGACGGTTTGCTAAGGCATCCACTTTGTGCCATCTTTCTTCTCTTTTTAGCCTGCGCCTGTCTTCTTTCAATTTTTTTCATTTCTGTTTTTTACAAACTGACAATGACAGTTCGATGGCAAAATATCATCATTATAGCGCTTGTATATCGCCAATATATCTACACACACACACACACACACAGACACACACACATAGCCATACTCAAAGCCATCTACTTCCCTCATAGCTGCGTCTGGTTCGGTATCGACTGCAAAATCGAATCGTTGTGCTGAATTGTTGCTCATAAATTGAGACAAGACTCGTCTATATAGCATTGGTTATATGCATATCGGCGTTCGCCGTTGGTAATTGCTGTCAGCCAGTCAAGTCATTTAGTTACTTTATGGCATTTGCCATTTCTATTTCCATTTTCCGTACTTATTTATGTATTTCCTTTTTATAATTTTGTTGGTGTTTCTAATATCTTTTGATATGTGCGTGCCTTGCAAATATTATAAAACTTTTATAATTTTTCCATATTTTACATCGTTTTGCTTTGTCATCGATGTTTTCTTTTTTTAAACTTTGCCATTGGAAACTTGTAAAGTTTGGTGCTACGGCAGGAAAACAAGTAAAAGTCGAGAGGAAGGAAATAATTCTGTTTTGTTTTTGTGTTTGACGCATTTGATGGTTGATTCTTAGAGTGTGCACAGTGGTATGAAAGGATGCATTTTTATTTGAATTTAAAGTAAATGTGTCGTAAAACTTTGTAGTAAGACAGACTGCAGTGAAAGAAGACAACAGAAGACAATGGACTACCCACCAGCCCGGGGCGGATTCAGAAAAATATTTTGGGGGGGTTTCAAAAAGTAATTCTTTAATATTTTTTAAGCCGTTCAAAAACCAAAAATGTCTTTTATGTAGTTTTAAAGTCGACCCTAATATTTCGGGGGGGGTTCAACCCCCAACCCCCCTAAATCCGCCACTGCCACCAGCCGAAAGAAGAGGACCTCAAGGAGCAGAAAAGCTAAATCGATTTAAAAATAGCTAGAAAAAATTAAATGATTTTAAAGAAAGTCTAAAAAAGCCAAAGTTTTAAAAATGAATTTTTTTTGGTTTTTTAATGTGTAAAAATACAAAAAAAATTAATATTGAAAAAATTAACAATTACAAAAAACTATTATTGAATCACTTACTCCAAGTGACTGCAAAAATTATATCTCTAACAGTGGCGTACACAGAATTTCATTTTGGGGGTTTGCGCACAGCTTTTGAGCCGAATACGATTTGAAACTATATTTCGCACCAACAATTTTTGTATTTAGAGGGTTTGAACACCTCCGCCCCCTATGTGCGTCACTGATCTCTAATATATATATAATATTCTTAATCAAATGAATCGGTTGAACTAGTGTTCTGATGTTGTTGTTGAGAAGTTGTCATCTTTTTGAAATCATCAGTTCTTTCAGTATAAACAACAATTTTTTGGTAATCATTTTAGTAAAAAATTCTCATTATTTATTACACTAAAAAATCAATCAATCAATCATTTTAACTTCAGCGTTAATCAGTAAAAAAAAAACAATTCTTTAATCTTCAGCGTTATTCAGTAATAATATAAAAAAATAACAATAACATTGAATTACTAAAATCATAGGTTTTCATCTAAGGTTTGTTTAAACACTCTCAATCAATCAATAAAAAAATTAATCAGTTGAGGACCAGGAATCGAACCGAGGCATGATTGATGCATGCTGATGCCCCATTTCAAGCAAAGCAAGAATGAGTATGACAGATCTGTACAAATTGAAAGTCAGCAAGGAGACGGGAAGCAAGCGACACGAGCTCCTCAGACTTTGGCAAATTTTTTCGTAAGAATGAAGCTATAACGAAAAGAGTACCCGATGCAAGAGTTATGAAATCAGGAGATTTCAAAGAGGATCACATTGAAAAAGTTTTGTCATATCTCATTTTCATGGTGTTGTGCGATCAGACAAAGAGGTAAAGAGTTAGGTAGGTATTTACGGCTGTTCCAGAGGGACGCAAAAAAGTGTCCTTGTGATACCACTTAGTTGGACTCGTATGCCCTGCTACCCGAACCAGTTAGAGCTTCTGACTTAGTAGACTTCACTAAGTAGACTACGAATGTTCTTTTCAACTAGATCCAAGAGTTCTTTCATAGTTGAACTCGTCGCCCTTTTAACCGAACCAGTTGTATGTTCTAACTATGTAAATTTCACTAAGTAGACTACGAATAGTCCTTTCAACTAGATCCAAGAGTCCTTCCAACTAGACCTGGAGAGAAGAGTTGTTGAAGCATATAATTCCGTTGTTACGGACCAACTAGGACTGAATTAGATACTTTTCAGTGCTAGTGAAGCTATGATCTCGGTAGGCAGTTAAGTATTAGAGACCTCTTCTCATATACAAAGCTTTCCCCATGTTTACTCAAAAGTTAAGCGGTATCGCAGTTCTTGGGCTATCTTCAGTTCTTTTAAAAGTTTCGGCTCTGGACGTACAGGCGACAACTTTTTTCCAGGGATAAACCACGAGACATGTGGTTACAACCAGGCAGCCATAATGAAACTATAATCTCAGTAAGCAGTTGAGTATTATAGACCTCTTCTCACATACAAAGCTTTCCCCATGTTTCCTCAAAAGTTAAATGGTATCGCTGTTCTTGGGGGACATTTAAGCGATGTAATTTTTAAAAATGTCGTCTATGAACGTACGGGCGAGAACTTTCGACTAGGGATAAACCACGAGACATGTAGTTACAAGCAGACAGACAGAATAGAACTATGATCTCGGTAGGCAGTTTAGTATTAGAGACCTTTTCTTCAACACGTTTATTGGAAAGTGCAGCTATATGACAGATTTTGGGGTATTTTAATGAAAGTTTAACAATTTGGCTCTGGCAGTATAGGCCACAACTATAAACAACGGATAGGCAACAAGACATGTAGTGACTAATATACTTCCATCATCTATGTTGGTTGACTCAAATTACTTTGATACAAAAAATGGATGAAGCTTTCTTAAAAAATGTTTGATGCGGAACTTGGAGTTCAATAATGAAGAGGGAGACTCTAATAATTTTGTCTCTAGATGTATAGGCGACAACTATCGAATACGGGTAGATCAGGAGACATGTAGTGACAGTTTTAAGCATCTACGTCGATGGACACAAGTTACTCGCATCGAGAGGTGGATGAAGCTGTCGTGAAAATGTGGTTGAAGGTCAATGTTGAAGAGGGAGACTGTACACATTTTTTCTCTGGACGTATAGGTGACGACTATCGACTTCGGATACGACAGTGACAGCTTGCAGCATCTACGTTAGGTGAAAAATTTTACCCGGACGGATGGATGCATACATAAAGCTTTCGCGAAAAGGTTCAGTGCGGTATATGGAAGTCAATAACGAAGAGGAAGGCTGTATATTCGCTAAAGGTATTACATATATGAAGCCCTATTATGCTTTAGTGTGAACAACTGAAGATGGTGACCAAGTAAAAAAGGCGTCTGGAGAGAGCACCAGTAATGGTTGACCATAATAGATGGGTAGGAGAAAGAAAAGTGATGGCAAAGGAGAGAAGAGTTGTGGAAGGCATTAAGGACCCTCACTCCACCCGAACTTCTTAGTTTTTTTAAGCATCCTGAGGACCTAAGTAGTGGCAGATGAAATGCTCTCTTCTCCACGTCTTCAAGGAAGAATGTGCATATGGGGTCATTGCATGTCTGCCATAATACTCTCAAAAGTCGCAGTTTTTTCTTCTTTTTACTTACTTACTTAACTGGCCACAACAACCCGTTACCGGATTACGGTCTGCCCCAAAAGCTCTTTCCAGGCGCCGCTGCTTTGTGCGCGCCAAGAGAAAATAAGGCCTCCTCAACTTGAAAGATACGGCCTCCCTTTTCGCCGTCAACTTCCAACTACCGCATCGAACACCTTTTTTGCCGGAACTTCTCTATTTTCAGTCGAAGAAAGAAGTTTGCTCTCTCCTTACTTATTGATCTTCAGTATTACACTCCGAACCATTTCCTCATGAGCAATGCTTGCATGGTACTTGATCCAATGTAGAATCTCTGCAGCGCTAATGCCGATTATTGACTCTGGTTCCACTGGATTGCACTCTGAAAAAGTTGGAGTAATTGGGTCTTCATGGCTGCTCAGGTTAGGAGTTAAGTACTTTACTTTTACTACTCCTACTAACTTCTCCATCAAACTTCTTCTGATGTAGCTACGCACTGATGTTGCTTAGGAGCCGAACTTTTCATGGCTCGAACAGGTCTCGAAGCCAGGCATCAAACCTCTTTGGAAGTTTGTACTACAACCACTTCTAAACGGAACTCCAACTGGCATAGTGGTCTTACTGGCAGCCAGTGTAACCTAACCTAAAATTCTCAATTTCTTAGTTTCTTATCTATTATTTCAAATGCAGTTAAGAACAAAATTAATTCTGCCGCTACATTTTGAATTCGTTTTGATACATTTGGCCCAAATGTTGAACTCATCTTTCATTGTAATTGGAATCAACAGAACTTGCAGGATTTCCATAGCAAAGCTTTATTATTACTCGAATAGCTTGAAAAGCTTAATCATGATTTCTATGAATATGGAACAGATTCCTGTCGATCTCCTCTCGATGCTACATTATTCCCAGTTATTTTCAATCATGCATAATGCATGATTTTCATTAATCCAGCACACTTTCAACAACAACAATCAAAATTTTTAGTACTGAACAATCGTTGGAGCATCGGCGCGTCCCCCGAAGGAATTTAAGCCCTTAATCACGAAACGATTTTCCGTATTCTAATTCCAAAATAATTCGGAATTTGATTTCGGCGCATAAACGACAACAGCTGTTGCGCCTTGCCAGCACTCCTCCGCCGCCTCCTTCCTCCTCAAAAATCATAACAACAATCCAGCCAGAGTCTAATTTACCAAACGCCAAATAACCAAACAACCCCGCGGCGCATATTTTGGCCGGGAAAACGCCGCTCCATGCATATTCAAATTTTCCGTTCAATGCAATTTTTCATGCGCCACATAATCCCGGCCGCCTCCTGTGGGCATTAAGCGCCGAAAGCAATTGCTGAAAATTAATACTTCACATACAGTTTGCGTTAGCGGGTGGTGGCAAAATTATTCGCTCAATTCAGCCCACAGTGCAATTTAAATCGTTCGCTGCCGCTGTGCCTTCCTTCCTTCAAACGCCAAGAAAACATTTGAAATAATAATTCTTGCTCTTGCTATCAATGTTGTTCGACGTTGTTGTTATTGTTGTTGTTCTTGTTTGGTGATTTGTTGTTGGCGCGGCCGTTGTTCATATTACAGGCTGGAAATCGCTAAAGTTTTCGGCGCTCGGCATCATAAATAATGCATTATCGACGACATCTCTTTCGCGCTTCGAGTGTGAAGCGCGTACACGTCGCCGCGGCCGTGGCCGCCGTTGCCGCCATCAGCCATCGGCCACGCCATCTACGCGCCCAGCCCGGCCCGGCCCTGCGCTCTGTGCACACGTCCGGAACAAGTTGTCGTCAGCGGCGAATCTGATTGCACGCGTCGGCGGGGTCGGCTGTCGGTGTGGCAGCGGCGGCAGCGGCAGTAATTTGCATGGTACAACAACAAACAGCAACAACAAACCATCGACATTGTTTGGTAGCGCTGGCAGCTTTTTGATTGTAATTTATTTGAACGCCAAAATGAACTTTTGATTGATTAATTTTTTGTTGTTGTTTATTTTGTATTTACTTGGTTTTTTTTTAATTTTTTTACTTTTTTTGCGTTATTATTTTTGATGACTTAATCATTGTAAAGAACTTTCACAGCTTTGTGCGCATATCGGCAAAATTACTCACACACACACACTCTCACACACAGCAAATAAATCTTCATTGCCGCCATAAGTGAAAGATGTGTATTCAAATTTATACTCACCAAGGTTTATGTTCAAATTTATCACAAGCGCACAACGTGTTTTAATCTTTGAAAATCCAAGTGGATTTTGATTGCTGCTGCTTTATGCTGTATGGCATCATTGAAGAGTTGCCATCATTATCCATTTACATTGTGTGCTTTAGGTGTTTGGAATTCAACAGTTATGTGCTTCAAGCGGCTTTTTTTATTACATCTCCTATTTTCTCATTTCTTGGTTTTCTAAACGAAAATTATCTTACTTGGCTTAGCGGAGTTAGCCCTGTAAGTGCATTGTTATTTTGACCCTGTATGAAAAAGTATGGTATTTGTTAGACGATTCGACTAGCGATTCGCTTCCATGGTTAACCAAACTGCGTCATGTATCGCTATGGATCCAATTTGAGGCATAAGTGATAACTTTGAGCCATCAGACTCGATGACGATGATGTGAGGATTCAGTGTTGCCCGATAAACAGATTTCCTCCTAGATTTAGGAGATTCTTCTTTTTCTTTTAGGACAATTTTCAGGAGGAAGAATTGTTTAGGAGAAAGTTTAACAGATTTTAATGGTGATGTACATTTGACATCATTAGTGGCAATAATTAAATTTTATTCTTCAAAGTGTATAATTGATGTGAGGATTCATAGCACTCAGCCCATTCGAACAATGTTGCCAGATCAGGAGATTTCCTCCAAGATTTAGAAAGTTCTTCTTCTTCTTTTAGGACAATTTTCACGAGGAAGAATTGTTTAGGAGAAAGTTTAGGAGATTTTAATGGTGATGGAGATCATTAGTGGCACTGAAGCCTTAAATATTGAAAGCTAAAGTGTCCAATTTAATTTAATTAAATTGTATTCTTCAAGGTGTATAATTTATGTATATTTTATATTATATTTAGATTATTTATAATTTACCGATCTAATTTTTTATGTTTTGTTTGTGTTAAGTTGTTGTTAAAGTGAAGCTAAATAAATAAAAAGGCTAAATAATAATTTTTTAATTATAATTAAATTAATTCCTTGATTTAAATGACAAAAATTATTTTAAAAAATTTAGCAATTTTGTTAAATTTTTGGGAGTAGATTTTAGCTTTTTTTAGATTTAGGAGAAAGTAAATTTTTGTTTTATATATTTTTATTTCTTAAAAGAAGTTTAATGCCTTGGTTTATAATGACAAAAATTATTTTAAAAATTTAGGAAATTTGTTAATTTTTTGGGAGGAGATTTTAGCTTTTTTTAAGATTTAGGAGAAAGTATATTTTTGTTTTATATATTTTTATTTCTTAAAAGAAGTTTGGTTTATAATGACAATAATTATTTTAAAAATTTAGGAATTTTGTTAAATTTTTGGGAGGAGATTTTAGCTTTTTTAAGATTTAGGAAAAAGTAAATTTTTTTGTTTATATATTTTTATTTTTTATAAGAATATAATTAATTTAAATACATATAATTATATTAATTCCTTGGTTTAAATGACAAAAATTATTTTTAAAAAATTTAGAAATTTTGTTAAATTTTTGGGAGGAGATTTTAGCTTTTTTTTAAGATTTAGGAAAAAGTAAATTTTTTGTTTATATATTTGTATTTTTTATAGGAAGTTTAATTCCTTGGTTTAAATGACAAAAATTATTTTAAAAAATTTAGAAATTTTGTTAAATTTTTGGGAGGAGATTTTAGTTTTTTTTTAAGATTTAGGAAAAAGTAAATTTTTTTGTTTATATATTTTTATTTTTTATAAGAATATAATTAATTTAATTATAATTATATTAATTCCTTGGTTTAAATGACAAAAATTATTTAAAAAAATTTAGAAATTTTGTTAAATTTTTGGGAGTCGATTTTAGCTTTTTTACGATTAAGGAAAGAGTTAATTTTCTTTTTTTTATTTTTAAAAAGAAGTTTAATTCCTTGGTTTATGATGAAAAAATTATTAAAAAAATTTAGGAATTTTGTTAAATTTTTGGGAGGAGATTTTAGCTTTTTTTTAAGATTTAGGAGAAAGTAATTTCAGGCATCTGGCAACACTGCATTCAAACTATTGATCCATGTCCGAAAGGGGAGCGAGGAGAAACGAAAAGGATAGAAGAGGAGAGGATAGTCTAAGAGTCTTACCTACCAGCCTTTCATCTCTTTTTTGCTAAACTTCTGACCTATCGACTTTACGTGAAAGTCATATAAGTAAAAAGGAAGTGCAAGGATGTAGTCAGGATATATTTCGTTCTAAACAAATTTATTTCAGCAGAAAAGGAAGTTCAAAAATATATGTTGGCAGTATTTCTTTCATGTTTATTGTGAACAATGCTATTTCATAAGTATTTTGTAGCCTTAGAAAGTACTTTAATAATTTTAGTGCACTACCAGTCACTGGTCTTATTTGTGGTATCACAACGGGCCGTAGAATAGGTCCAAGTGTGTCTCATACCTACCCACCTGCCAGTCACTGGTCACCGCCTCTTCCTCCGAGGCCCATGCCGCTCTACCTCAAAGGATGCCACATGATTTTCCTTCATTGTTCAATACCTTCGAGTGTACGCCCAACCAATGGTTTTGAAATGTAGAAACCTTCCTTAGCTCAACTGCTCCCATTCATTCTGCGTGTAATGGGTTATCGGATCATTGTCAAAGCATAAACAAAACAATCAAGCATCACTGCCCCCAAACTCACGCTACACATACTACTTCACACACACACACACACACACACACATACACCCTCCACGCATTCATACGCACATTTGTACTCAACCAGTAATAAAGTAGAAAATCAAAAAATAGTATCGCATTACTCCATAAAAACAATACATGTCGATTATTATTATTTATCAATTTAAGTGCTGAAACTTTTTGCCGATTTGTGCTGTTTGAAGTTTTGATTGAATTGAAATTTTCAACAATGGAATTGGCATAAATTCGATAAAAAACAAAAATCAACTATGCTGAAGTATCTCGTAGCATTGCGAAGGCTGTAGTCTGTCCAAGTTTTACGAATAATCTATTGGAATATGGCAATCGTAAAACTTTAATGACCATAAATAATGCAAAGAGTACTAAAACAATTTTTATGCTTTTATTGTCAAATACAAAATTAAATTCATGTATATTAGTTGGCCTTGAAGAGCAACTTACAAGAAGTAGATTCTTGTGCAGATTTATTGCGAATATATGCAATAATAATAATGCAAAAAAAAGAGAGAAAAAGAGGAAAGCAGTAAAAAAACGAATAGACAAACAGTGGCAAAAAAGCTGAGATAACAATTCATTGATATGATTGAATAGTTTGACAATACTCCTTACTGGCTCTTGTGGCTAATCGAAACATCTAAACCAGTGATGACCCTTCGGCTACTCACAAGTTACAGCGACGCCAATGTTGCCATAAATTCGTATACGTAGCGAGTAGCAGAGTGGCCATCACTGATCCAAACTAATCGATTTGTCTGCTTGACGCTTGTCGGGCAGTTAAGTAATTGTTTTCGTATGTTTTATGATCATTAAATGTTTGTGTTCGTATAATTTATTTTGCTTTTTAAGAGCCACTGGAAAATTCATACGGAATTGTTACAGATTCCAGTTTAGAACACATGATAGAAGGACAGTTGCCTCATTTTTGCCTTAGAGGTCTCAGAAGTGCAATATCCGAGTGTTATTCAACCTAACCTAAGACAGGCGAATAGTAACGAATAGAATCTCTACTGTAGAAATGAGATTTTGTTCTGCTAAGTGAGATTAGGTTGCAAAGAGTGAGTTAAATACGGGCCACATTTTCGCTCGCAGGGCCCAAATTGACCTCATTGTCAGTCACTTTACGTAGGTGAGGAATATTCAACGGTCTCCTTTCTGTTGGAGTCTCTAATTCGTTACTCTGCTTTACTTAGGTCCCAAAAATAGCTCAGACTAGACGTAGACCTTATAGGCATTGACTCCAAAAGCAGCTAAGATTAGACATAGACCTTATAGGTATAGACCCCAACAAAAGGTTAGGTTAAGTAGGGAAGGGTGTATGAGGCATAGAGACCGCACTTCCACTCGGACGCCCAATTGGCCCATAGTGACTCCCTTCTTAAATGGTTCTGAAGCTAACCAATCAGTCTGAATCCGGGGCAAACCAGTTCGACCTTTTCATAGAAGCGACAAAAGATTTCCTGGAAAATTTCGAAAATTTTCAAGTTTACTCTCGTAAAGTTCGAAGTGGGAAGAATTGTGGGAAAACGTCCAAAAGAGAGTGCTACAAGATTGGCCAAGGAGTGAGTAAATCAAGAGCTTTCATTCCAACAGGGTTTCAGATATAAAATACTTTTCTGCCCCTTAAAATTCTAGTAGTAACGCAGAAAGCTCCCTATGACACAGTGTCCTGTCCTACCATAAACAGCCTGATGGAAGTATGACTGGTCGATATATATTCTGCCTTCTTCATAATGCTAGATTATAGAGCTATAGGGATGCATGTGCCATATGGTTGATCTTTTTTTGTTTTTTCCCCCCCTTGTTCACGACACTCGGGAGCATAGGACCTTCACAAGACATTGCCTTGTGTTGGTTACGTTAATCGATTGTGATTTTCTGCCAGGATATGTGATTGGCACGCCGCAGGTAGTACTAAGTGATGGGGCTGCCATCTATCGCCACTTAGGAACGATGCCTCCAATGTTGTTAGCTACCACTCATAGTGCCATCTGTTGTATAAGGTAGGTGACAGCAGGATGGTTGGGAGCTTTGCTAAGATCGGTTCGATGCGCTGTTTTTTCGCTAATGCCCGCTAAACCCATATGAAACACTGATCTGGCAACATTTACTAAGGAAAATTCGCTAGCCTTTTCAGCTCGCAAAAGCGAGTCTGCCAAAGAGAACTATGGACAAGTTTAAAGAATGATCTCGACACAAAAAGTACAGTTTAATTCTTGTTGGGGATTGGAGATATAAAATTTAGGATATTTGATTTAAATAATCAAGCAATTTTAACAAACAATTTTATAAATTTAAAAAAATGTAACAAATCTTTAAATTAATTTCAAACTAGCGCTGAAAGTTGTTCAAACCGACAGGAACTTGTAATAAAAATAAAATATAATAAATTTATTTAAAAGAAATGCAGGGTATTGATTAAGTTCATCATAACATATAGTAAAAAAATTCATTAATTAATTAAGGAAATTTATAACAAAAAATTAAGGTATTGATTTAATTTATGAATCAAGCAATTTTAACAAAGAAGAAGAATTTTAACAAAGAAATTGAATTGAAGTTTTGAAGTTTTTGTTGCAAGTTTGAAGCATTATTCAGAAAAATTGGTATAATATTTTTTTTATTTAAAATATTGTCCATCATTAGCTACGACTTTTGCCCATCTTTCAGGCAGCATAAGGATTCTGTGCTAAATAACTTCCTCGTCTTTTAAGGTGATACAAGAATCTGCAAAATTTTCTGCTTTTTCATAGTAACTTCTATCTAAGAAGTGAAGTGTTGTTCTATTCAGACTATGAGTCATCGAATTTAAGAAGAAAGTGAGGTCTGCCAAACTGGACTCTTTCAGAGACTTTTGCAATGAGGTTGAAGGTATGAAGGAGTCAGCAAGACTGTGTAGGGTTCTACAAAGAGACCGAACAGTTAAGCTTGATTCTCTTCGCTTGCCTGATGGCTCCTATACTACCTCTAAGTCGGAAACCTACAACACTCTCCTAGCGACCCATTTTCCGGGAAGCAGGATAATTCCCACTGTGGTGGACAGTTGTGAGGTCAATGACGCAGGTAATAGGTCTAAAAGGCTTAACTGGTTTTCCGCGTCAGAAGTAGTAACGGAGGAGGCGGTAAGATTTTCTTTCTCCTCATTCGAAAACTACAAGTCCCCAGGACCTGATAAAGTTTACCCGATAATGCTAAAGAGGGGTGGAGACAAGCTGGTGAAAGCTCTTATAAAGATCTTCACGGCTTGCCTCGCTCATGGTTACATTCCAACTCTTTGGCGACAGGTCAGAGTGGTCTTCATTCCCAAACCAGGGAAGGACGACTATACGCTGGCCAAGAGCTTTAGGCCAATCAGCCTGACTTCTTTCATGCTGAAAAGCTTAGAGCGAATGGTAGAAAAGCACATCCGAGCGAAGGTGCTGACAAGAAGCCCACTTAGTAGAAACCAACACGCTTACCAGAGTGGAAAATCATGCGACTCAGCCCTGCATGACATCGTATCCAAGATTGAAGCAGGGCTGGAAGCTGACCATTACACTTTGGGCGTCTTCGTGGATATTGAGGGGGCTTTTGACAATGCAACCTTTGACTCGATATGCTCAGCAGCCAGAATGCATGGGGTAAATGAGACCCTGATAAGGTGGATCCGCTCCATGCTCTCCGGGAGATTGCTGACCGTTGGTGAGAGTGATAGCAATTCGGTCACGGCAGAGGTCGGACGGGGATGTCCCCAGGGTGGTGTCCTCTCTCCGCTGCTGTGGTGTTTCGTGGTCGACTCTCTACTAAGGGAGATGCAGGATCTCGGAATACATGTCCAAGCATACGCGGACGATGTCTGTGCACTAGTATCAGGACGATCCCTCAGGATAATTTGCAAGAAAATGCAGAAAGTCCTGGATAAGATTGATAACTGGTGCACAGGACAGGGTCTTTCCGTTAATCCCAGTAAAACGACTTTGGTCCTATTTACTAGGAAGCGGAAGCTGGATGGTCTCGAACTGCCAGTACTGAAAGGTGTGACCCTCAGTCTATCCACGGAGGTGAAATATCTAGGGGTTATCCTAGACAGGAAACTAACGTGGAAGATGCATGTCTTGACGAAAGTAGACCGTGCGCTGAAGGTTTTCCAACAGTGCCGTCGAGCTTTTAGCAAGACCTGGGGCCTGAAGCCTGCGGTGGTCCTCTGGATATATACCGCACTCATCAGACCCATAATTACGTACGCATCGGTAGTCTGGTGGAGACGAACAATGGTTAAGTCCGCAGCTTTGGCTCTGAACAGACTACAAAGAAGTGTATGTATATGCATTACGGGTGCCATGAGCACTGTCTCAGGTGATGCCCTTAATGCCATGCTTGACCTGCTTCCCCTAGACCTAAAAGTTCAAGAGGAAGCGATGAAAGCGACATGTCGGCTATATTCCTATGGATACTGGCACGACAACAAGGGATCGGGTCATGGAGAAATCTTCAAGAGGTTGTCAGCGCAATATCCGTTGCTGCTGGCCCCTAAGGATTGCCTAATACCCGTAGTATCCTTTAGGAGGAACTTTGAAGTGAGGTTCCCAACGCGCGACCAATGGGACAACCCACAGGCCATGCTAGGGGATCTGACGGATATTTTCTTCACTGACGGATCCAAGACCGATAAAGGTACTGGAGCTGGATGGCACCTCGATGGAAGTGTCAACTGCTACTACTCACTGGGTGGGCTGACTACCGTCTTTCAGACGGAAGTCTTCGCCATTCTGAAGATAGCGGAATGGATAATTGGGAGGAAATGGTGCGGGAAACATATAGGAGTCTGTAGTGATAGTCAAGCTGCACTTAAGGCCCTGGAGAACGCGCGTGTTACCTCTAAGATTGTCCAAGAATGTAAGTTGAAGCTAAAATCAGTCGCGAGACGTAATAAGCTCCAACTTATCTGGGTTCCGGGACACTGCGGTGTTCTAGGTAACGAAACTGCCGATGAACTGGCTAACTGTGGATCAGGGTGTACACCCATGGGACCAGAACCAATAATCGGCACCAGTCTAGCAGGAACCCTGGACTGGATCAGGTCCTGTGTAAATAACCTACACAGAGAACGTTGGTCTAGCTTGGGAAGCTGTAAAACTGCCAAGTGTTTTGTGAAAAGCCCGAACAGGAAAGCAGGGAATTTCCTCCTGAAGCTGGGAAGGAAAGACCTCCGTCGAATGGTCGGGTTAATCACAGGACACAATCCATGGGGGCGACATATGGCCAACATGGGCATCATCGAGGATCCGACTTGCATGTCTTGCCTGGAGGAGGTTGATAGTACAGAGCACTTTCTCTGTGCATGTCCTGCCTTCTCTAGAACGAGATTGCGCACGCTGGGTTCAGATGTAATGAGAATGGACGAAGTTCATTCTCTCACCCTGTGTGATCTCCTGAGATTCATTAATGAGTCCGGGAAATTTGCACAGGAGACCTCATAGCCCTTTCTCCCTTTCCACCCACTTTCTCTTTTTCTCTTTCCCATTCCAATCTCCTCTATCAACCTTTTTCCTGAGCCTTAAGTACAATGGGCTATAAAGCCTGAGTGCTTGAGGTAATGACCTCCCTTAGGTTATTCCCTCGGCTCCCCCTCACATCCATCCATCCATCCATGAGTCATCGACTGGAGAAAGTGATTGTCGGAAGGAGCAATGTCTGGTGATATCTTTGAGGTGATTCACTGATCACTAATTTTGCATCGTTAGCTATGACTTCCCCCATCTTTCAGGCAGCATACGGATTCAGTGTTAAACAAGTTTATCGTCTTTTGACATCATACAAAAATTTGGACAACTTTTGGCTTCTTCGTAGTAATTTATTTCTAAAAGTGAAGTATTGTTCTTCTGATTGTCGGAAGGAGCAATGTCTGGTCATGTCTTTGAGGCAAGTCACGAATTACAGTCTTAAGCATCGTTAGCTTGACCTCTCTCTCCCCATCTTTCAGGCAGCATACGGATTCTGTGTTAGAAAACTTCCTCGTCTTTTGAGGTGATACAAGAATCTGCACAATTTTTGGCTTCCTCGTAGTAACTTCTTTCTAAGAAGTGAAGTTCTGTTCTGTCAGGCTATGAGTCATCGACCGGAGCAAATGATAGTCGGAAGTAGCAATGTCTGGTGAATATCGCAGATGGGGTACGACAATGGGATCATGTAAGCGCCTTCAAATTTTCCTTGACAATTTTTGCAGCATGTCGAGCGTTGTCCTGCCGAAATATATCCTTTTCATCCCAGTTGACATATTGGGTCGTTTGAGCTTCAATGTTCAATTGAATCAGTACTTCTTTATAATATCTCCCATTGATGATTGCGTTACGCTGCAGTAGCTCATAGTGGATCACTCTGCGCTGATGCCCGTAACTTGTAAACCAATTAAGCAATATTTAACTTTATACGTTTACATTGTACAATATGCAATAAACAATAAAGTAAACATAAATTTTGGCGTTTCAAAAAGGAGCAAAAAAATAAAATCCAGGCCCAGAATGAGCAGCAATGACTTGTGAAAGAAAATTGTTTACTTTATGGGCGCAATTTTTGCAGATCTGTTCACTGAACTGACGCCTACAGTGGGGGAAAATCGCCTGATATAAATTAAAAAAAATACAAATTAAATATTTCAGGGGTACACGAGTCCGTATGGCGATTTATTTACTTTTGTATGTTTGCAACTTGTTAACTATGTTTGTAAAGGATATCTGACTAGCGACTCTTGTGCGCTGTTTTAAAATTTTTAGTTTTATTTTCTTATTTTTTATATTTTTGTATGTCTTGTTTTCTTTTTGTTTATTATTGTATTATGCATATTTTTTTGTATTATAAATTTTTGTTAAGCAAAGATTGCGCACTAATTCACGTGCTGGTAGAATGAATGGCCGCCAGAGAAAATTCCAAGGACTGAGACATTCATATTTCTTGGATTTTTTATTATATACGTACACAGCTATGTATGTATGTGCTTGTATATGTATATAACAGCGCCCATAGCTGCTCCAAATAAACAGCAAAGCCGCCTTGTAGGTGGAGTCGAAGGAGCAAAAACTCGCTGGCCGCCTTGAAAGTGAAGGCAAACAAAAAAAACACACACAAACTCTACGTCGTTGCGCTGTGTATTTATTAACAATAAATTATGAGGCGCATGTACTGGGTATTTTTAGACCAAAAAAAAAAAACAGTAATCGTATACGAGCAGAAAAACACCAAAAATACGCTGCCCTATGCTACAAAACAGCAGTTGTACATAGAGTCCTAGAAAACAGAAGATGGAAAAAATCCAGCAGGGAAAAGCAAACACGGAAATGTATGGCAAAAAACGGCAGCCACTTGAATTGCTTGAGTTGAATTTGAAATTGGATAGCTGTGAAGCACTGTGCTGCTCGTCTGTAGTGCAGTGTTTAGTCCTTTATTTTTGTTGTTGTTGTTGTTTGGGCAAAGCCCATAGCTTACAGGGATCAATGCTGGAATTAGACAACAGCGCGCAATGGTTTGGTGTCCACATGTAGCCATGTATGAGAATAAATTTCAGATAATTTTTGCAAAACATTTGCTAACAACATTTGCTTTGAAGCTTCAGCGAAATCTGTGCTCGATTTCAATCTGATGGCTAAATTTCTTTGAACGTTATGTAGTCAGTTGATATACAAATAAAGGGAATAAGTTGTAAAGAGAAATCCATTATTTTTTAAATAGATGGCTTTAGTAATCTGTATTTCAAATTGTATAGATGCAATCGGATTATTTTAGATGGAGTTCGAAAGATAAAATTTTGTACTAAAAAAAAATTCTCAGACTGTATTGTTTCACTCAGTTTTATTTGAATGCGCGTTAAAGTTGTAAAAATAATTCCATTATTTTGTTAATAGATGGCTTTAGTAATCTGTATCTTAGGTTGTATAAGTGCAATCGGGTTATTTTAGATAGCATTAGAAAGACAACATTTTGTACTAAAGAAACGTTTCCTACTGTTTTGTGATTGCTTCACTCACTTTTGTTTGAGCGCACGTTAAAGTTACATATTAGAAAAATTCATAATGTTTCCAATAGAAGCTTTAGTAATCCGTATCTTGCGTTGTGTAGGTGCAATCGAATTATTTTAGACGGCATTAAAAAGAAAAAATGTTGTACTAAAAATTACTCTCACAGAGTTTTCTGATTGCTTTACTCAGTTTTGTTTGAGCGCACGTCAAAGTTACATATTAGAAAAATTCATAATGTTTCCAAGAGAATATTTAGTAATATGTATCTCGAGTTGTATAGATGCAATCGGATTAGTTTAGTTGGCATTAGAAAGATAACATTTTGTAATAAAAATACTTCTCAGATAGTTTTCTGATTGATTCACTCAGTTCTGTTGGAGCGCACGTCAAAAAAAATATTTAAAAAAAATTTATGTTTTCAATAGAAGCCTTCAGTAATCTGTATCTTGCGTTGTATAGATGCAATCGGATTAGTTTAGTTGGCGTTAGAAAGATAAGATTTCGTACTAAAAATACTTCTCAGATAGTTTTCTGATTGATTCAGTCAGTTCTGTTTGAGCGCACGTCAAAGTTACATATTAGAAAAATTCATAATGTTTCCAATAGAAGCTTTAGTAATCTGTATCTCGAGTTATATAGATGCAATCGGATTAGTTTAGTTGGCATTAGAAAGATAAGATTTTGTACTAAAAACTACTCTCACACAGTTTTCTAATTAATTTACTCAGTTTTGTTTGAACGCACGTCAAAGTTACATATTAAAAGAAACTCATAATTTTCCCAATAGAAGCCTTTAGTAACCTATATCTTAGGTTGTATAGGTGCAATCGGATTATTTTAAATGGTGTTAGAAAAACAAATTTTCGTACTAAAAATTCTTTCTAGACAACTTTCTGATTGATGAACAGAGTTTTGTTTGACGTATGCTCAAGCATACGTCAAATTTACATATTAGAAGAAATTCATCATTTTTGCAATAGAAGCCTTTATTAATCTGTATATTGCGTTGTATAGGTGCAATCGGATTATTTTATACAGTATTAGAAAGAAAAAATGTTGTACTAAAAATTACTCTCACACAGTTTTCTGATTGCTTTACTCAATTTTGTTTGAGCGCACGTCAAAGTAAGTAATGTAAAGTAAGTAATATTTCCAAGAGAAGATTTAGTAATCTGTATCTGGGGTTGTATAGGTGCAATCGGATTATTATAGATGGCATTAGAAAGATACGATTTCTTACTAAAAATACTTCCCAGCAACAAAGAGAAAATACCGCACATACTTATTATAATTTTTCTTCGACAAAGACCGCTAAAATTGTGATTAGTGTTCATGGTCCTCACTGAAAGATTCTCGTAAGTCGACTTACGAGAATTGAGTTATTGTTCAATTTTTAACTGAAGCTACTCATTCGTATGACCACAGATATGCAACTAAATCCATTCTTCTGCCAATATTCAACATCAAAACACTTTATACTTTCTTACAATAGTCACGCCTTCTTTTGGACTTTAAGATCCCTTCTCAGCGAAAAATCATATAAAATTTATTTACGTATGAAAACCTGACCAAGAAAGCCAAAGAAGACCAACACAACAACAGTAAAAGTCACCTTGAAGTACTGGAACACAACACCAACAACAATTATAGAGGAAAAAATAACAACAACAACGTACTAACATACTCGCATGAATTCCACAGGAATCCTCAAACCAATTCTCAGCATTGCCTTTTTCAAAATGTATTCATCTAAAAAAAACAACAACAACAAATCAAAAAGCAACAAAAAACAGTCAATCAAACAAGTGTTGACTGTATCGAAAATACAACAACATCGATAAATAATGAAGACAAATATTGCAGGAATTTTGATTTCAACGCAGCTGGAAATTGTTTTTTTCTTTTCTATGGTTTAGTTTTTTGTTGACTTGTTTTTGCTTTTCTCCCCCAATTTCTTCAAATATTTCCTTTCATTTTACTTGGTGTATGTTTGGTTGTTATTTATTTTCATTACACACCCAAACTGTAAAAGGACATCTTTTATTTATTTACACATTACATGTGTCACCGATGAGGGCGCTCAGGGTGCTCGAGTTGGAGTTGGGGTTAGAATCGGTGCTTGCGGGGGGGGGGGGGGGGGGGGGGGGCCGTGACGTAAATGTACTGTTAATTCGTGCTTCTCTCGTTCGGCTGCCTAAAACAGTTTGTTGCTGCACTGCTGAAGCATTCGAACAGCAACAGCACATACAACAACAACAACAATTGTCGTTATGTGTCAGCGTCCATTATCAAATGACTGTCGTCGAAGCAGCGCCAGCAAATCGAATTGAATTGAAGGCGTGAGCTTGATTTAATTTAATTGATCGATTGAACTTTGTACTTGGGCGCTACAGCGAGTCGAGACGGTCAATTTGGTGATTCAGATTGTGATGTTTCTTTTATGAAGTCTTGTTTCTTTTCTTCATCTTGTATTTTTTTCTTCGCCTTATTTCGTCATGTCTGTTTTATGAAGAAATAATTGTACTTCAATCCAACTTCAATGAGCTGTTTGTAAATAATTATGAAACGTTGGTACATATGTAATCTTTATTTGTTTGGTTGTACTTTTTGAGAGCTGTGACCAAATCAGTCCCTATTTTTTCTATTTATTCTTTAAACTTTCGTATAAAGTACGAAAATGCTATCCAGCACAGAGTTATTCATCTCTTTAATCACATAAGGACACGTCGCACAGTGTTGCGAGTAGTGACAAAAATGCCAAAATGCAATGTTAAAATTACAAAAATCTGAGTATGAGGTTTTGTTGGAAATATTTCGATTAAGAGAAAGTTTTATGAGGAAGTTTTATGAAAAAATATTGGATAACATAGAAGGTTTAAGCTCTTAAAGTACGCTCTTTCAGCGTTGAAAAAAAATTGTGTACAAACAGCAAATTTTTGCTTTGACTTTGAGGTTGAATATTTCAAAATAAATGATAGCAGGTCCCTAAAAGTTACTATTGTCGTAAGTTTCACATAATTTTGATCTGGCAAGACCAACATTTTGCTGATTACTCTCACCTCGGAGCAGTACCGTTATGATGAAAATGAAGTAAAGAAAATGAGTGAATAAAAAGTGAGTTCAAACTTTAAAAGTGATTTAAAAAAAAAACACCAAATATCACTTTTGAAATTTTTTGATATTTTCTTTTGGCAAGTATGTACATTATGCTGTGAAATTTTCAGCTGCGCATATTTGCGCGAATGCAAGTTATTGGCATTTTTCGGTAAAGACTTGAGTTCAAATTCGCGATATTTTCACCGCTTGGTTGAATGCCGATGCAATCTGTCAAATAATGCTCGCTGCTGATGCAAAAATTTGTTGAAGATAGCTTCGAAAAATCAATTACGTTTACTATTATTACTATATTACTATATAATAGAAGGATTAATAGAGTTTCGACAGTACACTTCGATTTTTTTCGTACAGACCCAAAAGTTGACAACCTAACTACTTCACTTGTATTGGAGGCGACCTCTGGTGGTGAATTTTTGAACTTTAATTAATTTTGTATTTTTTGCACTCTGGGATTTTGACGATTGTTGAATAAATAATTCAAATCGGTTCAGTCGTTTCCCAGATACGATGTTTCCTCGCTTACTTTACTACATTTACAAGTGTGGAGCCAGTTCCATTGAAAATGGCTAGTTTTGTATGGCACCCACCTTAAGAGTTGGATATAGCGATTAGGTGTGTATAGAAAAAACATTCTGAAGGGAAAATAAATGGGGGTCAGTCTTACATATGGTGCGTCTGGGATCAACCTGAGAGCAGCGGGAGCCCACTTTCTAAAAACGATGATTGATTTTGTATGGGAGCCTCATTAAAGGTTGGAGATAGGGGGTAGGTATGTTCGAAAGAAATATTCAGGTGGAAAAATTAATGGGGGTCAGTCTAAGATTTTAACCCTCTAAGAGCAAGTTCTGAGCAGCTGTGGAGCAATTTATCGAGATTTTATTTTCAATCACTTTTGAAAAAAGCGCATTTTATCTATATAAGTACACATTTATAAATAAATTTATATTAAAATACAAATATTTTGAAAGTAGCTTTTATGAACTAAGATAATTTTCATTGTTAATATGCAGTTTTTTCCAATCCGTTTGTATGGGAGGTGGTCGAATTTTTGGTCCGATTTCATTGAAATTTTGCACAGTAAGTTCTTTACTCATACAATAACTGTATACCCAATTTAATTTATGTACGACTACTCCTTCTATTTTTGTCACTCCGCTATATGAACTCGCAACACTGTGCGTCGTCTCTGGGTCCAATCATTGAGAATTAAATCTTTATGCCGCCTGTAGCTCACACACAGCCACGACGCATTCATTTTCGTTAACTCACCCATTCCGCTGGCACTTCTCACAGCTGAGCCCCCTAACAGTTTTTTCTACACCAGTTGTTGTCCAGCGCCCCCGAACGCGTCTACGCGCTGGAGCCTGTGCCGTGTCACAGGATGTGTGGCGTCGTTTTTCTGCTCGTGTCATGCTACATGCTGAGACAAAAATTGTAAACCAAACAACAACAACAAAAACAAACAACAGCATAAATAATATAAAACTAGGAAAACAAATGTACACAACAAAGTTGGCTCACCAAAAAAAAAAGAAACGACTAAAATACAACAACAATAATAATAACAAATATTGTAAATATATTTGCTATAGGAATTTTTTAACATTAGCACAAACACACACACATGAAACATGAGCGCAAAGGACACTAAACCAAAAACAACAACAACATACACCACAAATACAATAATAGCATCTAACAACAAGCATGACATGTGTAAATTCATGCGAGGCCAACAACAAGCGCTGCTTGCGCCTTAAACTAGGCATCAATTCGCACACAGATCGTTCATATATGTGGATGTATATATGTATGTGCGTGTATATGTAGGTGAGTATCTATGTGTGTTTGTATGTATGCATGTACATACTTATGTTATGTGTTGTATTGCATGTAGCAGCGCCGCTCGGCCACATTATTGTGTAATCGCGAGTGGGAGCGAACAGCAACAAGCAGCCAGGACAGCAAGTCCTGTTGTTCTGACAGCACAACAGCGACGGCGCCCAGGGCATACGAACGACCAGTGATAGTGACAATGCGCCACTTTTGCTGGCCACATGCCGTCCTGGCGCACAAAACTTTATCCAGCGGGCGGCAGGCGACAGGAGCAGTGTACAGCAGCCTGGACAGGCATTTTGTATTAAGATGAATTGTTAGACGAATGCTAAAAAAACGAAATCAACAACAAAGTAGAAACTAAAGTTCCACACAAGAAAGTGAATAGCGCAGAAATTCGTTGCTTAGCAGGAGGCAGTCGCACAACTTTTCTACTATACGCGCCTCGCTTACGCCACAGACGGACATATTTCCTGTTTTTTACCAACAACTTTTTTTATATTTATTTTTTATTATTACTTAGTTTTTTTTTATGCGCGTGCTGTGCTTTTGTAAATCTTGAAGACATTTCGCCGCAAAACAAATGTTTCATTTGCGAAGCCAATGTTGTTGGGTGTGAGAGTCTATGGGCGCTTAAAATCATCACAACAACAACAACAACAAAAAATTAACATATAGAAAACACACTAACATCACCACGTGACTAAGTATGCTTAAGTAGGAATAAGGATATGCGAAGGATATGCACAAGGAAGTCGCTCAAGTGCCGCATAAGCCACACATGCAACCGTTCGCCCACCTTCGACGATCTTCAAGTCAAAAAGCACCAAAAATCAACCGCAACTGAATCAATGTTGCAACAACAACAACAGTAATAATACCACTAAACTAGCAAGTAGCTGCTCTACAAATCCAACAAAAACAAATTCCTTATCAAAATCATTAAAAATAACAACAACAACAAAATTGTGCGCATAATTTTGATGCCATCTCCTCTTCGTTTGATCCTTGGCCAGCAGTAATCCGTCGCTTACACCGTGCGACAGCATTTTTCACACCGGGAAAAATCCATATGTGCGTGAAACTAGAGACCAAATATAGTTATACTGCGTACTCAATTTTTCATTTCTACATCCTTTGACCTTTTAAAAGGACTTCAAAATTTTGAAGTCGATAAAAAATAAAAACAAATATAACAAATACTTAACCTCGTTCGAATATGGCGATATGTATATCAAATGAAAGAGGAAAAGTTCGGGAATTTAAATAAAATTAATTTTTTATCTATTTGTAACAAAAGGATATGAAAAAGGTCCTTTGAAAATTTTAATCCTTTGTATCCTTGAAAATTTACATCGAATTTTCTTGAAAAAAAAGTATACTAAAACCCCAAATCTCCTTGATCACGTGTCAAAATTTCATAACTCTAACTTTATTGGTTCGAAAGTTATTAAAAAAAAAGGCGGAAGCTGCAATTCTAATGAAGTACAAAAATTCTAATTTATTTCAGTATCAGTATTTTAAATAATAAAAAGATACAAAAGCAATTAAGCAAGAATAATGAAATTTTGACACGTGATCAAGGAGATTTTGGGTTTTAACATACTTACTTTTCAAGAAAATTCTATATATATTTTCAAGGATATAAAGGACTAAAATTTTTAAAAGGACCTTTTCCATATCCTTTGTTTACAAATAGATAAAAACTAATTTATTTAAATTCTTGAGCTTTTCCTCTTTCATTTGAGATACTTATCGCCATATTCGAACAAGGTTAAGTATTTTTTATATTTTTTTATTTTTTATCCCCTTCAAAATTTTGAAGTCCTTATAAAAAAACAAAGGATGTAGAAATAAAAAACTGAGTACGCAGTATTACTATGTTTGGTCTCTAGTTTCACGCCCATATGGATTTTTTCCGGTGTGGAAAATTTTTTTTATTTTTGTCGCACGGTGTTATCTGGCGAAATTTTCTAGTTTTTTTTGTAATTTTTTCATTTCAGTTTCCTTCTTCGTTTCATTTGCTGACACTTGCTTCATTCATTTTCTTGTATCGCCTTTTAACGCAAATCACTTTAAACAGATGTAAATAAATTCGCCAAGCGCCCAAAACGGCACCAAACAGCAGCAGCCAGTTGCCGTTTGAAATGAAATGCAAAAGGCTGCCGGCTGTTGACAGCTCGTCCGCTGCCAGCTGTTCGCTGCTCACTGTTCCCTGCGCCTGCTGGACTCTTTTGGAGCCGCTCAAAGCGCCGTTTGCTTTGGGTGCTGGCTGCAGACATTGTCGCATGCGGCATTGAATGTGTCCCGACTTTATGAATTTTACATATTGCAGTCCACCCACGGCGCATAAAAAGCCCACTTTTTCCATTCCTTGGCTGCACAAAGGAAAATATAAAATTTAAGTAAAAACATAAAGCAACAATAGAATGAACGTCTGAGCATAGAATATGCGCTGAGATAATAGACAACAGTTGTCCTTTTTCTATGGATATTTTCGGGCTTCAACAGAAAGGCGTGAATTTTAATATATTTAGTTTAATGCAGCTTTTGGGGAGTTGTCATCAAACTCTACATAACCTTAATGTAGTTGAATTTATGGGTGAATAAGAAAATCTCTAAAAACAAAAATCTTAAATATCTTAAGCTATTTGCTTTAGAGATTTTAAGTCAGCTTTTGCATAGCAGATTTGAAAATTTATTTTATTTATATATTTATTCATATTTATTAATCTACAAAATCAAAAAAATATTTAGTTAGAACTAACCAAAACTAAACGAAAGCTCGGTTTTCCAAGCCCATTACTGTAAACCTACATTTAGGTATCTAACCGTAACCGTCTCTTGGCTAGTGTATCTCATCTTAAGTCTCGCACTTCCTCAACGTTAGGAGCGATATGCTTTCACTTAATAGAAAGTACTTCCTAAGTTGTCTAACGAATCCTTATAGCCATTAACTGGTTCTCGAATACGAGAAGTAACTCAGAAGACAACTCAGTGAGGTTGTAAAATAGTACATTAATATAAATATAGTACATAGTAAATAGTACGTTAATTAATTAGTACGTTAAAAAATTATTATTTTTCTATAACTAAAGTGTATTTTATTGATCACAACAGATCTTCGAAAGGCCAGATAAGAACTTTTGGAGAACAAAAAGATACACGTTTCACATTCATTTCATACAAACTCCTCAGCTTAGATGGTTTAGTGGATAAGAATCTGATCTGCTGGTCAATACAGCTTCGTCAGTATTTATGAAGATTTCTATCTTTTACGTAAAAAAAAAATACTTTTAATCTGTTTTTTCCCATATCCACTGATACTGGTTTTGCCAGTATCTATGAAGAATTTCCTCTCCTGCGTAAAAAAATACATTTAAGTACGTGACAAAGTCTTTTATTTTCTATAACTTAAGTGTAATTTTATAATTATTACAACATAGGATTACTAATTTTTGAAGATACCCATCATGTGGTCCGTATCGGCCAAACTCCCAACCTTAGATGGTTTTAGTTGAGAAGAACCCGACCCGCTAGTGAATACCGCTTCATCTTTTATACTGATGATCTTTTATTTTCTATAACTTAAGTGTAATTTTATAATTATTTATTTTTTTTCAGATTTTTTCAGTTTGTTTTTTTTGTTAAAAAATTTTAATGTTAAAAAAAGTGGTACAAAAATCCCAAAATCATTACTCACAGTCCCTGTTTAATAATAATATTTTTTTTATATACTTAAACACATTCAATATTATTTTTTAAACACTTTCTTCACCTTATTTAGTCTTTTTTATATCACAAATTTCCACAAAATTCACCTGAAGTAAGAATTTTTTGGTTAAACAATTTTCCAAAATGTTTATTTATGGTGACTAATAATAATTATAATTTTTTTTAGTATTTAGAAACATCTAATATTATATATATTATAATTTATACTTATATATATTATATTATAATTTTTTTAGTATTTAGAAACGTCTAATATTATTTGTGTTACAATTTCTTGACCTTATTTAGTATTTCCTATATCACAAACCTACAATGGTTACTTCAGTTGAATTTATTGTTAACAAAGTTTGCCAAAATTTGTGTTTACTTTTTTTAAATAATTTTTTTAGTATTTATAAACATCTAATATTACATTTGTAACAATTTCTTGACCTTGTTTAATCTTTTCTACATCACAAACCTCCAATATGTACTTCACGTAAATTTTTTGGTTAAACAATTTTCCAAAATTTGTATTTATGGTGACTAATAATAATTATAATTTTTTTAGTATTTAAAAATATCTAATGTTATTTTTGTTACAATTTCTTGACCTTATTTAGTATTTTCTACAACACAAACCTCCAATGGTTACTTCAGTTGAATTTTTTGTTAATGAAGTTTGCCAAAATTTGTATTTACTTGTTATTTAATAATTTTTTTAGTATTTAAAAACATTTAATATTTTTTTAACACTTTCTTGACCTTGTTTAATCTTGTTTACATCACAACCCTCCAATGGTTACTTCAGTTTGATTTTTTTGTTAAAAAATGTTGCCAAAAATTTATTTACAGTTCCTATTTAATAATAAAAATAAATTTTTTTTAATATTTAAAAGTATCTAATATTATTTTTGTAACACTTTCTTGACCTTATTTAATCTTTTCTTCATGCAATGGTTACTTCAGTTGAATTTTTTGTTATTTTTATTTTATTTTTTTATTTTATAGTTTATTTTATAATTTTTTTTAGTATTTAAAAACATTTTATATTATTTTGTAAGACTTTATTGACCTTGTTTAATCTTTTCTACATCACAAACCTCCAATATGTGATTCACCTAAATTTTTTGGTTAAAAAATGTCTTCAAATTTTTATTTATGGTGATTATTTAATAATAATTATCATTTTTTTAGTATTTAAAAAATCGAATGTTATTTTTGTTACACTTTCTTGACCTCATATAGTCTTTTCTACATCACAAACCTCCAATGGTTACTTCATTTTGATTTTTGTTGTTAAAAAAATTTAGGTACCAACAATTTTGTTTACTTTTTATTTAATAATTTTTTTAGTATTTTAAAACATTTAATATTTTTTTGTAGCACTTTCTTGACCTTATTTTCTTTTCTACAACACGAACCTCCAATGGTTATTTCAGTTTGATTTTTTTGTTAAACAATTTTGCCAAATATTTATATACGGTTCCTATTTAATAATAATAAATTTTTTTAAATATTTAAAAGTATCTAATATTACTTTTGTAACACTTTCTGTACCTTTTTTAGTCTTTCCTACATCCAATGGTTACTTCAGTTGATTTTTTTGTTAACAAAGTTTGCCAAAATTTGTATTTACTTTTTTTTAATAATTTTTTTAGTATTTATAAACATCTAGTATTATATTTGTAACACTTTCTTCACCTTGTTTAATCTTTTCTACACCACCAACCTCCAATAGTTACTTTAGGTAAATTTTTTGGTTAAACAATTTCCCAAAATTTTTATTTATGGTCACTATTAAATAATAATTCTAATTTTTCTTTAGTATTTAAAAATATCTAATGTTATTTTTGTTACGCTTTCTTGACCTTATTTTCTATTCTACAACACAAACCTCCAATCCAAACCTCAGTTTGATTTTTTTGCTGAAATTGTTTGCCCGAATTTGTATTTACTTGTTATATAATCATTTTTTTTAGTATTTAAAATTATCTAACATTATTTTGTAACACGTTCTTGACCTTATTTAGTCTTTTGTACATCCAAAACATATTTTTTCTGCAACTTTAATGTCAACAAAAAAGACAAACAATATGGTTACGCAAATTCTAACAAAAGCCCCCAACGACCTATTTTCCAGGCATAAAGCAAATCACACTAAAAAAAATTCAATTTATTAATACCTCAACTGTTTAGTATCAGTAAAATGACCGAAAGAGAGAGAGAGAGAGATATAGAGAAGAAAAACACTACTGGACTTTGTACGCAATTTTTTGTTATTGCTTTTGATATTTGTAAGTTTGCTTTATTGTTGTTTTTGTTGGCATTTATTTAGTTATGAAAATTGCTGATAATAAAAATTACACTTCACTGCAATAAAACGACAAATTTATGCCGATTGGGCGCTTTTTGTTGGCGTCAAATATGCAAATTCGCACGAGGCGGCGCGCCTCGGCTCGGCCTTTTATCAATTAGTAAATTTGCCATATTCCACACACATTCAACGCACGCGGATTTTACGAGCAAACAAAGCGGCAGATGGAGAGTCACGAGCACATAGAAGGCATATCGCATAGATTGTGGGGACAGCGAGAAGAGGCGGCGGGCCGGAGGGGCGGCAAAACTGCCAACAATTCGACAACGGCCTTGCCAAAGTCCAACACATTTGCTGGAGCAGTGCTTCGAAGACGACTAAAAATAAAGCAACCAAGCAAATAGCAACAATTGTTCAATGTGATTGAGACTTTGCTGCAACACCAGTAACAACAAAAGTGCTCTTAATTCGTTGATAGTAAAGAGAGCAATGAAAATCAAGTGGCAAACGCATAAATTAATCACATAAATTAAATTCAATTTAAAAACCATCGAAATGTTTTAATTAATTATTGTTTAGTGTTCACAAAAAATAAAAAAAAAACAACAACACAACAACTACCATAAATACAACGTGACGCTTTGTGGAGCTGCGGCAGCGTTGTACAATTGGCACAGCAGCAGCCAAAGCAACAACAAACTGAGATAGTGAAAAGCTGGGCAGCTGCCTGACAGCCGATAATATGCGCTACGTTGGTTGTTGACAGCCTCACAGAGTGTAGTAAAATCATTAGCAACAACAACAACAACAAGAAGCAGAGACGTAATAAAAACGTGCCTACTGGTGGCGCAGGTCACGGCCTCCGTTGCTTTTCATCATTGGTTGCAGTTACAACACACACACACACACACACAAACAGACACAAAACCACACACAAACACACACACGCACATACATAAACAGATATAGTCGTGCATAGTCGAGTGTCTGCAAGTGGACAGTTTAATTCTATTTTTATTTTTACTACAACTAGATTTGACTGAGCAGTGCACGTGGCAATCAGATTGTCGAATAGTTGAGTTATCAGCAAAAAAAATAACAAAAGTATGTATGAGATGAGCATTATGAACTCAGTTTCTGTAACATTGGGTTCTCTAGCAACGCCTCAAACCACATAGTTAGGCTCAGTGGCGCACGCAAGGGGGTTTGCGGGTTCTAAACCCCCAATTATTCGTTTGCTACAAAGTGAGTGATTGAGTGAGTTTTTTGGGGCAAAATTGGGCTCAAAAGTTATGGATGGAAATGCCCAGATGAAGTCCTGTGTAAGTTACTGCAAAGTTTGTGTATGGGTTGCACTCTAGAACAGGAAGGAATCTGAGTCAGAGTTGAGAATAGAAAAATTCCCTAAGGTAGATCCTAACCCATCTCAAAGAATGGTCTGAGTTGAGTATTAAAAAAACTCTGAGTTGGATCCCAATCCACTTTTTTTTAATATTTCAATTATAAAATAAACAATTCCAACACAACTGTTTCAAACTGAAACACAACTGGTTTCAAAATTTTGGACACTTTGGAGTTTTGAACATATTTTTTTACATTTTGTTTCTCTCTTATCTCTTTGTTCTATCTTTGCTGTAAGCCAAAATATTTTGTAAACGAAAATAACTATTTCATTGATTTGAATTTTATCTACCAAAAAAGCGAATTATTGATTTTAAAATTTTTGGTTTTTAAAAATATTTTTTATTATTTATTTTGGTGAAAGTATTTCGTCGATTTATTTACCAAACTAGCGCATTATTGATTTTCATTTTGGATTTTTGAAAATATTTTTTTTTATATTTTATTGAAAGTATTTCATCGATTTAAATTTTATCTACCAAAGAACCACATTACTGATCCTAACATTTTGGATTTAAAAAAAATTTCGTTTTTATATTTTGTTAAAAGTATTTCGTCAATTCATTTACAAAAAAAGCGCACTATTGATTTTAAAACTTTTGATTTCTCAATTTTTTTTTATATTCTGTTGAAAATATTTCATTGATGTGAGTTTTATCTACCAAAAAAAAACGCATTATTAATTTCAAAATTTTGGATTTTTGGAAATACCTTTTTATATTTCTTTGAAAGTATTTAATTGATCTAAATTTTATCTATCAAAAAAGCGCATTTTTTATATCAAAATGTTGGGTTTTTTTCAATATTTTTTTATATTTTGTTGAAAGTATTTCGCCGATTTGAGTTTTGTCCACCAAACAAATGCATTACTGATTTCAAAATTTTGAATTTTTTCAAATATGTGTATATTTTGTTGAAGTTTTTTTAATTTTTTTATATTCTGTTGAAAGTATTTCGTCGATTTATTTACCAAACAAGCGCATTATTAATTTAAAAATTTTGGATTTTTGAAAATATTTTTTTATATTTTGTTGAAAGTATTTCGTCAATTTATTTACCAAACAAACGCATTAATGATTTAAAAATTTCGGATTTTTGAAATTTTTTTTTATATTTTTTTGAAAGTATTTCGTCGATTTATTTACCAAAGAAGCGCATTTTTTATTTCACATTTTTGGGTTTTTGACAATATTTTTTCATATTTTGTTTATGGTATTTGAATTTTATATACCAAAAGAGCGAATTATTGGTTATAGAATTTTGGATTTTTGAAAATATTTTTTATAAAGCGCATTATTGATATACAATTTTTTGATTTTTTAGATATTTTTTTTATTTTGTTAATGATATTTGAGTTTTATCTATCAGAAAAGCCCATTACTAATTTTAATATTTTTGGTTTTTGAAAATATTTTTTAATAGTTTGTTGAAAGTATTTCGTCGATTTGAATTTTATCTACCAAAAAAACTCATTACTCATTTTAAATTTTTTGATCTTTCAACAATTTTTTTTACAATTTTTTTAACAATTTTTTTATTTTTGAAAATAGTTTGTTTTAAATATTTTGTATCTTATCTTTTTAATCTGATTTAAGTCCTATTCAACGAAAAACTGCGCTACAACTTAACCCAATATATGCGTAAATATTTGTGTACATAACTGTACTATGCAACATTAAGTGCTTATCACATGTCCCCCCTCCCCCCACTGCGCACGCCCCCGCTGCATTCACAACAACAACAACTGTTACGCTCATTTATTAGACGTAAGTGGTGCGTACTTGACGGTTGTCGGTTTAGCTAATCAACTGCTTAAAATAGCGCTCATCATAAAATACACACACACACACACTCACACATATTAACATATATGTGATATACTAAATTTAGCGCTACTGCAACAACAATCAAAGAAAGTATTAGCAGGGAAAGGCAAGTCAAATGGTCAATGAATCAATTTTTGCAGTTTTATTAATGCCTAAAGATAGTCTCGACGTAATGTTTGTAGGTGCTTATGTTTAAAAAAAATTGTGCAACTGAGATTGTGGAACTATCAGCATTGACATGTGCTGTGCTTTCTATGAGATATATTTTTTTGAGGTCAGATTTTTGAACTTCAAATGCAATTTTTAGAAGTATGAAGGTTTGTTCATACTGAGACTAATGATTGAGAAGGATTGTTGGTGGAAAAGAGAGCCGATTCAGACTAAAGAATACAATTTTTATGGAAAGAGAATAAAACCATGAAATATTTCTTAATATAGAGCATTACTGTTTATAATCTAAGAAGGAGATTTTGGTCCGCAATTTGGAACTTGAAGATCCCAAAGTTATAGTGAGAATTATTTGGGATCTTTAGACAGTAGATTTCGATCTCTAAACTACATAACAAAGTTACTAACTTCTAAGCTGGTTTTGAAATGCAATTAACTCAACAGATTTGTTCATGAAAATACTCTGACTCTGACTACGGTTACTTTTTAGAGATTCAGAGAACATGTGGAAGTAGAAAAATATTGGCTAGTTGGTACAAATCGAGGATTGGAAATATACTACTGTGAGTTCAAATCTAAAAATAATAAAAATAATTTCGAGACAAAACGAAACGTAGGTAAATTAGGGTTACCAACTGTATACAATCTCAGTTGATAAAACAATTAGGATGTGAAAATTCTTAGTCTATATAGGAGGAATCTGTGATGGCTGACCGTAATTGAGGACCATGGAATCTTCATATGACACCTAACACAGAGACAGTTAGTCGGTAAGTTAATTAGTTAGTTACATAGTTAGTTAGTTAGTTGCTTAATTAGTTAATGGTTAATTAGTTAATTGGTTCATTAGTTAGTCAGATAGAGGATTAGTTAGTCAGTTGCTTAGTTGATTAATGGTTAGTTAGTTAATTAATTAGATACAAATTAATGGTTAGTTAGTTAGTTGGTCTGTTAGTTAGTTAGTTACATAGTCAGTTATTTAGTTGCTTAATTAGTTAGGCAGAGAGTTAATTAGTTGCTTAGTTAGCTATATAGTTAGTTAATTAGTTAGTTAGTTGCTTAGTTAGTTAATGGTTAGTAAGTTAGTGGGTTATTTAATGATTAGTCAGTTCCTTAGTTAATTAATGGTTAGTTAGTTAGTTAGTTAGTTGGTCCGTTAGTTAGTTACTTATAGAGTTAGTTAGTCAGTTGCTTAGTTAATTAATGGTTAGTTAGTTAATTATTTAGATAGTTAGTTACTTAGTTAGTTACATAGTTAGTAAGTTGGTCCATTAGTTAGTTAGATACAGAGTTATTTAGTCAGTTGCTTAGTTAATTAATGGTTAGTTAGTTACTTGGTCCGTTAGTTAGTTAGTTGCAGAGTTAGTTAGTCAGTTGCTTAGTTAATTAATGGTAAGTTAGTTAATTAATTAGATAGTTAGTTACTTAGTTAGTTACATAGTTAGTAAGTTGGTCCATTAGTTAGTTAGATACAGAGTTAATTAGTCAGTTGCTTAGTTAATTAATGGTTAGTTAGATAGTTGGTCTATTAGTTAGTTAGCTACATACTCAGTTATTTAGTTGCTTAGTTAGTTATGTAGAAAGTTAGTTAGTTGCTTAGTTAGTTAATGGTAAGTAAGTTAGTGGGTTAGTTAAAGGTTAGTTAATTAGTTAGTTAATCGCAGCTGTCATTGATTCTTATTCGATCGCTCTCACCAACACATAAGTAGTACAGTTGTGGCGTCTTTATGTTGTTGGCTCGTAAGCATCGTCTTAATAAAATCAATCTTCTGAACGATTGGTCACCCGCGTCAATCACAAATTTGACTTCATATAAAGTAGCTTCACAGTAGACGCTGCCACGTGTGATTTCCTGCTTGTTTTGCAATATTTTCTGTCATATAATTTACATTCAGTTAACTTATTAATTTTTTTATAAACTTTAACTAATTGGCTATTATTAGTAGCCAACTGAATTTATTATTCATTTGTAATTTACAAGCTATACTAAACAGATTTTCTGTAATTTGTTTATTGTGTTGCCGATTATAAATAGAAATTAACACAGCTGTTTGGGCGCAAAACTCAGCTGACGCGTTCGCCGACACTGTTCGCCGACACACTTCGCAGTGCTTCGAGCAATGTGTCTGTAGATCAGTGATGTCCATTCTGCTGCTCGCGAGTAGCAGAACATATGGCACCGTCGGCATCGCTACTACTCGCGTGTACACAGAATGGTCATCACTGCTGTAGATTGAAGAGAGACGCGGGTCGATCGCTCGTGACGTGGCAACGAACGCGCAACGGTAGCTAAATTGCCTCTAAAATTGTACGTAAATGTCACTACGAATTGTCGACGGCAATAAATGTGGTTTAAATAACTACAAAAACGTGCTGTTCGCGCTTGGGGTGACCATAATTTGCTAGTTTATGGTCTTTTTTTAATTTTGTTTTCTTTTGAACAAATCTAAAAACATGTTGTGTTAGTTTGGGGTAAACAAAATTTGCGTGTTTTTAATATTTATTTATATGTTTTCATTAAAATATAATTTATATGTTTTTAATGGGCTTACTAAATTAAACTACATTTAATTTATGTATTTAGTAATTTTTTCTTTACTTCTTACTTTAATTTTATTTGATATAGTTTTTTATAGATATAGTTATAGTTATAGTTTTTTTTATATTTTTTTATAGTTTTTCATGAAATTATTAATTAACTGTCATTTAGACTTATTTGTATTAATTTTTCTTTTAATATTTATTTACTTCAATAGTTATGATAATATATTTTTTTTATTTTGTATTTTAATTTATTTTATTTTATTTTACTTTATTTTATTTTATTTTATTTTATTTTTAATTTATTTTATTTTATTTTATTTCATTTTATTTCATTTTATTTTATTTCATTTTATTTTATTTTATTTTATTTTATTTTATTTTATTTTATTTTATTTTATTTTATTTCGTTTTATTTTATTTTACTTTATTTTTATATATATTTTGTTTATTTCATTTTATTTTATTTTATTTTACTGTAGGTATTTTATTTTATTTTATTTTATTTTATTTTATTTTATTTTATTTTATTTTATTTTATTTTATTTTATTTCAGTTTAATTTATTTTATTTTATTTTATTTTATTTTATTTTATTTTATTTATTTTATTTTATTTTACTTTATTTTTATATATATTTTGTTTATTTCATTTATTTAATTTTTACATTTTTTTATATTTAATTTTTTTTGTAATTTTCTAACCATCATCAGGCAACAACCTTCTGACAATTTTTCGTCCCATCATTTTGGCTGTGTTCTCAATTAGTGGCGTACATTAATTTATTAAATCAACGAACAATTGTGATTATTGTATTGTTGTCAGTGGCGTTTGCAAGCGGTAGGGTTAGGGGTTCAAACCTCCCTTCCAAATATATATTTACCACAAAAATTATGGGTAACAATTATGGTTCCAAAGGGTATTTGCATCAAATGTTGTGAACGAAATCCCCCAAAATGAAATTCTATGTGCGCTACTGAGTGTTGTGATACACCATATGACACTATGTACATAGGTATGTCTACCCGTACGAATCTAAATTTATACGTAGATATATATTGCTAATACATATGTACATTATTATGAGTATCGATGATCGTTCAGCTGTTGTGGTTTTTGGTGTTTACATAGGAAGATTCTCATTTGTGTGTTATTGTAGTAAAACTTAATTGTTAGATTTTGTTGTAATATAAAATTTACTATTATTTTTTAATATTTATATTTATTGTTAATAAATAATAATATTTACCATATAATTATAATAATTATAATAAATATAATAATATTTATATTTTCATATTTATTGTTATAGGTTTTTTTAAACTGACTTTACTATACGAGGGCATGTTTCTTTACTATTATGGACAGATATGTGTAGCACATAAACAAATTATGTGAGAAACAGATGAGCCGATGTTATTATGGACAGACATACATTGCTAAAGACAGATAGATATTGGTTCTACATACAGACTTTGAGATCAATAGACTAACGCTGGGAGACACAGACATTGAGTTGAAATTTTGGCAATCGAACGGAAAGATATTGAATCCACTTACAGATGAGACGAATATACTGACTTTGAGACAGATCTACATTGAGTTGGATGGTTGGACATACGTTGAGTTGACCAGAGAAAGAGTTTGACTAAACACACGAATAGATGTTAAGACAGACTGATAGGCGTAGGCCACTTGATACCACAATCATTCGAGCTCAAGTTTCACTCATTAAACCAATTTGAGCTCCTCACGAAGCCTAGTCGACTGTGAATAGTCCTATCGTCTATATCCCCTAGATTATCAAAGAAGAAGTTGCCCAGGTGCGGCTTCTTTCTTCTAAATAATATAACAAGGGCATTCTCGTCCTGGCAGCTTCAACAGAAATCATTAGAAGGCAACCTTCTTGCATGGGTGCCAATTGCATAGTGTTCCACCAGTCTTGTTTTCCATCTGATCTCATTTTTAGTGAGAACCAGTCTTGGTGCCTTTTTGCTCCAGAAGAACGGAAGTTTAAGATAACTGCTCAGTCGTACCCGTTTGCTCCACAGTGCCCTGGAATATCCCTACCTATGAACCCTGCTTAACTGAATACATATGAAGCTTTTTAAGAGACTTGCTGCTGCTCAGAACAGTCTTCAGTGCTATTAGTTAAAACTGCATTCAGAGCCCTAAGAGCGGATTGACTGTCTGATAGTATTAGAATATCTCTATTAATCCAATTAGAAGCTGCGCAGATTGCTTTGATCTTGATTTGAAAAACGCTTCAGTGAACTGGCAGGCAGATCTTCAAATTGGGACAGACTGATGGACACTGAAGCAAAGAATTTCTTATACTAAGCCAAATAGAAACTGTGCAGATTTAATCCACAATTTCGATTCGATCCAGACTGATCCAGATCCAGAAATGATGAAAGGCCTGAAAGGTACTAAGTACAGTGATTTAGGTTCAAATTTAGACAGACTGATAGACATTGGGACAAAGAAAGATGAAAGGCCTGAAAGGTACTAAGTACAGTGATTTAGGTTCAAATTTAGACAGACTGATAGACATTGGGACAAAGAAAGTGACTTTGGAATGCTTCGGATACTGGATTGAATGGGCAGTCGTTGGGACAGATACAGACATGTATTTAGATGGAAATATTTAAAGACGAACACATATATTGAAGTGTATAGACAGACATTGAGATGGAACAGATGATTTTTTAGTGTGAATAGACAGAAGTTGGAACAGCCACAGTTTAATAGAACAAATGTCGACTAGGAATAATGGAGACTTATGATGAACGTACAGAAGGATGGATGTTGAGATGAAAGTTGGGCTGCACATAGTGTAGTTTGAATGGTCGGAAAGACAGTGACAAAAAGTGTCGGTCATTTGGACCGAAACAAGATTTCATTTTGGGGGTGAGGGAAGACAGGTTTTCGTACAATTCTTGAGCCCAATACCATTTGAAAACAGAGTTTGTACTAGCAATTTTAATTTTGAGGTGGTTTGAACCCCTAAACCTTCCGTCCTCCCCCCTGTGTGCGCCACTTAACAAAAATTTACAAATTTGGCGAACGAATGAATTGTTGTTGGAGTGTACAGAACGACGTGTTGGACGGATAGACAAATAATAAAATGGAAGCTAATAACACTGTCCGTGAAATTTACCCTCAAAAAAAGTAACAAGCGGGGGACCTTCAGAGGACTTTTCTATAGGTATACTGAGTTGAGATCCACCAGCCGTTTGGCTGGATTGGCTCTAGTTTATGAGAAATCCGACTTTGAGGTTTGCTCATTTCAGTCGAGTTTGTCGCTTAAGTCTTCGAACGTTTAAAAGCTAATTGGTCCTAAATCGTTCTCAATATCGCTTTACTGTCTTCGGCAGGTTTGTAGATATTTTAACGACCAACAGATTTGCTTAAAAACATTAATTTGCAAAAAAAATACATTCAAACTGTGTTTTCGACAAAAATGTCCCAAAAACCCCACTTTTTCATCTAGGCATAAATGCAGCATAGCGAACCCTCGTGAAAAAAATAAATGAGTATGCTTTTATATAGAGGGTTGGCTGCTGCATCTAACAAACTAAAAATTTTGCCTGGGAAACGCCCATAAAAGGCGTGGCTCGGGGTCAAAGTTCAAACTTTTTATTAATAAAACTCAATTAATCTCGAACTGATTTACACGATATGGGTATCAAACGAAAGGTATTTTTCATACCTTTCTTTTGATGTGCAACACTTGATATGTAGTATGTACTAATAAAAAGTTTTAAGCGAAAAAAACATTTTTTTATAAAAATTTTTTTTAACGGATTTTTTTCTCGAAAAAATCCATTACTAAGGTACAATAAGTTTGTTACCATATTCTGTGGAATTCCCTTCACAATGAAATATGAAAATGCATGCCGTCAATTTAGATCAATGTTTGTATGTATGTGTTTGTGTGTATCTGTGCTAAACGCCATTGACTGGACTTGACTCGACTGCACTCCAGACGACAAACGAAAAAACGTGCCCAGCCCAGTTGTGAATTTACGGAGACGCAATTGTGGTTTCAAATACATACAACAAACAAGCCAAAACGAGAGGCTAAAGTTGCTGCTGGGGGTGGCGGCGGGAGGCGCCAAGGCAACGTGCAAGCCGCAAAACGTGCACCGAAAGGCCGCTTTGCAAAATGCCAAATGTAAATAGAATGAGCAATTTGCATTTGTTTTTGTTGTTGTTGTTGTTATTTTTGATATTACTCTTGTTGTTGTTGTTGTTTTGTTGTATGTACTAGCAATTATTACACGCAAGTACACCGCCGCCAAGTAAATATTTACACTGAGCTTATCAGCCGAGCGTCCGACAGCTGGCGGCTCCGGTGGCTGGCGGCCGTCGGCGTCGCCGTCGCCGTCGTCGCCCGTTGTTGAGATGAAGCGCACGAGCGGCTAAAACTAAGACCCCACTATATGCAATAAACCAACTGAAACAAAGTCATAAAAAAAGCTGTGAAAAAGTAAAACGAAGAAACACACGAAATATGTGTGAACAATTTTATTTGATTTCTGTCTGGGCCAAAAATGCATTGGTTTGACTTATGGACGAACGGGAGGTACGGGGGCGGCGTTTGCGGGTGTCTGCTGGCGGCTGTAGGCTGTCAAGTGTTGGGCGTTGTGTGAGGAAGTGTTGTGTTGTTATTGTTGTTGTTGTTATTGGTTTGCCATTGTACAGACAATAGTTACATCTTAAAGACTGAGAACAAAAACCACAACAACACATTCGACGCGCTCCAATACAAACAAATCGAAATTGAAATGGACCAAACGGCCGACGAACACCAAATGCGGCCATATGCGGCACTGCAAACAACAACAGCGACGGCAGCGAAATTCGAGCATAAATTTAATTAAATACAATAAGAGCGGAAAAGGATAGAGGGAGATTGCGAGGGGGAGGAGGGTGGGGGGTAGTGAAACGATGAACAGACGGCGCAAAGCGGAGGCGCAAATGAGTTTAGTTGTAGGGAAAATATAAGCGGACAGACAGAAGACATTCGGTGGGATGGACAAATGTTGAAATGTTTGGATGCATGCTGTGTGGTTTGAATTGGTGGCGTATAGATTTTGAAGTGAGTTAACTAGTGTTGGGATGGGTTGACTAAGGTTGCAACGGATAGTAGAAATTGGACCGAACAAAAAGAATCCAGAATGGTTAAATTGTTGTTTCGTTTGTTTATGTTTTGGACTTTAGACCAGATCAGCAAATACTATAACAGGCAATACAACACTGAGTTGGACTAAGAAACGATAAATTATTGTTGTGTTCGTCAACGTTTAGAACTTCGGAACAGATCGAGGGATACTGTAATGGACAACTCAGGACTAAGTCGAACTAACAGCTCCTCGAACCGTTTTGTGGCATCGCGTGTTTCACTGCTGGTTTATGTAATGTTCTTGTTGTTGTAATTTTTGGTTTTATTGTTGCTCGCTAACTCAATTCTAGACTAAAATTTCGTTGACTCTGTACTTGTGCAACTTTTATGTTTATTGTTTTAGTGTCATTTGTGTTGTTGTGATATATGTTTTCGCAACAACGAAGGTCTACAAACTCATTTTATTACTTTTATGTGTTAAGTGTTTGTTTTTACTATTAAAACTTTTGCTGTTATTTTGATGTAGTTTTAGAATTTATGTTGCGTCAATATTGCATCGAATCTTTAAAATATTCGATATGCTTTTTTTGTTGGGAGACCGGTGGGTGAGCAATCCAACAAATCGCCAGCGCCGCAGTTGTGTGGAGCGTTTGGCACTTGTTGTGTTTGTTTGCTGAAAATCACAACAACTAACACTGTGCGTTGTTTACTTGAAGCTACTTAAAAATCCAAATGATGCATTACAAATTTTGTTTGTTTACAATAACCAAACAACATTTAACGTTAATTGTTAGCACTAAAATTATTTGGGTCTAGGCTAATGCGATGTGCTAGACGCTGGACCCAGGCGAGCAGATGTCGACGAAACCCGAGTCGGCGAGATGTCCTTGAGACGTAGACTACAAAAACAACAATTGAATAATTACTTAGTCGTATGAGTCGAATGTAGGGAAACAGAAATGTGGCATAGTGATTAACTTAGTTGTGCGAAATGTGTTAAGAAAATTGTAAAAGGATTTGTAACTCTTTTCAGATGAAGTCATTTGATGAAGTACATTCAACACCTTTCGAAAAAGACGAGATATCACCGAGTTTCCCAAAACGATTGAGTTGTTCTTATAATTTTGAGCCTAGGATCTAGTCTAGTCTTAGTCTTAGTCTTAGTCTTAGTCTTAGTCTTAGTCTTAGTCTTAGTCTTAGTCTTAGTCTTAGTCTTAGTCTTAGTCTTAGTCTTAGTCTTAGTCTTAGTCTTAGTCTTAGTCTTAGTCTTAGTCTTAGTCTTAGTCTTAGTCTTAGTCTTAGTCTTAGTCTTAGTCTTAGTCTTAGTCTTAGTCTTACTCTTAGTCTTAGTCTTAGTCTTAGTCTTAGTCTTAGTCTTAGTCTTAGTCTTAGTCTTAGTCTTAGTCTTAGTCTTAGTCTTAGTCTTAGTCTTAGTCTTAGTCTTAGTCTTAGTCTTAGTCTTAGTCTTAGTCTTAGTCTTAGTCTTAGTCTTAGTCTTAGTCTTAGTCTTAGTCTTAGTCTTAGTCTTAGTCTTAGTCTTAGTCTTAGTCTTAGTCTTAGTCTTAGTCTTAGTCTTAGTCTTAGTCTTAGTCTTAGTCTTAGTCTTAGTCTTAGTCTTAGTCTTAGTAGTCTTAGTCTTAGTCTTAGTCTTAGTCTTAGTCTTAGTCTTAGTCTTAGTCTTAGTCTTAGTCTTAGTCTTAGTCTTAGTCTTAGTCTTAGTCTTAGTCTTAGTCTTAGTCTTAGTCTTAGTCTTAGTCTTAGTCTTAGTCTTAGTCTTAGTCTTAGTCTTAGTCTTAGTCTTAGTCTTAGTCTTAGTCTTAGTCTTAGTCTTAGTCTTAGTCTTAGTCTTAGTCTTAGTCCTCAGAATTCTAATCTTAGTGGAGTCAACTAAAATTTCCAAACTTGCTTCAGAGTGATACCTTTTTAGCCGATAAAATTATGTCATAACTGTCATTTTAAATAAGCTACAAATATAATATAAGCATTCCAGGGTTAAAAGTGAGCACTCAGAAGTTTCAAAGGCGCCCGAACTTAGACATAATGAGGCCTTAATACTAATGTAAATCAAATTGACTAAAATTGTCTAATATATTCGTCTAAAGTGGAGTCTTTAAGCCGATAAAATTGTGTTAGAATTGTCAGTTTAAATCAGCTGCAAAATAAGATAAGCATTCCAGGATTAAAACTGACTACTTAAAAATATTAAAGACTTAACGAATCATGACTAACATTTAAACCCTGGAATGCTAATGTTAGTCGAATCGACTAAAATTTCCAAACATATTCTTGAGTGGATCTTTTGAACCCAGAAAACTATTAAAAAGCTTAATTTTTATATCAGCTACAAATTAAAATTATCACTTCAGGGTTAAAACAGAACATTCAAAAGTCTTAAAAGACGTCCAATCTTAAGCATAATGGGGCCTTAAACTGACATTTCCCTAAACGACTAAATGTATTTTATGATTTTATGCATCATTTGAAAAGTTCAGAAACAACAACAATTACAAAAAAAAACGCATAAATCAAGCATGACATCAAACAGAATTACAATGTGCAATTTCGTTGTGAATGTGTTGACAGCTAACGACAAAAAAAAAACCAAAAAATCTTTAGAGAAATTGGCTGCCTTAAAACAAAAACGCGCAACAACAAAAAACATGCAACAATCAAAAGGCAACAAATGAAAAGACAACAAATAGCATACAAGAAAATTCAAATGTGCAGAGTGTCGAAAGTAAAGAAGAATCGGCCGCAAGCGAGGCAGCAGAACAAAAATTTACATATGAAAGCAAGCATAAAGTATTGTTGCATGTGCCACGGCCTGAAATGGCACATGCAACAGTATTCAATTTGAATGCCCACTGAATACATTGGACACATCAATGCGAAGGCATAAAAGCGTGAATGATGGGGTTCTGATGCGGCGGGGGTGACGGAATGAGGGTGTAGAGCGGTACAAATGAAGCACACAGCTGAGCATAGAAGGCACACAGCGCCGTACATACTGACATACATTCATACATATAAGTGAGAGACTGAGCAGAGCGCAAACAGCTGTGAACGAAACTCAAACGAATGAGCGAAAGCAATTTACGAGAGTTGAGCAGAGCACGTTTGACCACTTCAAATGCAATGATTGCAGTATGCAAACACATAATGAAAATTTACAACAACAAAAAATATATTGAGAGTCTATGCTGCTAGGCTATTTTTGAGTGTGAGCTAACGAGATTGAGAGTACAGTTTGAGTATGGAATCAAAGTGAGAAAAATCAATTTAGCAAATGGGTGAGTAACTGAGTGAGTGAGTGAGTGAGATGTTGGTGCGCAATGAGCGCAAGAGCACAGCTGTTTTGTGCGGCAGCACAGCTGTTTAGTGCGGTACATAGAAATTGACGACTGGTTTGCTGGAAGTACATGGCGCTATGAGCAAGAGACGTTCGACGGTGGGGAGAATATAACGAAAAAAGTAGAAAATGAGTTGTAAATGTGTTTTCCTATTCTGAGAATGAAATTTAGTTTGTGCATACAGCTGTTGAACTCAAAGAGCAGCGAGAATCAGAGCGAACGAAAGCGTCAAATGATATGGAAAGGATGCAAATTAAAATGTAGTCATTTCATTTTAGGTACATTTTGAACATTATTTAGGCAAATATTGGCAATAAGCTGCTTATATTTACGAGTAGTATGGTTGAGTTCGATGAAAATTATGTTTAAATCGATAAACCAAAGAGGCGCTTCGTGTGGACTCTTTTCAAAGTAGAGAAAATAAGTAACTTAACTGAGCGACAGTCACTGAGCTGTTTTTCGTATCAACGTTTTTGAACACTGAGAAAAACTCATTAAAAAACTCATTTGAGTGATTACTACAGACGCTCTCTGGCATGAAAAGTCAATATATATGTGCAGCTCAGCGTCTCTGCAACTCGTTCTTCATGTTTCAATTGAGCACAACGAACTTATTCTCATTTGAATAATTGAGTGAATTATGAACTTTCAGTGTTTTTTGGCACTTGCGCCATTCATTTGTTGGCAGCTCAGCTGCTGATTTGTTCTCCCTCACTGATTTTTGTTTAAAAAATTTAATTCAGTTGTTTATATTACTGAGAGATTTTCATAAACACTAAATTTAAGTTTTCATGAAGTCCACAGTTCTAAAGATTTATTATGTATAATATTTTTGGCAAATTTTCATATTTTTCACTGTAATTTTGAAAACGTGTAACTAAGGTTTTCAGAAGTTTAACAGTAAAATTGACTTGATAGTAAATTCAATTCATAGTTATATAAATACTAAACTAAAGAGACGTCTTTATGAATACTAAACGTTGACAAAAAATTCTTTTTCCCTCATCAAGTCGTGCAGAAATCTACAGTTTCATGTATTTTCTGCAAAATTGCCGGAAATCTATTAACTCTGCCGGTCTCAGCTCTCAAAGCATAAAACCAAAATGGCATAGAATGCATGAAGTGAGAGCACAATTAACAACACTCTCCATTTTAATGCTCCTGATGGCTTTTAAACATGTTCTATTTCATTTTGAGTAAACAAAAGTGTTCGCTACCCAGAATTTACTCACTGAGTCTTGTAAATAACTCACTTGCAGCAATTTCTGACTCAAATTCTTATTTATACTTTGAGTTATTTGTAAATATATCATTCTGTTTTTACATATGTTACACAAATTCTTTTTCGGCTGTGAAGTAAATACTCAGCATTGAGTGCTGTGCTCTCAGCTCTCTTCAAACTTGTTTTCTTATTTATACATTTTTGCTCTAAAGAAACCTCACTCAAACCATATTATTACACTATGAGTCAAACTAAAAAGAGTTAGTTCTCTTGAATGTGAGTGAGAGTTACTCAAGCAATCAGGCTAAGCAGCCCAATGTAGTTAATTGAGTTCATTTTCTCTTCTGAACAAAAATGTTACTTCCAACTTGATGAAACTCAACTTTGGCTAAACTTGTTCGTGTTCGTTTTCTGGCTCTGAGAAAATTTTGAGTCAAACCAGAGCTCAAGTTAGAACAGTATTTTTTTGTTTACTGAACACCGTTTGGTGCTCTGATTAAATAGAATAAAAAACCCAGTTTTGAGTGAATTTTTATGCTCTCGCTTTTTCTTTTGTAAAAACGCAGAATGGAAAATGCATCTCTGCTTTCTCTCACACAGTAGAACAGTCAACTGCAAGCCTTTTTTTTATTGTTAAATAAACTGACAGTCTTTCTACTTTTTGGTTTTTACTTACTTACTTCTCCTTTAAAAGTGTACGACTTAACTTGCAATAATTCTTAGTGTTTTTTAATATAGAATTCAATGAACTAAAGTTCTTTTTGTGTAGTTTTCTCTCTCCTATACTCTCTCAATCAACATTTCTAACGTCTATTTTCTTTTTTCTCTATATTCTTGAGTAATTTACATGAGAAATACCAGAATTTGTGTACTCTTCAATACTTCTAATGCTCTAATGTTGCTGATTTTCTTTATAATTGCATTCGTTCCAGTTTTTTTTGCAATTTTTGCATAAATTGAGCACTTTTCATACAGCTTTTTTATTTTACCACATAAAAGTTTGGTAATAACTGCTCATTCAGGTTTTTCATTGCATGTGCCGGTTGTGAGTAAAAGTTGAAACACGTCTCGCCTCGATATTGGTGACACTTTAGCCATGCGCTGTGGTTTTCTGTATTTTAGAGCAGACTTGAATGATTTCACACTCAAAAATATGGAGAAAAATTATAATTGAAATGAGTGATTTTCATTTGCTGAGTACATCTTGTCTCTTTGCTCGCACCTTCTGACGTTCCGTTATTATTACAAGCTCCAGCTGTTTTGCTCGCCAAACGTTTGTTCACATGTTTCTCATAGAATCTCCTTCAGCTGTTCTACTCATCATTTCGACAAACGAAAAACTCTCAATGTCAAAATTGAGCGCCACACCGGCACATTGCACATGCTCAGTGCTGCTCTGCGCGTTACAGATGTTTGCCTATGGAAAAAAATCAGCTGTTTGGCGAGCACACAAACAGATGTTCCGGTCGCCAAAGACCGAAGTCGTTGCTGAGCTGTTGAGCGTCAACAACTTGGAGTTGGCCACTCAAGCGAGCATGCGCTCACGCACACACACACACACACACACACGCACACGTATGCCGCTCTGGCAATGCGCTGTGCTCGAGCCGTTTGTAGGCCAATAAGCGGCCGCGTTTGGCCGGCAAGAGCGAGAGCCGCGAGTGAAGGAGCGAGCCGCAACAACTGATTTCGTATCTGACGGATACGAATGACGGTCCGGTGCTGGTGAGGCGATGGAAATGCGGCTGTTCGTGGCGGCCGTGGCACTATAAATAGCTGGCAGTCAAGCCGGCTGAAACAGTAGCTTCGCAACAACTGCTGGTAATCGCAACGTGGAAATTGGTTTGAGTAGTGGAACGAAGAAGAAGACGTGCGCTAGTTTCTACATACCGCAAAAACAACCGACCGACCGGCCGACCCGACCCAACCGACAACGCACACACACTCACACACACAGACACACAATCAGAGACACGATTTTCCCATTTTGAGTCAGCACACATAATCACACACATCGATACGGCAAGTTTTGGCCTCCAACTGCCGTCGCCGCCTCCCCCCACCCCCCAACCAGCAACAACAACAACAATAGCGAACCGACAACAGCACCAGCAACAACATATGAAATTTTCGTTTATTGACTTGCATGAAGACAACGAAGCGAAAGAGAAAACACGGCCAAAAAGCAACGCGGCGCAGCCACACAAACAAGAAAAAAACTAACCAAACGCTGCCACGAAATTCGAGTGCGGCGGCACAGCTTTAAGCGGCAAAAATCAATGCAATTCAACAGTTCAACAGCAGCAGCAACAACAACAACAACAATAAAATCAGTACACCGAACACATTCAGCAGTCGATTTGCAGTGACTTTAAGTTTAATTTTCTCGGGGGAGGCCGAAAATTTTGCGTAACAACAACAACAAGAACAACAGCAACAAGGACAGCCAGTGAACATTAGAGAAACTGGAGGAAATTACCAACAACATTGTTTGAGCTGCGAGAGCGCTACAACAACAAAAAATAGCAGAAAAATCAACAATAAAGAGCAAAAGGAAGCAGCCGAAAGCAGCGCAGAGCTGCAAGCAGAACGTCAGTTAAAGGAGCCGCAAAAGAAGCGAACATATTTTCAGTGCAATTTGTAATTTTGCAATTTTTTGGTGTGAAAGCGTAAAAGACAGACAGCGTAGCAAACAAAAAAAAATTGCTACACAACAAAAAGGAAAACATTGTGTAAGAAAGTTTTTTGTGCTCGAGAGCAACAACAATTCAACCAACCAACGAACCAACCAACCAACCAACAAACAAATCAACCGACCGACCGACCAGCCAAGCCAGCCAGTCAGCCAACCAACCAGCCAGATAGCCAGCCAGCCAGCCAGCAAAGCGAAGCCAGAGTAAAGAAACGCTGAAGGACGCCAAGACGTGGAAGCGTGAAGACCGCAAAATTTCGTGATATTTTAGTGCTGTGAACGACGAAGCAGAACAAGCAGAAACCGTTTAAGTGGACGACGATGAACCCGTAGCCGAAGCAGAATTTTAAGCAAAAACATACAACAACAATAACAAAAAATTAAATAAAAAACATAGGAAAAAAACAGAAGGACAGTAAATTTAACGTAGTTATAACAGCAGAAGACAAAAACGTAACAAAACTTAAACAACACATAGCAGCGAGACCGCAAATCTAACGAAGTAAAGTTGCAAGAAAAATACAAAAATAACAAAACACTGGAAAACGAAGCAGAAGTAGGAAAAACAAGCAACTAGAGAAGAAGGAAATTGCAGCAGTAAACGCGTTCAGGGATTCAAATCATTTCATTTTTCTGTTTTTAAATAAGTAAAGAAAGCAAACAAACTATTAAACAATTACTAGCAATTAAAAACACCAACAACAACAAAAGCATAAAGTAATAAAAGCAAAACTAAAGGAAGAAAATCACAAAATCAAAAAGCGGGCGCGCAGCCACAACCACAAAACTGGGGGAACAGCACTTGCAGCAATGTTGAGACCACACACACACAAATAAGAAAAAACTAAGGCATATTTGAAGGAAATTAATTAATAAAACAAATTTAAAATTGAAAAAATTCAAATTACAAAAATAACAAATCAACAAATGCGCGCACCAACAACAACAAAAACCCACACACACCACAAACAACGCCCTTTTTTAACGCCTTTAAAACATAATAAAAACAACAACAACAAGCAGCAATCGATGAAGAAGCAGCAGCAAGCTATTAGAATAACAAATTTATTGCATGTAAGCTAAAGGAGAAAAAGAAGAAAAATAAGACGAAAAAGAATAAGAAGCCGAATCAGCAGCAGCAGCAGCAACAAAGAGCAGCGAAGAAGTGAAGCTCCAGCGGCGTGTGAAGCAAACATTAGTTGTTATTTTTCCAATTTCGTTTTGTCTAATAAGTAAGCAAAAACAACCAACTACAACTACATATTAACTGCTACGATAGCCACAACAACAACAAATTAATTGCAACAACTACTCAATACTAGAATCACAACTATTTTAAAGAGAGTCGTCGCCGAGCGAGCATAATTTTTAACCGCAAACAAAAGCGAAACGAATATTTGCATGAAAAAACCAACAACAACAACCGCAGTAACAGCCACAACAACAAACTAACGTATGCAAAGCAACGCACTCAAGTAGTTCATGTGCCGTATTTAAGCGATCGTAACGGATCGCAGTGCAACCGAAAGTGTAGCAGCAGACTTTGAGCGCAACAGACGTGTGGCGTGACGTGCAGCTGCGCTCAACTGACATTAGCGTTAGAGTTATTAGTCGTTTGTGTGTCGTTTTTCTTGTTTTCTTAGTGTTTCATTATTTTATTTAATCATATTAAAAAAACGAAAAATACCACAAAAACAAAAAGAATATTTGTGATTCAAGTGCATTTCAAAAATTAAACATAATTAAAGAACTACATAAACTTTAATTTAAAAAGTAATAATTAACAAAAAATAAATATTAAAAAAATAATTAAAAAAAACAAAAAATCAAAACTGCAAGCTAATCGCAATCCGCTCGAATCAGCAGCGCAAAGCAGGCCGCAAAAATATTTCCTTCGACTGTTGTTAGCGTTGCCGCTGCCATTAGTGCAGCAGCCGCTCGCACAACGCTAAAATTGGCAACACCAACACGAACAGCAATAGCGCCACTGCAACAACAACATCAACCATCAGCAACATTCCCACCTATTGCACACCGAGCGCCGACCAACAACAACAACAACAGCAACACGTTGCACACAACGCTTGGCACCACCACATACCGCCCAGTCCGGTCACCGAGACGGCCGTGGAAGCGACCGCCGTCAACAGCCGCCATCAGCATCGCCACCTGCAACAGCAAACCAAAAATCAGCTGCACCAACGCCGGCGTCCGTCGTTCGTCGCCATTGCGCCGCAGCGCATCAAAGCTGACGCCACAACGGCCACCAGCCACACGCCACGGCCGCACGCGGCCGCCTCGCCCCCAACGAACGCACAAGCCGAGATCGAAGTGGAAGTGGAGGTCGATCGCAGCGACGCGCAGCCATACGACGCCGAACTGGAGCGACACGCCAACGATTTGATCCACATCGATCAAGTCTTTGCCGAGCTGCGCATGAAGATGGAAGTGCTCTCAGTACAAAATCAATATCAGGGACAATTCGGTGTCATCGGTTCAAGCAAGGTTAAAGGTGAGTCAATCAAATCGATAATATATATTTTATATAATTAATAGTGTATACATTTTTAAGTGTGGTATATATTTTGTCTAAGTGGTTCGGTTTTGTAAGTGTTTTGAATGCAAAAGTTCGTATTGAAAAACTAGACGTTTTTAAAAGAGTGCCTAAACGTTTTAAGTCGTTTTGAATCTAATAGTTTTTTGACATACATATTTACATATATTTTAATTGTTTTAAATTCAAAAGTTGGCTGTGAGTTGCAATTAGTTGAACATTAATTCATTTCGTTTGAAAGCTTTGAAAAACTAGAAGATTTTAAAAGAGAGAAAAGAGTTCCGAAACGTTCTGAATCGTTTCAAGTCCTATGTTTTTTTTACATACCAATTTACATACCTTTTAATTGTTTTAAATTCAAAAGTTGGCTGTAAGTTGTAGTCATTTGAAAAAGAAAAAAGAATATACATATTTCATGTTGAAAGCTTTGAAAAACTACGTGATTGGGAGTTCTGAAACGTTCTGAACGTTCTGAGAAGCAGCCGTCCTAACCTAACCTACCTAACCTATTCTTATAAAAACTCTTAACTTAGTGATGGGCTCATCATTACCGAACGAGTCGTTGAATACGTCGGAAGTGTGGCCCAGTGTTTAGTAATTTTAATGTGTTTGTGAATTCTTGATGAAGTCAGAGACTGAATGATGAAATTTCGGGACAAATCAAAGTATATTTCGATTTTTTTTACAATTTAGAAATTACTAAAGCGTCAGCTAAGCATATAAATTAAGTTAGCTTTACACAATTTAAGCTAGTGAAAAATTTTTTATAAAACAAATGAAAGTGGAGCAAATTAAGTTTAAGTTAAAAAGTCAAGTTGAAGTCAAGGTGAAAATATTTACAGTCAATATTTTTAGTGTAAGTATACTTGAAGGCCTCTAAGGCCTATTGTGATGCCCAAAAAGAAGAAGACAAGCTTCTATTAACCATTGTTTGGTAGTGACTGAAACCAGTGGTGCAAAACCTTCTATAGTCAAAATTATGAAACGTCCTGCTGCCTAAATGACGTTGCCGAATAGCTTCAAGTGCAGCGCAGTCGCATAGGAAACCTGACCGAACCAATGTGAAACAATTTGTTAAAGATTTTTAATGTTTTCTTCCCTTGGACTAACACTTAGAGAATGAATCAAAAAAATGTGGATTGATTCTGAAAATCTTTAGAATATTTTAATGCCCTCATGAAGCTAAATTTGTACTTCATAATTCTCATACAAAGGTTAGGTTATAAAATGGATAAGTTATAGACTCGGAGATCCTGTGATTCCTTTAATTTTAGAATCCGGTGTCCATCCCTATCTGTTGCATTGTCTGTAGATCCAGACGGTCTTGGCAAGTAAAAACATACGTATTAGTAATTTGTATCCTTTTATAAAAGGATGAACATTTTATCTTGAAGAAGCTTAAGTTAGGGCTGGTTGGGGAGCTTAAGGGTAGCTAATTAATTTTTTAATGTTTTGAATCATATTTCAATATTTTCAAAAGTTTTAAGATATTTCCAACAGTTTTATTTATTTTTCAGTAATTCTTTAAATATTTTTAATAATGCTTTTAATATTTTTGAAACATTTTTATTTTTGATAATTCTTAAAATACTGTCAATATCTTTTAATATTTTCAATACCCTTTTATTTAATATTTTCAATAGTTTTTTATCTTTGGAACCTTTTTTAAGTATTTTCAAAATTTTTTTAAATTTCAATTTTTTCTATTTTTCAATGATTTTTTTTTAATATCTTCAATAGCTTTAGTAATGTTTCCAATCATTTGTTTTTAATATTCTTGATAATTTTTTGAAATAAATTTAATACTTTTTGAAAAATACTTTCAATAGTTTTTGAAATATTTTCAATACTTTGTTTAATATTTTTAATAATTTTTTTAAATAATTTCAATAATGTAATATTTTTTAAATAAATTCAAAAGCGATTTAAATATTTTAAATATATTTTTTCATATATTGAATTGCTTTTTTATATTTTCAATGATTACTAAAATATTTTCAGTAATTTTTTAAATATTTTCAAACATTTTTTAATTATTTTTTTATATTGAAATAGTTTGTTATATTGTATTCAACCGTTTTTAATATTTTCTTATTTAATATTTTGTTAAATATTTTCAATAATATGTTAAATATTTCAAATATTTTTTAAATGTTTTCATAATTATGTAAATTTAAAAGCTTATTAAATATTGCGAATATTTCTTTTCATATTTTTTTGAAATAATAATTTTTTGAAATAATTTCAATACTGTAATATTTTTTAAATAAGTTCAAAAGCTTTATAAATATCAATTTTTTTTTTAATATTTTCAATGATTACTAAAATATTTTCAGTCATTTTTAAAATATTTTCAAAAATTGCTTTAATATTGTTTTAAATTTGTAATAATTTTTTATATTACATTCAATTGTTTTTAATATTGACAGTAATTTTTTTAGAGATTTTTAATATTTTTCCATAATATTTTTAATAATTTGAAAATATATTTTTTCTGAATATTAGTTTTATGTTAATTACATAATACCAGAAATTTTCACAAGTATTTCACAACAAGTTCAATAGAAAAAATTAATTAATTTGGCTAATTTCTAAGGGTCAGAAAGAATTCATTTTAAGGGTAAAACTCTACCAATTAGTTGGCTTTAGTCAAAACATTACTTTTGGCTTGACCCTAAAAAACCATAAAACTTTTTCATATGATTTCTTTAGCAAATTCTCTAAGAAATCTTCAAAAAATTTAAACATTTCTCAAAAATCATCTTTGTTATATTTATTATAATATATCTTAGTAATATGTTTTATTATTTTGTTTTTCTTCTAATATTATCTTAGTAATGCTTATTATTAATTTGCCAACTCAAAGCCAAAATAATCGATTAGTCAAACTGTTTTCTTCATCACCTTTTCAAGGTTGAACTCAAACAAAAAAAGAACAACAAAAACAACCAAAAATTGCTCAACAAGACAATTAAGTGCCTTTGCGCAGATATCAGCGGAAATTAAATATATAATTTGTTGTTAATTTCCACAGAAATGGAAATTCCACCGAAGCAGCCAAATTAGCCAAAGTAACGCGAAGAAAAAACTTTGCACACAATTTTTTCCCCACATTTTATGAGTTGTTACTGCCGGTTGCCGGTTCCCCGAAAGCTGATAATTACAAACTAAAAAATGATCCATGAAACATAGAAGATGGCAGCATTCACGCAACACTCAGAATAACAGCAACAACAAAAAAATCACATGATATGAAAATTTGCCAAAGAGCGCTTTGTGAAGTGTGAATTGTTGCGAACGATTTTCCGCACATAGTCCACCGAAAGAAAAGCCAACAAAATCGATTTCGTAAAATTGTTGCCGGGCATTTTTTGTGTGGGGATTTTTATGATTTCCACGTAAGTGATAACATTAGCGCGCCACGTACGCCAAGTGCCGGCAAATTGGTGCTTTGATGAGTTTTTAATCGAAACGGCAGCATCGACGCTTTCAAATCGGCCGCGCTGCAGTTTAATCACATTCACATTTACTCGTATTTGAACTTTTTTGTTTTTGCATTATTTAATGGTGCTCTGTATGTAGTTGGCGCTCGTATTTCACCAGCACAAAGACAAAAGGGAAACATTCATTTTTTGGAAATACATAAAAAACGACAAATGGGCGACAAAAGGTTAGCGGCGAAAATGTAGCAACGACGAGTCCTTGCGGAGGGGAGGGCAGCGCTCCGGGCAATGTGCAGCGACAGGCACCATGTGCGAAGCGGTAGTCGTATATCATGTTATTTTAATATGTGTGTGCTTGTATGTGTGTGTGTGACCCTGAAATTTGAAGTCTTTATTGGGTTAGGGTAATTCTGAAATGAAAGCCATGGCAGGCAGGCAGGCAGCCAGCCAGGCCAGCAGCGGCATGTTGTATGAGTGTGCGTGTGGGATTGTGTGTGTGTATGTGGTTCCTATTTGCAGCACATACGAAATTGAATTGAAGTGAGCGCAAAATTCGAGCAGCCAGCGGCTTTTGAGCAATAACAGCTTGTCGTGCCGCATTAATTGGGTAATTTTACACTTTTACACTATGTCAAGTGTTTAATAAGTATTTGCAATTTTTCATAATTTTTAAGAGCTTTTGCTTTCATGTCTTCAAAGTTGAATGTTTAATGCGATATTTGATATTTTTTACACATATTTTATGTAAAATCCTGAAACGCAAAGTGCGCCAAAATGATGAAAGGACCTTGTTTGCTACTCTTAGTGTATGAAGTATTCATTATTCGACTTTTTTTTAATATATGTAAATTTAATCAGCTATTCAAAACAGTCAGCCAAACGTTTGTAAGCTCAGTTAATTTCTTGGAAAGTTTTATTGAAACGAAAAGAGCTCTGAGAGTAAACTGGGATAAAAATTCAAATGTTTATAGATAGAGAACGACATTCTTAAAAACTTAATAGGGTCTTATGGAAGCAGAATGATAGTAAAAACTTGTTGATATAAGTGATCCAGTCACTAAGGGTCCTATAGATTAGATTAGATTAAGTATGGGAGTCGAGCAACAGCTGCCCGAGACACTGCGTCCAATAAGAAATATTTTGTCAAATATTCCTCCTCCTTATTGGAGGAGTGCATCTGCCCCAATGCTGTTCAGGAACTCCTTGATATTTCCTATTCTATAAGTAAACTGACACAAAAAATCACCCATAAGAGCAATCATCTATAGAAAGCAATGCTTTCGAAAAAAAATCTTCCATTGAATATCTTAATTGAGAGAGTTATATCAAAATGGAATTACAATAAGAACTGTGTGATCTAAGTGATTCAATCACCAACAGTCCCATGGTCTCTCTTGGGCCGAAACCCTTCGTTGGGCTGGGCAAGAACACCCTAGTAGAGTCAGTATTCAGAACACTGATCTAATGCCTCGAATCTTAGGCAATCGAAAATCCTCATCATAGGTTATAATTTCAAATGGGGTGAACAATGCCTTAGACTGAGGAAAAACTAGCTTAGACAGATCACAGGGCTTCTAACTGTACCCTGCAGACTGAGAAAACATATATATACAATCGGTTTAGAACAGATTAACATCTGTAGACTCTGTGAAATAGCAGAGGAAACTCCTGAGAGAAAAAAAATATCAAGCACCTAAACTCCCGTGAGTTATTAAACTTCATTAGGTCAGTGGGTCCAAGCGATGTTCTCTCACAACTTATAGGGGGTGCAAAATAGATATATAATGCAATTAATCCCATTAAAATCTAATATAATCCAAAGATCCCATTATAACAAAAACCAAAAAACCACCACTGCGACTCCTATTGTTTAAAAACTCTCCATACAACGCATTAGTAATCGTAATCCAGTCATTTTAAATTCTATTCTGACAAAGTGCTCATTGAATCACTGCTCTAAAAAACACTTTAGTGATAGAAATCCATTCACTGGGAATCGTTTTAGGACAAAGTTCTCATTGAATTGAACATCTCTACTGCACTGTAGTAATGATGAACCATTTGCTGGGATTTCGACTATGGCAGTACTCAGAATTCATTGAATCACAAATCTTGTCCACACTTTAGTGATAGCAATCCAGTCTTTGAGAATCCTTTTCTGGCAAAGTCTTCATTGAATCATCCAACTTTCAAACTTTAGCATCAAGAGGTATGAAATTCTGATATCTTGAGATCTGTCCATAGTGGAAATCCAGTCACTAACAATTCAATTGTGACAAAGTCTTTAGTGAATCGCAAATACTTAAAGTAATCCCATCACGGAGAATTCTATTGTGACAAAATTTTTCTGATTTACACATATTTACCATACTTTAGAGATAATGATACATTTACTAAGAATTTTATATATTATGTATTATATAAAATCCTCATTAAATCACAAGAGATTCTTATAAGGCACACAAATTTCCATCCATTGCACAGTGATTCGACTCCATACAACCGCGGGACAAAATTAGAAGGAGCGGTCCGTTCTTCATAAAATTTGGTACACTAGTTAATCATAGTCTGCTGAATTGAAATCTTCATTTTGTTTTTCTTAAAATTGTTTAGTTTGGCAATGCCTGAGACTTAATTTTGCAATTTTCGTCATTTTTGGAGAGCTATAGCAACGAGTGTGTTGGCTAGATTTTTCAGATTTTACATTTCATCGGTAACATCAACATTGATAATTCCAAAGAACAGAACAAAAATTGTTTCAGGACCCTCTGGTTTTGCAATAAAAACGATAATAATTTTTTCATTTTTTATGCTGATTGCATACTTTTAGGGATAAATAAAATACATTTTGTCGAAAAATACGTGTTTAGACCACTTTTCAAATTGAATTATTTTCTGAGATCGGAAGATATCGGAGGATGTAATTACATTATCCGACAAAGAAAGAATGCTTCTTAAAATGAAAAAAATCCTGGAACATACTTTCACATACTTTTTAGATATTTTCCTCTAAGTTTTGCCAATTTTCAGATTTTTAATTTAGAAAAATATTTTGAATTAAAATTAAAGTAAAAGACTAAGCTTTGCAAATTTTGAGAAAATATTAAAAGCGAAAATGGCCATGTATTTTTACAATTTTTTTTACTCAATAGACTAAAAAACAGAAAATATATGTTTAAATTTTTTTGTGAAAAAAGTTGCAACTTTGAGCCGCTTTTGCACAGACACTAATTAATTTTTTGCACAGATTTTTTTTGGGTTTTCTTAGCTGGAGTTTTACCTTTCAAATGACATCAAAATCGTTAAATTCTGAGACTATAAATTTTTTGAATTTTGTCTATGGAGCAAATCAGTGTGCATTGGTCCGTCTTAATATCCATATTTCCATTCCAAAGGACCCTCAGTACGTCCTTACTACATTGCTCGCTAATGATCCATTGATCCAGTGATCCTCATTGCATCACGAGATGTTTCAAAAGACAAATTTCCATCCATTGGTCCGTCATTAGATCCATATTTTCATTCGTCCATTCACCCCAAGTTTTTCCATTCTAAAGGACCATCAGTATGTCCTTACTACTTCGCTCATCTCGTACTCTAACATCTGCCTCTCCCCCGCCCCTTGACAATGTTCCGACTCTGCCTAGACTTGGTCTCATTTCAGTTTAGATTTTGTTGTTTTTTTTTCTCTGAACATTGTAAAACCAGCTAAGCGTAGAGCAAAGCATTTGAATACATTTTCTTTCGTAAGCCTACTGCACATTTGTTGTGTATTCGCAGAAATGCCAAAAATATGCATATTTTATCTGCAAATGGGCTTTTTTGTTTTTGCCTTACGTCAACGTACTTTTGAATTTCACACAAAACGACCGCAACGAGAAAAATAAGCTACACAAGTTTCGCTCGTACCGACCAACGTCTGCACCGCTGGCCGTGTCGCTCGCTGGCAGCGCGCGCTAACCCGTCATTGCCATTTTCTTCCAACACCACACCCGATGCCAAGTCCGCCTTCCCGTCGCGCGCTCCCCGGCCTTTGTGCGGCCCCTTCCATTTCGCCCGAGCAGCTCGTGCCGGGACATATTCTAATGGCAAACAAGTATGACATGCCGCTCCAGGGATTATGCAACTTCCTGTTAATCCTGTCACTTGGCACAAATGCCAACAACAACAACGCCAACAACAAGAGCGCAGCAAACAGAAAAACGAAAGCATAAAGAAACGAAGCAGCAGCAGTGGCTGTAGCCAGTCAAGAGTAGCAAGTCGGGGCCCAGAAACGAGAAGCGGCAACAAAAAACATTGTGGCAATGAAATCCATACTCGAATTTTCGCCAGAACTGCAGGAGGCCCGAACACGTCACAGCGCCGCGTGCGCTTTCATGCTGCGACCGCTGGCTGACTGGTCGGTGCTCGCGTCGGGCTTGTTGCTACCTCAATGCAGTCGGTCGCTTTCGTGCCCCACTCCCTGCCCGGCCAGACTGTCGGTTTATTTGCCGACTTTGTCTTGTTATATTTATGTGTGCAAGTGTGCGAGTGTGTGTGTCTGCGTGCCAGGACACGGCATGTCCTGCCGTGTTGTCCTGCGCGCTTTGCTCACTCAACGACGTCGTCGTCGTCGTCGTTGTCCTCGTTCGGTGCTTTTTGTGGTTTTGAAAATTGCAGTCAATTTAATTTCATGACTGACTGCATTCTCCCAGCCAGCCGGTTTCCTTTGGCGTTGGCAATCCACACACACACACATACATATGCACACATGAGCGCACTGAGACAGTAATTCACATATGCAAATACAAGCGGAAGGATGTCGTCTGAAGGACATTTAAATTCCCATGCCACACACACACACACACATACACATGTACCTATTTAAAGTGGAGTTTCAAACGGATTTGCCATTGCAAATTGATGTAGTTGTTGTTGTTGTTCGATGTTTCAGTAAGTGCCGTTGTTGTTTTAATATGAAACACTAGCAAAATTCTATGAGTTTGTATTGTCCAGAAGCAGGCTGACCAAATATGGAAGAAAAAAAAATAAAATATGGGAAGAACAAGAAGACGAGATAGAAAGAAGAAGAAGATACTATAGGAAAAGGAAATTTAATGGTTATGTGGAGGTCATTTTTCGATATTTATTCTAAATTTTGTTAGTCGTTTCAGCTGCCGATCTTTTACTCATTTATAGATCCTTCCAGTGGCGCAAGCAAAACGGGTTTGGGGGGTACAAACACCCCCAAATATGGTAGCAAATATGGTATCAAGTTTGTGCGGATCACATCAAAATGAAAACCTGTGTGCGCCACTGGATCTGTTCATTATTAGATATGTTAATCTATAAATTTAAGCATTAATTTTGCTACTGTTTTATTTCTGCACAGTTTTTACGTATTTTTATTTATCGATCGATTGTTCATCGTTAGGTTATTCATCCATGGATTTGCCTACTTGTCTCTCCTTTTGTATGTTATCTATATTTTCTTCTCTATCTATACATCCAAATCGAAATACATTAATATGCCTCTTAATCATGCAATATTATTTTTCATATCTTATGTTTCATATCTAATATCTTAGAGTATCTCAGAGTCACAACTTGAATCAAATTAGTCATTCAAAGAGTCAAATTAGTTATTGAGTCGTGTTTGGTTTTCAAAAACCACTTCTCTACTCTCTATCAATATTTTTTCTTTTAAGTAAAATATGATTAAGTAAAATATGAGAACCTATATTCCAAACAAATTTGTATAATCCTTCAATTAAAAAGGATTACACAAATGTAATCCTGATTTGCGTTTCAAAAAAGACTTCTCTACCCTCTATCGATATTTTTTTCTTTTAAGTAAAACATGATTACATAGCCTATATTTTTAAACAAATTTATGTAATCCTTCAATTAATAAGGATTACACAAATGTAATCTTGGTTTGGTTTCAAAAACGACTTCTCTACTCTCTATCAATATTTTTTTCTTTTAAGTAAAACATGATTACATAACCTATATTCCAAACAAATTTGTGTAAACCTTCAATGAAAAAGGCGGAAATGTTTTCAGAATTACATAACCAGGCTCACTTTTGAGATAAAACCAAACATTAGTCAAAAGTTTCGTTTACAATCCAACTTTCTAAAAAAAAAACATCGTCAAAAATCATTTAAAAATGCCATACGTTCGTTTCTAACCAAACTCAATTGCTTGTTGTTGTTGTTGTTGTTATTGCACTGATGCAGCTCAAACTGCAGCGCCATTAGCCGACAAACAACGCTTGTGTTGTGTTGTGGGAAGAGCGCACAGCTTCATCAAAATTAAAGTCATTTCACATGGTTTTTTTGTATTCATTATTCTCCTGTTTCATTCCCCCTCCACCCCCGCCCCTCAACCTCTTCAACTGCGCACCCACTGGCATTCACACTTTCTAATTGCGAATTTTTGCATTAGAGCAAATGTTGTAATTACATTGGCGCGGCTGCTTTGCCAAGCGCTCTGCTTCCTCGTGGATGTACACTCTTCTTCTTCTTCTTCTCCGCTATCCTCTTCATGCTTTTCTTGTTCTCCCACACGTCCATTGCAAACACCCGGCAAGCGGCTACGTGCTCGTAGCGCGTCTCACTATGCCGTACACCTTCCCTTTCTCCTCCCCCCTACCACCCACATACTTTCGCCCCTTTTTCTTTTACTGCACACGCGACGATTTTGTTGATTTTGTTTGTGCGCGACGTGACGTGATGCAACCCTCATTTGCATATTTGTTGTTGTTGTTGTTCGCAAACTGTATTCGTTGTTGTTGTTGTTGTTGTTCGTTTGCCTTATTTATACAATATTTCGTAGTTGTTGTTTCAGTTGTTGCTATTTGCACGCGGCTGTGATTTATTTTTGCATGCTTTCGTCTTTGCTCGCTGCACAAGCCGCTGCGCTGCGCCGCTCCTCATCGCACCCAGTCAGCGCGCTTCTCATTTGATCCTTTTTTAGCAAATCACTTCAGCGCTTGAGCACTGCTCGCGTGTTGGCAATTAAAGGCACCAACAGCACTGCCAGCACGGTCGAGGTGGCGGGTGGGCAGAGGGGGGCGGGCGCAATGCAAAAATCGTCTGACGAAATTTCACCTTCGCCTTGCTGCAAACGTGTCTTCTGCCCGACAGCCGGCGAATCTTTCATGTCGTTACATTGCTGTTCTTGTTGTTGTTGTTGATGCAGTTGTCGCTGCAGCCGCAATGTGTGTTTCGCAGTTTGGACGCATTGTTATTGCTGCTGTTGCCAACGCGAGTGTCATTCGGCGAGCACTGAACCTGTCGTCCGCTGACGGACGACTGTCGCATGCTGTGCGCCAACATCTCTCGCCCAGCGCACTGAGGTGAAGCGGGGCAGTGCACATAATTACTCACTCTCTCTCGGTGCGCTCAATGCAGTCGTTCAGCAAAGCGCAAGGGCGAGCGGCAAATTTTGTAGTTGCGCCAGTCAGGTGGGCTTACACACTTTCATACATGCATCCATATGTGCATACATGTGTATATGCATGTGTGTGTTGGTCTATTATGAAGCATAGTGGAGCTGAGGCCTACCCAAAGCGCCCTGCTGCCGGCCCACAACACCCTCACCTCGCCTCCATGACAATCCACACACTGCAGGCGACGAATTGTGTTGCGGGTGTGTGGCGTGGTCCGGCGATGCGACAGCCGCATACGGTAATGAAAGCAAATAAGGGACAGACCCCTAATCAAGTTCACTTTAGACTTGCTATCAACTTATTAGTGAATTTATTTAGTTTTCTCAAGCCAAGTTTTTTGTGAACTGGTAGATTTTTAGAGTACAAGTTTAGTCAGATAAAAATAATATTAAATTTTTTATCTTGTGCAGAAGTTTATATGTAAAGGCTCGCTTTCGTATTAAGTTAGTCAAGCAACAGAGAATATCTGTTCGTATATTTTTCCAAAATGCCACAAATACTTTTTCAATAAATGACTCGCCTTAAGCTTGTCAACTCATAGTAACTTTAATTAATAGTAACTTTAATTACTACTTACTTTAAAAATACTCAGATGTGCCCTATTCAGCTCACGCACGTTACGGCTCATTGGCTCCCTCACTTTAGTAAATGTATATATGTATGTATATAGTAGCATTGCTTGATTTCAGGCACTGATTTCATTTCATTTACAAATGTTGACTTTAACATGTTGAAATATTGATAAACAAATGCATTGAATATAAACATTTAGTATACAGGAGTTTTGAAAATTCGCTACAAATTGATACAAGTTCAAGTAAATTTAGTCATTTACATATTTACATGTACAGTAGGCCCCAGAATATGACGAAGGGGGACCCAATGTGTGTTTCGCTTCTGAAAATCGAGTAAATGAAGTCATTGAGATGTACAGTAGGCCCCAGAATATGACGAAAGGGTACCCAATATGTGCTTCGCTTCTGAAAATCGAGTAAATGAAGTCATTGAGATGTACAGTAGGCCCCATAATATGACGAAAGGGTACCCAATGTGTGTTTCGCTTCTGAAAATCGAGTAAATGAACTCATTTATATGTACAGTAGGTCCCAGAATATAACGAAGGGGGACCCAATATGTTCTTCGCCTGTGCAAATCCCCGAACAGGGTAGATACGAGTCCACCAATTTCTATGAAGATTTTTCCACCTGCAGTACTAGTAATTTAAAGATTACTGAATAAATTACCTTTTTGTCTCCTAAAATGCACAAAATTCGGAAAGAGCTTGTATCGAAATCAATTGAGCACATTGCACAGCACAAGGGAAATGCACCAGTTTTGATGCTTAAAAGCGAAAAATTCTTATAAGACAGTTGTACTTATCAATTGGATAATATATATGTTTATATATAATTAAGAACAACAAGTTTGAATTAGTTCATTGTTACAAATTAATATGTTTCCTAAGTATTTCAAAAACATTTCAGAAGTCATAAGAGTCAATGAGTTTAATCAATAAGGCCTTAGATAAGCGAAGGGTTGTCTCCTTTTCCCAATAGAAAGAAAGGTTTAATTAAGGCGGCTAGAATGTTTTAATAAATTCAACAAAATAAAATATGTAACCAAATGGAACAGAACTCAAAGCAATCAGTTACTAAGTGAACTAAAGTAACCAACATTTCTAAAGTAACTTTTTATATAAGTAGAAGTATTTTACAAATAATTGGGTGACTGTAAAAAAGCTGTACTTTTGATCAAGATTCAGACTTTTCTGACAAGAAAAGTTTCTGTAAATCTCTTAAATATAAAAATACTTCATATTTAATTTCAGCTTTTAATTCCAAAGCTACTTGATATCAAAATTACTCGTTGTATGGGCAATGTCATGCCTCCTAGTCCAAAGCTCATCCCAGACGAAGAACACGGCTTTACTATTGTAAATTTGTTCCGAGTTTCATTGTAGCTGACTTAGAATTCTAAAATTACACTAAAAACTTCTGCTAACGAAAAAGTGCTACTCCCCGGCTTTTCCGTCGGATTTTCGAAAAATTATCTTTCATGCAAACCTTTTCCTGACAATTAAGAACACAATAACAAAAAATTAGACAAATCAGTCGAGCCGTTTTCAATTGATGATCTGTCGTAATTGCGGCAATTGATTTTTATAATGTTGGGAAGATATTTTTCATGTTTTCATAAATTTATTTTAAAAGTTTTCTAAGGCAAATTAATATCAATAAATTTTAATATTTCCCTAAAATATTCTATAAATATTTTTTATACTTTCATCAAAAAATTCTGAAGCAAAAGTTCCAAACTATTGCAATTTTAGAGAGAGAGATTTTAAGCTACGAACAATTTTTAAAAATCAAATTCGCTTTTATTGGAAAGCCAAATTGCTTTTAATCTCCAGCATTAAAAATTCATTCAATACCATATAATGTTTAATAATGGCAACGAATAAATAGTTAAATATTTAAATACCCACTTTGACACTGCAATCTTTTTTTTTTAGCCAATAGTTCAGCTGTCATGCTGCTGGTCATTCGTGCCAGATACATTAACCACTCTGTTGTCTGTTCGCACCAGTTCGCTGTGTTCCCTACTGCTGCACGGCACTCCCGTGCCCGCGCCGCTATTAGAGGAATACCACTACAAACATGGCGGACATGGTGGATGGAAGAAAAGTCAACTAAAAGTCGGCTGATTTCCAGCTGAGTTGCCAGGTGATTTCGTCTCACCGCACCAGCGTTCGTGTCGGACAGTAACCCATGTGGCATGCGCCCTCTCACCCCTTGCAACCCGCACCGTGCCGACTGTGTGCGCTCCACTCATTCGGCTGACATAACTAAACGCTGTAAAAATAACATAAACAGTGCTCGCTCAGTTGCCACAAAGATGAGCAAATGTGGCGCTGTTGACGCTCACTGGTTGCTGATTTTTTTTTGTTGAGGTGCTTAGTTCGTGTTACATGGAAAATTTTGCTCGGCAAACACATCACGTTCGATGGTCGTGTTTGATTCGAGTTGAAATGAAAAGTGCTGCTGTGGCTTGAAATCGTTTTCTGTTGAGCTGTTGATGAAAGATGAAGCGGCATTTCAAGTTCTGGTTGCCAGAAGTCGAGATAATAATTTACCGAACTCAGATGAAACCTGAGAATCGATATAATAACCAATCGGACCATGAGTCCTGATATGATGCAGGCTGAACGAACTGGTTCCACTTAGTTCTAATATGATGAAGCTTAAACTAACTGAGAATCGAAGTAATAACCAATCGGACCCAGTCAGAGAGTCTGAGAGTCGAGATAACAAGTGACAGTACACCGTTGGTCTCTATGGACCCAGAACTAACTGGTTTAACTTAGTTCTGATATGGTGAAGGCTGAACTAACTGAGAATTCAAATAATAACGAATCGGACCCAGTTAATCCTGACACTACACTGAGTTGTTATCTTGACAGCCACTAAGCAGAACTTAAAATTCCACTTCCACTTTTGTTCCCGCTCAGCAGTTAGCGGCATAATTTTACAACCAATGAAACTGTTTTTCGCTTTCATAAGACTCTTCTGAGTTCAAACAGCTCAAACAGGATACATTTTAGTCCACCCAATTCCATTAAACCTTTTCGACTCCGACCTTCAACTACTGCACAGAAATCTTCATATTGCTTAAAGCGTCACTGCTCACTGATTTTGCTCGACGAGCAAAATTACAGTCTGACCAATGCCTTATGAAACACAGCTGCTGCACGTAGCTGTGTACAGCAACAATGTCAATGAAACAACAGTTTTTCTCGCACTCGACACACACTCGCACTCAGCCCAACAAACACTCCACTTGCCAACGAAACCGAAAGGCAAAATCTGTGGCGCTCACGCACTCTTCATCTCTCTAAACATGAGTTGCTGTAATTTGTGCTGCCGCTATTCTACAGTCACTCATTCATTTATGCGCTCTTTGGTTCTCTCGGCCGCTCGCGCTGTTACTTATTTAGTGCCGCTATAATTGTGCGTTAATATTGAGCGCTCAGCTGTTTGGCTCGACCTCTCACTCACTGCCAAGAATTTTCTGCATTTTCCGTTTCACTTTTGCTGTGTCGATGTTGTTGTTGTTGGTGAAGTTGATGCAAGGTGGTGTCAACGAGGGGTGTAATGTTGGCGTTCACATGTGTTTTTTGTATACCCAGTTGTTGTTGTTGTTGTTGTTTTTATATATAGATACACTTTATGTGCAATTTTTCGATGGCGTTCCACAGCCGGTGCGGAAGCGGTGATCAGCTGTTTTCTATGTAATTGTGGCCAGTGACAAGTGTTGCCAATGTATGAGTTGGGACTTTTCAATGGGGGACAAATTTGAAAACAAAAGGAAAGCGATGGGTTATGTTTTTTATGTGAAGAATATTTATTTCTTATAAAAATAGATTTAAGTTAAAGTGAAATTATAGATATAAAAAATAATTTAAAAAACAAATTATAAAATTGGATATACATTTGTTAGGTTAAATCAATAAATGAGAATGAAACCTTAGAACCATCCTCAGAATTTCGCAATGCATATTCTGTGTGTGTCTCACCGCTAGAAAATATTTGAATAAATATCAAATTAAATTATTTGTAGTTACGACTTGGGGATTTCAATAAAATAGGAAATACATTTTTTAGGTTAAATCAATAAATTAGAATGTAACCTTAGAACCATCCTCAAAATTTTTCAATGCATTTTCATCTTTTGTAGATCCTTACACCTCAGTGCATTGTGTGTCTGAACACTACAAAATATTAAAAATATATTTAATAAAATTACTTGTAGTTACTACTTGTGGATTTCAATGAAAAGTTATAAATTTAATTTTGGTCATTAAGGTTTGCTAGAAGAGCCCAGCACTTCAAAAACTATTCAAAAGTTAAGACTAGCATTTATTAAAAATATTTGTCTTATTTCCTTCGAAAGCTTCCCTTTACTGCTGTTTGGTTTTTTACTTACTTAAATATACAAAACATATCTTCAACTATTAGTTGCAAAACTATTAGTTTTCCACAACCTGCATGTAACTGGTTGAGGCTTGACCGCTCGCAACACCTATCAACAGACATCCGATATATATTTTTTGTTTATTCGAAAATTTTCCTCAACGCCAACGCCAATGAAATTTTCAAATTGTCAGTTTAGACGGAACTGTTTTTTCAATAAGCTCACCGGTTCTTTTCTTTGTGTTCTTCTCGTTGCATGCGCAGACTGGACGAGTCCGTTAACGCCGCCACCGCCGCCTCCAACAGCAGCAGCCAACAATCACACCACCAACGGTAAAACTGCCGCTCACAATCAACGCAATCAGCAACAGCAGCAGCAACAATTACAGCAGCGCTACGCCGAATCGCAGCCGGACAGCGTTGAAGTGAATAGTGAAGGCGTTGACGTTGTGGACGTCGGCCGCACACCGCAACTCTATCAGCCGGCGCAGCCGCACCAGCAGCAACACTCGCAACAGCAGCAGCGGCATCACTACTATCACAACAATCATCACTACGGCGCCACCCATTACAATCAGCATAATCACCAACAACAACAACAACAACACAACCACCACAACAACCAACATCCCCACCACAGCGCACAGCAGAAGGTTGCCGGCAATCAGCTGCAGCAACAGCAGCAGTCATTCATGGAGGCCGTACCGGCAGATCCCACCGCGAACGGTGATTATGCCTACAACAACAACCTGTTCTGCTACGAGGACCCCACGTTGGCGGCGGCGGCACGTTTCAGCAGCGCCTGCCACGACATCGATGTGGCCGCCGTCAACGAGCTGGCGCAGCGCGTACAGGCGGAGCTGCGCGCCGCCAAGAGTCGCCATCTGGCCTGCACCGAAGTCTCGTTGCCATATGATCTCATGCCGCGCATTGCGGAGGAAATAATTCAGGCGTCGGAGCGAGAGCCGTGCGGCGTGCGCGGCTGTTCGCTGTACATTGACTTTGAGGACGAGCCGAACAATGTGAGGTAATTAGTACATATTTGTGTATGATGAACGATTACTTGGCAAATATTTGAAGCGGAGAATGGCGTTTAAGCCTTTTAGGACCGTTGGGACACATTTGTGCTGGTTGAATTTCTTACTGCCTCGGACAGATTTAAAGATTGAAAACTGATTGTGTGTTTGCTAAAATAAAAAAGAAAATTTGTTTGTTGACAGCATGTTTGAGTTGGTCGTGAAGGGGTTAAGTTAAAGCGAGTCAGTTTTAAATATGTTAGATTATTTGAAGATTGTACTAACAATTACAAATTCTTAAACCAAACTGTTTCAAATAATTACTGTTAGATTACTGTACAATTACTGACTGATTTGAATGATTCCTTTTAATTAATTATAAATTATTCTGTTGGGGTTAAGTTAAAGCGAATTTGTTTATAATGTGGCTGATTCTTAGAAGCAACATTTGCTCTTACAAATACTCATTCTTAACCCAAATAGCATCGAGTAATTACTGTTGGATTACCTATAATTACATAGGAGACTGATTTGAATGGTTCGTTAGTCAATAACTCTGAAGAAGTTAAGACAATGCGAGTCAGTTCAAAATGTATTGGATTCTTTGAAGCTACATTTTTTTTACAACTACTGATTTTTAAACCAAATAGCATGACGTTATTATTGCTAGATTACCTATAATTACATAGAAGACTAGTTTGAATGATTCGTTATACTTATTAGTCAAATACTCTGAAGAGGTTGAGTTAAAGCGGAAACAGTTTAGGATGTATTGGATTCATAGAAGAAACACTACGAGCAAGTACTAATTAGTCAGTTACTCCGAAGGGGTTAAATCAAAGCGAGTGAGTTTGAAATGTATTGAATTCTTAGAAGCAACATTTCTTTCAATTACTGATTCTTGAACCAAATAGCATCAAGTAATTACTGTAAGATTACAATTTCATAAAAGAATGATTTGAATGATTCCTTATACTTAGTATTCAGTTAATCTGAAGGGGTTAAGTTAAAGTGAGTCAATTCAAAATGTGATGGATAATTATAAGCAACATTTTCTCTTACAACTATTGATTTTTAAAGCAAATAGCATCAAGTAATTACCGTTCGATTACTGTACGATTACATAGGCGACTGATTTGAATGATTCCTTATACTTAGTAATCAGTTGCTCTGAAGGGGTTAAGTTAAAGCGAGTCAATTAAAAATGTGCTGGATAATTATAAGCAAAATTTGGCCTTACAAATACTCATTCTTAACCCAAATAGCATCGAGTAATTACTGTTGGATTACCTATAATTGCATAGGAGACTGATTTGAATGTCTCGTTATACTTATAGTCAACTACTCTAAAGGGGTTAAATTAAAGCGAGCCAATTAAATTCTTGTGAGCAACATTTTCTGTTACAACTATTGATTCTTAACCCAAATAGCATCAAGAAATTACCGTTAGATTACCGTACGATTACTTTGTAGACTGATTTGAATGATTCCTTATACTTATTAGTCAATTACTCTGAAAAGGTGAAGTCAAAGCGAGTCAGTTTTATATGTACTGGATTCTTAAAGAGTAAGAGTACTGGATTCTTAAGAGTAATTACCTTCAAATTACCGTATGATTATACAGGAGACTAATTTGAATGATTATTTTTACTAAAGGTGTCAAGTACTCCTCTTTTTCCCATATTTCTAAAAAGTAAAAGCATCCTCCTGTGTCAATTTGTAGACCATACAAAAACCAATGATTACCTTCAATTACCATCACAATTACTACACCGCTTCTTGTCTTTCTCTCTCTTTGCAGACGCATTGCTTCTTTCAAAGTGGATCCCAATACGGTGTCCACCTTCGAGTTGTATTTAACGCTGAAACAGGACAAGAGCGGCTGGACTTCGCTATTGCCACAATTCCTAAAGTACGTCATCCCCCTAACCAGTGGCGCATACAGAATTTAATTTCGGAGGGTTTCATCCACAACTTTTGAGCCCAAAACCAGTTGAAAACATATTTGGAAACTAAAATGTTTGCCAGATACAATCACTTGGAAGGGCTTTGAATAATTCAACAACCCCCTCTGCGTGCGCCACTGACTTTAACCCTTAGCCCACCAATTCCACACATAATTTTACTACTATTTAACAAAATTTTTAATTAATTTCGTTTTGAAATTTTGCAGAAATCTCACACGCAGCAATACCATTCTGATCAGCCCCGCCTTCACCCTGACCAAAAACAAGCTCTATTCCTGCGATTAGTGGGCGTATAAGAGCGCTGAGCAACGTGCGCATTATTGTCGCGAAAGAGAGAGAGAGAAGTTCGGCGGCGTAGAGAATGTTTGAAGTGAAATTCTGTGAGCAACGGCGCTGCCGACGACAAGGGGCATGTCAATTGTGTATTAGCTAAGACCAAGACTCTATATAATTTTCATAGTAGGCGTGGCATAACAATAACAACAACAACAACAACAAAGAAAGCGAAAATATTTATATTACGCGCAAATCCCTCCGAGCATTAAAAACTGTTATCCTTTTTTGATAATTGCGTCGATACCAAACAAAAATCAACCAATCAATCAATTAATCAACAACAAACAACAACAACCGTAACAAGTCGACAGAGGCAAAAACAACAACAATAACTACAACAAATTTATATACAATATGTATAGCAACTATAACTTTGGACCAGACTTTTTTGCAATGAAAAAAAGCACACATTACCATCATTCAAACATCATTATCGTTGTCATCAATATCCACAGCAACAACAACAAACTAGAATCACAATAGTAACAACAACAACTACTTACAACAAGAACAGCAAGCCAAGTGGTAAATACAGTTGCCGGGCAACTCTATGGGTGTGCGGGGAGGCAGCGGCGATAACACTTTCGAGCTGACGACACGCCCTCCCCCATACCCATACCCATACACACACACTCACATACACACACAGATACACACACACGCACCCGTCTATGCAGTAGCAGATTTCAAAAAAGGAAAACAAACAACTGAGATAAGTAATTCAAACCATGCGAAAATTATCGCCAATATTTATGGTAGTATTAACAACAACAACAACAAATCAATAAGCAGGCAAACTAAAACCCAAAAGAAACATTTAATTTATTTCTTGCAATTATGCAAACAAAAACAAAAAATTTAAGTAAATATTGTGTGAGTTTTTCAAAAACCAGGAAAAATTTGAAAAACTCCAAAACCACAACAAACAAACAAAGTCGATGTGATATTAATTAATGATAACTTAATAATAATCATAGTAATTATAAAACTAAAAACAACAACAAATATTAATTAAAAAAAATTATGCAAAAGATGTAAAGAAAAAACTACTTCTTTCATTATTAGGAGTTATTTTTAATCAAAATTCACACACACACACATACACAGAAACATAGTTACATAGAAAAGGCAAACAAACTGTTGAGCTATGAGAGTTGGCAGTGGACAAAACAATCATTGAGAGGTTAGAGCAGCACTAACGGTTCCATATGACAGCAGCAGTTAGCCATTTGACGGCTAAGGCATTTGACTAGTGTGTTATAGGGTTATGAAGTCAAGGTAAGCAAATTCAAAATCAAAGCTAAATTAAACAAAAATTAATTGTGGCTTCAGAAATCAAATGTCGTATGTTCCATTGACTTGAATAGGACATACGACATTTGTTTTCTTAGGCAACGAAATGACGCAGAGCCAGAGAAAAAAGTTATTCGAATACAAACCAAAAGCTTTTAGCTATAATTTGAAAACTCATTAAAAAATATAAGTTTCTCTATTGACTTCGTTAAGTGTCAAAGTCAAACTTTTGCTCTAAAAACTTAATTTTTCTGACTAGCAAAACTAAAAGTCAAAATTAGTTAGAAAGAGTGTCTTCTAATAATTCTCAATCCAGATATTTTTACTATTGTATTACATAATTTTTTTAAAAATAATAATTTTTCAAGGTAATCAGAACCAAATCAATTTTCTTCCTCATTTTTGGGGCAGGTTCGTTTCTCATTGCATTCTTTCGATTCTCATTGGTCTTTGAATGAAAAGAAGAAGAAGAAAGAAGTTCAAAAACCGCTATTTTTATATTCTCTTGATTCTCATTGGTTTTATGAGTACATTTAAGATATTTGTCTCATATTTGGGTAGTTCGAACCCTTCTGAACTTAAAGACATTTTTAACAATTTCGTTTTTTCATACTTTTCTGATTCTTATTGTTTATTCAATTCCCATTGGTTGTATGGCTGTATTCAAAATGTCCGTCTAATTTTTGTGTAGTTCGAAACTGTCTGAACTTTCAAAAATTTTTTTAAAACTTTCTTTTTTATATTCGTTCGATTCTCATTAGTCTTAAAAAAATGTTCTGTTTTTCTTAGTTCGAACCTGTTTGAACTTTAAAGAACTTAAACAACTTTTTTATATTCTCCCGACTCTCATTGGTTTTGTGACTATATTTAAAAATTTTAATGCGCAATTTGACCATTCATCTAAAAAGCTCTAAGCTCTGGTCCTGCCAAACTTTCAGTATGCCTTGATTTTAAAAAATTTGCCCCACTGCACAGCTCGACAACTCAACAGGCCGCCTGACCGACGCTCATCACAACTCACCATTTCGTATGACAAGTATTCAATTAATTGCAAATATTCCACATTGCTTGGCCCATTCTAAGTTATTAAGAGCGCTTATTAGATTTTTCGCAAGCAACAATAGCAACAACAACAACAATTTACAATAGAACCTACTAACCAAACTTGCAAGCCAAGTCAGAAAACGAAATTAAGCCAAGCTTTCCTTTTGCACCATTGGCCAGCATTGACTAAAATTTCCTTAAAAAAAAGCACATAAATAAATAAATTAATTAATAAAAAAAACCAATTCATTGACGCATTCAGTAAAACTTTGTTCATTCATTATTCAAAAACCCGAAGAAGAACAACAAAAACAAAACAAACGAAGTAAAAAAAATCAATTAAAGGTGAAAAACTCAAAGAACTAAATGCGTGTCTGTAGTGGTGTAGTCTCAGCGTAGTTTTGTAGTGTACTATTTGTATGTAAATTAGGCTAACAGCAACAACTACAACTACAACAAACAACAAATTTTTCTATAACACATATTTGCAAAGAATACACAAATGAGAAATTAAACAAAAATCAGTTTTTTTGGGCAATATTAAAATTTGATAGCAAAGAACAAAACAAAAACAACAAACAATTTAAAACAAAAAGCCACTCAAATGGAAAATGCAAAAATGAGAAAAGAATCAAACTTTTTTATAAAAAAAAAACCAAACGCAAAAAACTCTGACAAAAATAACTTTAACATAAAACTAAAGTAAAACAAAAACAACAACAAAATGAAATTGAAATGACAACAAACAACAAAAACAACAACAAAATGAAATTGAAATGAAAAATGAACTACGGCAACGCGCATTCAGTGTAGCGGGGGGCAAGCGGGGCAATGTGAATCGGTTTTGGCATGAAGCATTGGGGAAAACTGTGTAGCATCTTATTATAATATTATAATTTTTTTTGTTTTTGTTTTGCAAATATGGAACGATTGAGAGTAGGTTTTGGAGTTGGAAGAAGCAAAGATAAAGTCATCTGTGTTATATAGTAACGTATTATACATATAGTAGGTATATATATAATATATATGATATATATATATCAAAAAGTAGTTAACTATATATGAAAAATCAAGAGAAAATCCACAAAAACAAATATTTTAATACCACACAAAGCGAGCAAACATTAAACACAGCAACTCAACAAACAACTAAACATATATGAATTTTTTTTTCACTTTAACTCATGTTTTGTTTTAATGAATTTTAATTTTTTTATTAATATTTTTTTTTCGTTTTTTATAAAAATATTGCAGAAAAATTCACTTTAGCATTGAGAACAAAGTTAACCTTCGAAGAAAGAAACAAATTTTTCCAATTATCGGTATCACTCTGTTCAATTTTGATTGCCTATAATTCCACCACTATTGAATCTTTTGAGTCATGGCAATTTCTGGCATATATTTTGAATATTGTTTGAACAATTTCTAAATATTATAGAAACCTCAGAAGTTCAGAACATACTTAAAAAATTCACTTAAAAAACAGTTTTTGAAACAGATATTGTGACTTAAAGTAAAGGGCAGGGTCTATGTGACCCAGTCTTTTCTCCGAAGATTTAAGTAATAACAGCGTTTTGCAATATTCTAAATCGTTATACTGTCAGTCGAAACTTGGTCAGAATGTCAGTAGAAAAATTCCAAAAACTGGTGGAAGTGCTAACTATTGCTGGAAGCCTCTCAATACCTCTTTTCTCTTCTTGTTTGCGTATTCAGTGCCAGAACTCTTGTCAGGGTCCTCTGCAAGTTCTGGTACGATCGACAGATCTCTGCCAGTTCCTGTCAGAATGCCTAGGCGAGGTTTCTACTCGAAAACTCTCGTTCACTTCGGCCTCGGCCTGGTTCAAAATCAATTGCAGAGACGATCAACATTTGTGTTGACTTTATTGGTCTATTGAAACAATATCCAATACAACTCGGCAATTACGAAGATTTGCCTTTGTCATCTTCAACTTTGGTCATAAGGATCCATTCATCAACCTTAATGAGGAGTTTTAAGACTTCTCTCTCTTTGTATGAGATGGCATTACAGTCCACCTACGTTCAACAGCCAACCGGGATTAATTCAAAGCATTATTTGTATTTTTCATGATTTCCTAAAAAGGAAATTGTGTAACCGGTACCGAAGTGGTGCAGATCAATGACAGGATCGCAACTATGTAGTATTCACATAACATGATCAGATATATTCGTTTATTGTGGTTTTCGGATCAACATGAATTTCTAATAACTCTCAAATGAACTTAAATTCTTGAATCATATAGTATGTTTGGAAATCTGCATTCCAGGATAACAAGTCATGGATGTTTAGGAGTACTTCATTTGAAAATGCTAAAGAAGTACTAGATGCACTATCTTTAAGATAGAAATCTTATTCTGGAGCAGTTAAATTTTTATTCAATGAAAATTCGAAAAAATTTCATAGATCGTTCATACAGTCCGTACAGTTCGTATAATCCGTAATATATCAAATACAATCAAAGAGCCAAATCGAGGCTGCTTAATGCATAACTCAAGTCGTAAATCTCATCATTAACATTAACAATTTTAATATTTTATGACACTCATATTTATTGAATTGACACATTATCTCAGAATGACTATAAGCCATGCAAACGATCTCATAACTCAACATTGCTGGCGTTATTCAGTTAAATTCCATATGACTTGAAATATAAGTTTCTGATGCAGATATATTTTTAAAACAATTTTTCAAACTTGACATAGCCAATGTGGTGAAGGGCAGTTAAGTGTTAAAGTCCCACCATTAAACAACATTTTCAATCACTTTCCGATTTTTTCACCATTCAACTATTTAAAAAGCGTAGCATACTTCAGAGATCAGAAATTTGATTTCGTTGCGTTTTCGAAAGTTCACTTTCTCATCAATGTTTTATGTATTTTGTTAGTAATTACAACAACAAATAAAATGTGTTTTTCCTCTTTAACATTTATTCAAAACTGTTTAAGAGACACCATGAGCGAAAATAGCCTCGCTCTCCTCACACAAGGATATGAAAATTGGTTTAGAAAAAATCTTCAACGAAATGGCAAAAACCAAAAAACCTGCGTCTCATATATGTTTCAGTCTCGTAATCTGCAAGTTATGGTTCCTAATCGAATATTGAAAAATTCTAAAATTGGGAATTTTCCAACAAGCATATGCTATGGATTTGGTATAATTTACATCCGACATCCTACTTCCTGGATATTATTGTTGATTGGCACTTAGATCACATCCTTCTGAAGCAACACTGTGTTGTTGTGTTTGTATTCATCGCAAGGGGTTAGCTCGCCTATAGCAAATCTGGAACTGATTTGTCTTACTGCCGATTCAAGTTCTGTGCTTCGTGATCGTTAAGTATCGACTGTCAGTATGGTTGTGTGTCAAGTTTTCACTCTCGCCAAACTCCAACGACCAACGACTATTGACATCAAAATTGTTGAACACTATTGCAAATTATGTTTATTAATTCCAGTTTATTTTAAAGTTTTCATTGCAAAAGTGAAAAGCTGAAATATTTGTACCAATTTGCATTCGCATTTCTTAAAACAAAAATTTCTAAAAACTTAAAAAATTCATTAAAATTGAACTGAACAAAAACTTCTCTAAATTTAAAAAATTCGTTTAAATTCAACTGTTACGATCAAAATAAATGTTTCCACATCCGTTGTATGCTTAAAAATCAAATTAATATTTGAGTTGTGTTTTTTTCTAACGCTTAAAGGTTTTCAATTACACCACAAACGGTTATTAAATTAAATTAAATTAATAAGTTTTGAAAGGAATACATGAAAAAATATGCAGTGACAACGATCTCGTTTAAAACTAATTCTTAACTTATTACTCTTTAGTGTAAGTGTACTAACTTGTTTTAATAATATTCATACGAAATACTATAATTTTTCTTAAAACCCATAAAAGAGGCAGCAAACGTTTGCAAACGTTTTTGAAAATGTTTTTTTTATTTTCTAATTTTTTTATTTCTTTTAAATTTTGCAAATTGTTTAAGATTTTCCTTTTTCTTTTTAATTTTTTCTGTTTTAAAAATTTAAAACATTTTAAATATTTCCAAAATCAGTTTAAATTATTTAAATAATTATTTTTTTTTAAATCTTGTAAATGTTTAAAAAATATTTGACATTTTTCTACATTTCTTTAAAGATTTTTAAAATTATTTTTCAATTAATTAATGATTTTAAAAAAGTTTCGAAAATGTTTTTAAATGTTTTAAAAATATTTAAAATTTTTATGAAATTTTTCTAAACTTTTTAAATGTTTTAAAAATTTTTTGTTTTCAAAATCGTTTTTAAATGTTTTCAAAATATAAATTTCTATATATCTTTTTTAAATTTTATTTTAATCGTTTTGAATTTTTTAATTATTAATTAATAAATGAAACAGTATGTTCTTTTTGTAAAAGTATTTACAATTTTTTCTAAATTTGAAAATAATTGTTTCAAAACAAAAATATGTTTCAATTATTAAATAATATTTAAAAATGTTTCCAAAACCTTTTATTAATATTTTAGAAATATTTTAAATTTAAAAAATTTTAAATTTTAATTTTAAATTTTTCTAAATTTTGTTTAATTTGCTTTTACATTTTTTCAAAATTTTTTGTAATCATTGAAATGTTTCCGAAATCTTTTTAAATGTAAAAATATTTCAAATGTTTCTAAATGTTTTTTCAATGTTTTAAAATTTGTTTAATTGTTTAACAACATTTAAAAGGGTTTCCAAAATCTATTTTAAGTATGAAAATATCTTACATTTTTCGAAATTTTTTCTAATTTTTTTAATGTTTTCGAAATTTGTTCTAATTTTTTGTTAATGTTTTAAAATTTTTTCAATTCTTTAAAAAAACAAAACTTTTAAAGTTTTCCAAAGTCTTTTTCAATTTTCCAAAAGTTGTAGTTGTTTTAAATTCTTTTGAAATTTTTTCATTTTGTTAAAATTTGTTTTCAATTTGTTTTTAATTAAAAAATCATGCTAAAATATTATGACATAATTTTTTTCATTTTCTGAATTTTTAAATGCTTTCTACATTTTCTTAAAATTATTTACAATAAATTTGTTAAAATTTTGTAAGTAGTTTTTTTTATCAAAAATTTAGTTTGTTGAATTTATTTGAAATGTTTTAAATTTTTGTTTTAGTTTTTCTAATTTGTTTTAGTTGTGGTTAGCGCTAACCAACTTTTTACGCAACTCATTTACTTTGATATATAACAACCCAACCAGACAAATACGCTCACACACAGACATAGAAAAACACACAAACACATATAGTAAGTAAAATGTATGTGAAGTAAATTGAAGCGAAAAATAGAACCATGAATGTGATCTATTTATTTAAAAAGGCAAATAAATTTAATAAACGAAACAAATAACTGAAACAAAACAACAACAATAACTATTGCAAAAACAACAAATAAGCAACTTTTAGCTATAAACAGAAAAATCATAAATATAATAATTCACATTTATATATGTGCTTTCCTTCATGCAAACTGGAAGTGTGAAGAGGCCAAAATGGGTTAAAAAACATTAGTTGCGCTGACATTTTTTCGCTTACAAAAAAAAAACAATTTTCAACTACATTAATTTTGTGTTAATAGAATATTTTGAGTTTTCAAAGCTTTATGTGTTGCAATAAAATATATAAAAAAAATATTTTTTTTATAATAAATACAGATTAAGAAAACAAAAAATAATTTTAAACGTATAACATTTCAATGAATATTAAAAATTTGCTAGCAAGTTTCTTGTTTGTCGCTTTCAATGTTGCATATGCTTTGTTTTGTGTTGCTTTTAATTTGCAGTATTTTATTTTTTTTAATATTTAGCAATAAAAAATTATATAATAAAAAAAGCATTAACACATAGAATTTTAGAGTAACAAATTTTGTTTAATTTTTCAAATTAATGTTTTTCGATTAGGCTTTGTGCATTTTTAGCGTTTTTAAAATATGAAAAACAAAAACAATTAAAATGATGTATGTAATAAAACAAACAAAAATTAAGAAAAACAACAATTATAAACAAAAAACAAAAACTCTCACGTCCAGTGCTCCTCAAAGTATTTTGTAAACAATAAAGAACGAATGAAAACGTTGATAAATATTAATAGTTAAGTGAATAAGCAAGACAAAACGAAAAGTAAGAAGGAATAGAATAATGAAAGAAGAAAAAGAAGAAGCAAACAAAGAGAAAGAAATACTTGAAGCCAGCAAGTTTAATATTAAGCAGACAAGTATGTCAGTGCATCCATTCTAATACACACATACAGACACACACATATTTATGACAGCTGCTGTATGAAGTGAATGCTTTTGTTTTGTAGTATTTTACACAATTTAAATGTTTATGTGTGTTTTTAAATAAGTACAGAAAAATTATTAACTATATAGAAAATATATATATAAAACAAAAACTCAATTCAAACAACTCAATTCATGCCCCAACGCCGTAAAGTTTTAATTTTTAATTCATATATTACAAGAAAAAAACAAACAATAAGAAAAAACAAAATTGCTAAACAAAAAACAAAAACCACAAAAAACAGTAGACAACACAGGCAAATAAATGGTAGCAACAATAACAAAAACAATAAGCAAGTAAAATTTGATAAACTAGAAATCAAAATTCCACTAGCAGGACAAAAAACAAAAACAACAAAATAAATAGCAAAAACAAAATAAATAGTTTAAAATAAAAACCACAACAAAATAAATAGAAAAATCAATGCGCCACAACAACAAGACAGGCTTAATTAACAAAAAATATATATTACGCTCCACTACTTACAACAACCACCCACAATAATCAAACGCTAGAGCAGCAAATTTGTCTAAAACTTATGCCGAACCAATGTAGCAAGGAAAGCAAATTTCAATTTGACACACACACAAAACAAAACATAAACACAACAACAACAAATTTTTATTATACATTAGCATTAAAGCAAAAAAAAAAGGAATAAAGTTAAAAAAAAAATAAAAAATTTGAAACAATAAATTATTCAATGCATAATAAATGATAAAAGTTAATAGGTATGTTGAAAGCAAGTGACTCCAAGAAGCAAGGAATGAATACATTTAACGATTATCCCACCATGTGATTGCAATGTAAAAACAAAATATGTATAATGATTAATGAATTAATTAATTTAATTTATGTAGAATATAAAATTGTTTGAATTTATAAAATTATAAAGAAAAAAACGCAAAACAAAAAACAAACAAAACAAACTTGAAAATATGCAAAACTCAAAACAGCATTAAAAACATATTTGTAGTAGTTTTTGAAATTTCCAATTTTAACAACAACAACAACAACATACCACACACATTTTTGTCCGCTTTCAAAAACAAAAACAAAATGCAAAAAACAAAATAAAATAAGCAACACTCGATAAGCGCCAATAATAAACTTAAAAAAAAAATCACTCTACTCACCCATTGGATTTATTCAACAATGGTTTTGTGCGCTTCAACCATGAAATTATTATCGTCATCATCATTGTTCTTTTTTTTCAATTGCACCGAGCAATTACAAAAATTCTAGCATTACTTAGCAATTAACAAATTCATTCACTTATATTTATATACAAACAAAATTAGTTCTGAACATCAGAAAGGAATGTTTCGCGTTTCCGCTTCACAGCTTTGCGCAAAGGTTTTCAATGTTGACACTTCGCCTTTCATTCTTTCCTCCCCCCACCCCCTTCTAATTGTATTCTCTACACTCTAAACTAGTTACTTATAATTTAGTTATTATTATTAATCAATTTTTAATTGTCGCTTATTGTAAGCAAAAGCAAAAAAACAAAAACAACAAATTAGCTACAACATATTAAACAAACAAATTAAAACCAACAAAAAAATATCAAATGAAAATTACAAAAACAAACAACAAATATATATATATATATCTAAAAACTATGAAAAATGCATTACAAAAAACAAAACAAAAAACAAAACAAAAAAACAACAAATAATTCAATAAAAACCAAAACAATTATGTTGCAAAAAAAAAAACTCAATCTTTCTTTTATTTTCATTTTACACAAGTTCGGTGATTTTGTTGCTACTCCACTCGTTCTGGCTTTGCTTGATTTGTCCGAATCTTTTTCGTTGATATGCGATTTTGATTTTTGTTACTGAAAGTTCTAAGGTATCGAAAACTGTTTGAGCTCAGAAGACATTTTAAAGTCAAGAAAAAGTTGCATGGTTGAAGAGAAGTTTAGAAGATGAAGTTTAGATGAGGTTTTGAGATCTCTGTAGTTAAGACTTTTTTCGGCGTTTCGACAAGGAAGCTAAGAACATTTTAGGTTATGAACTCATTTTGAGCTCTACTGGAAGTTTGGAAGAAAAAATTTGAGATCAAAAAGTTTGAAAGTTAAGAAAAAGATTTGAGGTCTACAAGAAGTTGTAGTAAAAAAGACGTTTTGATGTTCTGAAGATGTTTTTAGGTCTACAAGAAGTTTTAAAATCAAGAAGTTCGGGGGTTTAGGTGAAGTTTATAGTTAAGAAGTTGTTTCGGCGTTTCGACAATGAAGTCAAGAAGATTTTAGGTCAAGAAGATATTTTGAGGTCTACTGGAAGTTTTGAAGTTAAGAAGTTTTGAGGTCTAGAAAAATTTGTCGTTAAGAAGTTGTTTCGCCGTTTCGACAATGAAGTCAAGACAATTTTAGGTCAAGAAGATGTTTTGAGGTCTACTGGAAGTTTTGAAGATAAGAAGAAGTTTTGAGGTCTACAAAAAATTGTAGTTAAGAAGTCGTTTCAGCGTTTGGACAATGAAGTCAAGAAGATTTTAAGTCAAGAAGTTGTTTTTAGGTCTACAAGAAGTTTTGTAGTTAAAAAAACGTTGTAACGTCCTGAAGATATTTGGATATTTGCTTTCAAATCAAGCAAAAGGTTTGGAAGTTTAGATGAAATATTGATTTCTGAAGATATTTGAGAATCTACAAGAAGTTTTGACGTTCTGAAGGTGTTTTGAGATGTACAAGAAGTTTTGTAGTTAAGAAAATCTTTTGACGATCTGAAAAAGTTTAATAAAGTTTTGATTTCTGAAGATAGTTTGAGAATCTACAAGAAATTTTGAGGTTTAGAAAAAGTTTTGAGGTGCACAAGAAGTTCTACAAGAAGAGTGGAAGAATCTAGAAGAAGTTTTGACGCTCTGAAAATGTTTTTAGGTCTACAAGAAATTTTAAAATAAGCAGAAGTTTTGTGGTCTACAAAAAATTCGGAAGTTTAGATAAAGTTTAGATTTCTGAAGATATTTTGAGAGTCTAGAAAAAATGTTGACGTTCTGAAAATGTTTTTAGGTCTACAAGAAATTTTAAAAAGTTTTGAGGTCTACAAAAAGTTGGGAAGTTTAGATAAAGTTTTGATTTCTGAAGATACTATAAGAATTTACAAGACGTTCTGAAGAAGTCTTAAGGTATAAAAGAAGTTTTGTAGACAAGAAAATGATTTGACGTTCTGAAGATGTTTTGAAGAAGTTTGAAAGTTAAGATGAAGTTTTGATTTCTGAAATTGACAAGAAGTAACATTTTAAGATTTAGAAAATGCTTAGAGGACTGCAAAAATGTTGAAGTTTTGCGGTCTGGAAAAAGTTTTAGTGTTGGAAGATGTTTGTTACGTTCCGAAGATGCCTTGAGGTCTATAAGAAGTTTTGAACTAAACAAGAAACTGCGGTCTATAGGAAATCTGAAAGCTTAGATAATGTTTCGAGAATCAGAGAAATTTTGAAACTAAAAAAAGTGTTGAGGTTTGGAAGTTCAGACTATGATTTTAAAGTGCAGATGATGTTCCGAGGTTCAGAAGATGTGTTGAGGTCTGTAAGACAAAAACTGTAGAAGTTTAGATGAAAGGTTTAAGTTAAATTAAGCAGGTTTAAAAATGTTTCCAAACTCAGGAGGAGCTCAAAGGTTTAAAGGAGTTTTGTTTCAAGAATTGTTTGTTTCAAGGAAGGTTTGATTTTTCGAAAAAAGCTTCAAAGCTTATTTCTTGTAGATTTAGAAGACATTTAAATATTTGAAAACTTGAGGTTTCAAACAAGTTTTGATGTTTAGGTATGAACAAAATTTAAAGTTAAGAACAAACAAGACAAGACAACAACAAACAAGGTAAGACAAGAAGTTTACAAGCTTAGGTAAAGTTTTGATGTTTGGTTAAGAAGTTTTTAAGTTAGGCAAATGTTTTGAAGCTTAGGAGAAGTTCCAAAGTTTTGATATTTCGAAAACTCTTTGATATTTCGAAATAGCTTCAAAGTTTACTTATTGTTGGTCTTCCACAGATGTTTAGAGATTTTGAGTTTTGCGGTTTTAAACAAGTTTTGGTGTTTAGATGAAGCAGTTTTAGGGTCTAGAAAAATTTTAGAGACTTGAAACAATATTCAAGGTCTGGGGAAGATTTCGAAGAAGCTCAGATGAAGTTTTAAAAACTAAACAATTTTTAAAAGGTTTTCAAATACAATTTTCCAAACGGGAGCCATTTCAATAAGTAATTATGGATTTAATCCACAGAGAAACCTTAACATTCTCGGTTATGTATACATTATATTTTCTTTATTTCAGTTAAATCAATATCTATCCATTGTAATATTTCAGCAAAGCCCGATAGAAAGATAAGTATAAAGATGATCGAGTATACGGAAAAAGTCCTTTGAAATTCTAATTTTCGCTTGACGAAAGTTGACCAAATTGGTGGGTATTCCGAATTTCGCGATCCAGCTCCAGTTTTCCTCTACTATGTACATCTCAATGACAGCTCGGAATGTCTGAAATGAATATTTAGAGCATTTTGTAAAACTTTGGACATTTCATAAAATATAACTCTTTACTTTTGAAAGCTAAAACTTGTCATAGTCATTATTCATAAATGTTTGTTAAAATATTTCTAAGTTAATGTAAGGAAAGAAAAACTAAAACCAAACGAGCAAATATTCAGGAAGTTGTTCTCTTAAAAAGAGTGTTTTTAGGCTTAGTTGTGTAGGTTATTTACTAATAGAAACAAGAACAAAATTGCTAGATATGCGCCTAGAGTGAATTTACGAAAATAGTTGTCGGTGTGTCTTGAGAATTTTAAATTTCTTAGTTCGTAAAGATATGTGAGTGTTTGTGCTAAAATTATAGGAAAAGAAAGCGAATCAAAGAATGAATAACGACTTAAAGCATTCAATAAAAGTAAAACAAGAGTTAAGTAAACAAAACTAATGCAGGAAAGGAACGACGAGAGCGTAAAAGAGACAAGTAAGGAGACAAGTAAGGAGGCAAGTAAAGAAACAGGTAGGAGAAAAGGAGGAACAAAAAAAGGAGAGTAAGAGAGGAGAAAAATAAGAAGGCAAGAAAGAGCCAAGAAGGAGAGAGGTTAGGAAATAAGTAAGGAAATAAGAAGGAGACAAGGAAGAGGCAAAGAGACAAGTATGAAGGCAAAACTGAGACAGGAAATTTGACAATTATGGAGGCAAGAAAAAGGCAAGTAAGAAGACAAGTAAAGAGCCAAGAAGGGGACAAGTAAGGAATAAGAAGGAGACAAGTAAGGTGGCAAAAAAGAGACAGGAAAGGAGACAAGAAGGAGACAAGTAAGGAGGCAAAAAAGAGACAGGAAAGGAAACAAGAAGGAGACAAGTAAGGAGGGAAAAAAGAGACAGGACAGGAGACAAGTCAGGTGACAAGTAAGGAAACAAGTATGGAGAGAAGAAGGAGGCAAAAGAGAAACGGGAAAGGAGATAAGGCAGGACACAAGTAAGAAAACATGTAAGGAAGCTGGAGGGAGGCAAGTAAGGAGACAACGAGACAATGAGGGACAAGTTAGGAGACAAGTAAGGAGATAAGTTAGGAGACAGGAAAGAAGACAAGTAATGAGACAAAGAGGAGAAGAGTAAGGCGACAAGAAGGGGACAAGTAAGGGTACAAGAAAAGAGGCAAATTAAGAGACAAGAAAGGAGGCGAAAAAGAGACAGGAAAGAAGACAAGGAGGAGACAAGTAAGGAGGCAAAAAAGAGGTAAGTATGGAAACAAGTAAGGAGACAAGGAGAAGACAAGTAAGGATACAAGAAGGTTACAAGTAAGGAGGCAAATAAGAGGCAAGTAAGGAAACAATTCAGTGGACAAACAAGGAGACAAATAAGGAGATAAGTTGGGAGACAATTAAGGAGACAAGGAAGAGACAAGTAAAAGAAGACAAGTCAAGAGATAAGAAAGCGACAAGTAAAGAAGAAAATGTCAGACATTCGAAGATTAAACACGTAAGGACTAAATTTTTAGTACATTTGGAATTAGTTTCTTTTATTTTATGTAAGAAATTTCATAAATCTTTGCCTTCATCTTCAATAAAAAAAAATATCCAATGAAAATTTATAAACTTATGAAACCATAAATTATAAATAAGTAAATAATGATATGTGAAATATTGTTATGAAACACAACCAAATAAAAGCAAAAGACATACCTATGAAAATTTGAAGTCATAAAACTTTAGCTAGAAATAATAAACAAATTACGAAGCAACAAATATAAATAAATGATCACTTTTTAAGACATTTTCCAACATCTCAGTGTCCGCAGCATGCGTAGATATACTTACTTTCATAAGTAAATAGCATTATATATATTCAGTTATATTATATATTTATAAATTATTGAAATAAACAAAATTACAAAAAGAAAAATCAACGAATTAAGGCCGAGTGGGACAAAATCAAAGAGTAAAACTGTGAAAAATTAAAAAGGAAATTAAATGGAAGGGAAAGAGGTGACTAATGGACAAGAAGGAAAAGCAACAGAACCCCATAAATAGAAAAGGTAAAAAGAGCATCGAAAATGACATAACAGAAAAGTGAAGATAGAAAAATAAGACACTTGGAAGAAAAGAAGACTCAGTGAAAAATAAGACAAAAATATACAAAATAAGAGAAAAGGTAAAGAACAACTTGAGAAGGAATTACAAAACATTCAAACGCTCAGAGTGAACAACAAATACGGAATAGTATGCAAAATTAAGAAGGGAACAGTTGTATATGGAAACAACCATAAAGTAACTTTAATGAATGAATGAAAAAAAGATGCAAACCAATAAAAACGCAGTTTCTACTCTAAACTATGAAAACGAAAACAAAACAGCTAACAATTTTCTTGGAAATGCACAAATCACGTCCATATCAAACAATTCTAACCAACAACTCAAAAGCAAACGAACCAAATCGCAAAAATCGAAATTAAAAATTAAAATTAAAAAAATAAGTATTAAAAAAAAATTTAAACAATGTAGAAGAATAAAAAAACAAAAAAACATAAGCCATAAATTGTGCGCAGAAATTTTACCGATTGAAATAAATAAAAGTGACGACAACACAATTGAGAGAACCCAATCAACAAAAATCTATTCAAGAAGCAAATTTAAGTTAGCAACACAAAAGATTAAAATTTTTGTCAATTGTTTATCATTTGCATAAAAATAGAGATAACTCATAACGACAATAATAAATAAATCTGCATGAATGAACTGGAAATGAGAAAAATATTCAAAAATAATTAAAAACTAATAAAGAAATTGAAATGAAAGAAATTGAAATGAGAAAAAAATTGCAAATATTTAAAAATGATAATGAAAAAAAAATCGAAAACTAATAAAGACACTGAAATGAAAAAAATGCAAACAATTTAAAAATAATAAATAATAATTAATAAATCTGCATGAAAGATATTTAAATGAAAAAAATGCAAACAGAAATGCAAATTAAAAAAAAAACTAAAGAAAACTGTATGGAAGAAGTTGAAATGAGGAACAAATTTTTTTAAAAATTAATAATTATACAAAAATTTAAATGAGAAATAATTGCAAATATCTTAAATTCATAAGGAATTTTAAATGAAAGAAATCGAAATGAGAAAAAATTGCAACAACTGAAAAATAATAAATAAAACTGCATGAAAAAAATTGCAATGAGAAAGAATTAAAAAAAAAATTTAAAACTAATATAGAAATTAAAAGGAAAGAAACTAAAATGAAAAAATGCAATAAATTAAAAAATAATAAATACTACTAAATAAATCTGCATGAAAGACATTTAAATGAAAAAAATGCAAATTTAAATGCAAATTAAAAAAAACCAAAATACTAAAGAAAACTGCATGGAAGAAGTTGAAATGAGGAAACAATTCAAAAAAAAAATTAAAATTATAAAAAAATGTCAATGAGAAAAAATTGATAACATTTAAAATTCATAAAGATCTTGAAATGAAAAAAATCGAAACGAGAAAAAATTGCAAACAATTAAAAAATAACAAATAAATCTGCATGAAACAAATTGCAATGAGAAAAAATTTAAAAAAAATTGAAAACTAATAACGAAATTAAAAGGAAAGAAACTGAAATGAAAAAATGCAATAAATTTAAAAATAATAAATAATTGAAAAAAAATTCAACTTTAAATGCGAAAAAATGTCAAGAAATTGAAAAATAATATTTAAGAAAACTGCATGAAAATAATTTCAATGATATAAAATTCAACAAATTTAAAAATAATAAAGAAATATGTGTGAAAGAAATTTAAATGAAAAAAATGTTCAAACAATTACAAAAAATTTAAAGAAAACTGCATGACACGAAATTTAAAGCATTTAAAAATAATGCATAAATATGTATGCAAGTATGTATGAAAAATTTAACAACAAATTTACAGAAAAAACTTTAAAAATAATAAAGATGTATGTATATGTGAACAAAATTTAAACGAAAACAAAAACAATTGCTAAAAACAGGGAACGATGGCAGTTTTATGTATTTCAGAATTTACACAAAACAATAAAATATTCAGTGGAGTTTATTTAAAAAAATGCTTTCAATGATGCTCAGCGAAAACTGATTCTTCAATGGGCAATTAGATTCTTCCTGTGGTTCTGTTCCTGTTTTTGTGGTGAGTTACTGGCAAACGAGTTTTCCAACTTACACACTTTAGAAAGTGTTTTATTGGCTATAGATCTGGTTTAAATTTGTATAAATATTGTTCTGAGTTTAGAATACTCCAATAGCGACTTTGAACCATCTCACAACCTTAGATACCCAGACACTCAAACCTATCTAACTATAGTTAATTGATGACAGAATGGTCCCCACTGACTTAAACCGAGAGACCTCAACCACATTAATAGAAATAATCCTTAAGTTGTAGCAGTTTTTATTATCAATTAATTATAGTTAGACAGGTTTGAGTTAAGTTTGCTGCTACTGGCGAGTAATAAAGGGGCCATCACTGGTTAAGGTTGATGCAAACTAGTATCGTTAGATACAACAACACTTAATTTTGTCACACTCTATTATTGAAAAAAAAACTGTTAGCGCCAACTCATCCTTTGCATTCGAATTGAAGTATGCAAAGAAAGTTATTATTGCTTCACTGATCCTCCATACAGCACATGTCATGGCAATCCATGGCAAATTAATAAGTAAATAAATAATAAATAAATGTAACGAATCCATAAGGGAAGCAAGGAACTGTACTGTGACAAAAAAAAAATTTACAATTAAAAGACACTGAAGAGGCGATGATAAAGTCATGTTTGTTAGCAAGAAAGAATCAACAGAATAAGGGAAATTTTTATATTTGTTTAGTGAAGAGAGATACAAAATTGCAGAAGAAAAAAAAAACAAAATTTAAAAAATTATAATTTTTTTAGATATATTAAAGTTAAAAAATAATTTAAGAGTTTAAGAAGAAAGCAAAGAAAATGAAAAAAATGTAAAAGTTCTTTTTAGAAAACGCAAAAATTCAAAAACTATAACTAAAAATACTAAAATTAAAAAAAAAATATACTAAAAAGATGCTACAAATATGAGAAAAAATATATCTAAATTAAGAAGAAAACAACAAAAGAAAAATACAAAAAGAAAAATTAATTTAAACTCTAAAAAAAATATTAAAAATTAGCAAGAAAGAGAAAAATTCGCACAATTATTTATAGTTTCTTAAAATTATGACAAAAACGATTAAAATTTGAACAAGAAAACGAAAAAACAATTTTTAAAAACTATAAAAACAAATTGAAGAAAGCACATAAACTAAAAAGTAATAACTAAAAATACTAAAATTAAAGAAATTGCGTAAGAAAAGGTAAACATGTAAGAAAAATGATTCAATTCAAGAAGAAAGCAACAAAAGCCAAATACAAAATTTAAAATTCATTTAAACTATGGCAAAAAATTAAAATATTAACAAACCAACTATTCGCACAAATATTTATACTTTATTAAAAATATGGGAAATTTAAAAGAATAAAAATTAACCTAGAAATCACACAAAAACTTTTGTTAAAAGTATAAACAAATTACTTAATCTAAACATTAACTTAAAAAAATTTAAGAAAAATTAACAAAAGAAAAATGTTTAATAACTGAAAAAGCAAGAAATTCAAATAAACAGAAGTCATAAAAAAATTAATAGAAACCGTATGAATAACAAAAGTAGACAAAATGTAAACAAAAATGAAAACAAATCAAAACCAATCATAACCAAACATAAACAATTTAAAAAAAGTATTATAAAAACATTTAAAAAAATGCAATACTTATTAAGGAAAATTTATAAGATGATTGACAAAAAGTTGAAAAAATAGAACAAATTAAAAAAATAAATTACTTCAATGAAAATTTCACAAAGTCCAAAAAATTGTATTAAAAAAAATTGAAACACAACACAGTAAATTAAAAAAATATATAAATAATTTCCAAGTGTACATATTATAAAAAAACTCAAAACCATGAAATTAAACAATTCAATAAAAAAAAATTAACAAAATTAAAACAATAATTAACAAAAATAAAAAAATTCATAAAATATAAATAATATAAAATATGTGAAGCTTCTAAGTAAAGTAAAACTAAAGTATTAAAAAAAGGGAAACTAAAAAAAATTGAAAACAAAAACAATTAAAAAAATTAATAGAAAAATAATTTAAAAAAAATAAAGAAAATATGTGAAGATTCTAAGTAAAAATAAAATATTAATAAAACCAAAACTTAAAAAATAAAAAAACAGTTTCAAAAATTATAAAAAATTAATAAAATATACAAAATCCAAAGTAAACTATTATATTTAATAAAAAAGTCGAAACTAAGCACAATAAAACAAAAAATAAAATATTAAAAATTCAACAACATTGAAAGTAATTAATTACAAAATACAACAAAACCAAAAAAGGAATTAACTACAAGCAACTCGAAACTTAAAACGATAGAATTGAATATTAAACAAAAACCAAAAAACACACAAAAACCTAAAATCAAAATAAAAAAATTCAAATGACATACTGAAAAAAATTCGTTGTTTTATTTCAAAAAAGATTAGCTAGCAGAACATAATTTTAAATTGAACAAAATAATTGCGACAATAAATCAAATGCCAAAAATGGTCAGTAAATCGTTAGCTTGATTTACAGTAGCCGGATTTAGGAAATTTCCAGCCATAACTTTGGCTTGAACCGGTAGACATCTTTGATTTAGTGGATTGAAAGTACACAAACTTTCAATAAAATCAGCAGGTTTTCGATATTCCCCATGAGCGATTAGACAGCTTACCCAAACAAATGAGCTGTTACTGTGCGATTTATTTACTTAATCGCTGTCTTTGGTGTTTGCTGTAAACCGGTTGAAGACATTCGTGGCACTTAATTCCTGCTAAAGTTGAATAAAAAAATGTTTAAGAATTGTTTTGTATTGGTGTTGTTATTACTGCTTGGGGTAGAGGAGCTCAAATCCCGCTTGGCGCGTACCAAAAGTAAAAAAAAATTTAATATAAATTAATAATTAATCACAAGAACCTGTAGGCCGTTTCGCATTAATTTCAGTCGAAAAAGTAAAAGTTGTGTCGATTGGAAGAGAATAAATCAGTTGACAGTTTAAACTTGTTTTAATCGAATAAAACTTTCTAATATGTGTTTAAATCTTATCTTATTTTTTTTTAGTTTATTTTTTTTTATTTTTTTATTTTTAGAATTGTTTTAAAAAAAATGGAATCTTTTTTTAAAACAATAAAAAATTATAGCCATGACATCTATGGTCTTAAGCTAATCTTTCAAGTTTAGTTTAGGGTGTTTGGAACTTGTTAAAAAGTTTTTTCAGGTTTGATTGATTCAGATTCAGAAAAAAAACCAGAAACTGAAAAATTGGCCCTTATTCTTGTTTATCATTTCGCCAGCAACTCATAGATGGAACTATATATCTGGTAGCGCAAAAAAATGATGGTGATCCAGTGTAGCCTGTTTCGTCTATCCAAAGTCGAGTTTAATCCTTTCGGCACGGAATTTAATTTTGAAAACCAAAATATCTACTCTTGCTAGAAATTTTCCCTTGGTGTGAAATTTGGCGCTAGAAAATTTTGTTGCATACTCACACATTGTGAAATCACGTTTTTATCCGGAGATATATAATTCGAATAAATATTTTGCGTGGCTCATAAGATCTGAATAATTGTTTTGTGGGGCATTCAAAACTTGGTTGGACGTATGATCACAGTAAAAAAGATTTTGACAATATCTCAAGCGCAGTTTGCTTGAATGGAAAATTCTGGGCTTTTTCTTACCAGAAGGTTTGTTGCAGCGCATACATCAACCAAAATAAGCTTATCAAAGATACCAACCTTTTCGTTTTCCAATAACAACTCCTACCCAGCAGCAAAGAATGCAACCCAGTAATAATCATTCATATACGAAGGCGTGTCTCCTAGGGGAGAACAGTTGGAGAACAGCCTCGCCCTCTGCTCATCCTCCTTCTCAGAATTTCCATAGATTCAACTTAACCAACACAAAGCATTAGCCTCGTGAGGCCCTTTGTTCCCAAGCACTTTGCACTTTGAATAAAGCGGCAAATTATTCCACAAATCTGCATTCTTCAGGCTGTGCAATGAAAACAACATGGCTTTTTTAACGGTTTTTGTATCGTGTTTTAATTGGTTTTTCAAATTTGAATAATAACATTTTTATTTTTATTTCATTACGATTCTCTTTTGTTGCTGTTGTTGTTGTGGTTGTTGTGATCTTTTTGTTTTGTTTTGTTTTTTTTTTTAATTTTGTTTTGTCTCAGTTACTCCCCAACGTCAGCATGTTTAATATTTAAAATGTATTTTACGCGCACATTCCTACAATAAATTCGCGTAACTATATACTTTTTCTGTTCAATATTTCATTATTATTTTTAGTTTTCATAATAATATTTATTTATATTTTCATAATTTATATCATCTGTTTGTCTACGTGCTTGTACGGCATTTTTAAACGTTTCAATTTTAGCGCTTCTGTGTTCAATGTTTTCTCCTTTTTAACACTAAATATAATTAATTAATAATTAATAATAATAATAATAATTGTTTAATCTAAAATGTCTCTAATAACGCAATTTTCTTTTTTATCAACTCAGTATTACATATATATGTATATATTCATATATATATATATATATATATATATGTATGCATTTTCATGTATTGTGTTTTATTGTTTGCTTCAAACGCCGTTGGCTTGTTTTGAATTTTTCTTTGTTGTTGTTGTTGCATTTTTCGTTACGCTCACAACAAGTCGTCTAGTTGGAGGTGTGTTGTTCACTTTTGTTTGCTTTGTGTGTGTTGGTGTGTTTATGTTTTTGTCCTTTTTTTCTGTTGCAAGCTGTTGCAGCATTTGCATAGTTCTACAATTTGTTTAGTTTTTGTATTATTTGCTGCTTTCATTTTGTTGTTAAATCATAGAAATTAAATGTTCAAAACAAAAGTTGTTGTTGTTGTTGCGAGCAGTTTTCTAGTGTATGAATGTTTCTGACACATTTCTTTTCGTTTGTATTTCTTTTAGACAAATTGTTTGCTTGACTTCATCTTCAGTAGTTGTGAATAATTTTTCTATTGTTGTTGTTGTTGTTGTTTAGCATATTTGTTTGGCTTTTTTATTTGTTTGAAAATATAGGTTGCCCAAAATTCAACGCATATTTCAACTCATAATTCAACATTTGACTTATTTCTACTACACTCATGAAAATCAAACATGTTTCTTTTAAAATATTACATTACATATTTTTTTTACATTTAAAACTTTATGCTTTTTATGTTTCACATTCTTTAATTGGTTCATCATTTAGGGGTTTACTTTTGTTTTTCAAAATATTTACGCACAAATAATTCGTTTGGGTAACAATTAAAAATATGATTGCCTACTTTAAGGCGTGCAATCGCTTGACTAAGCTGCTGTGAATGGTTAGTGAGTGTTTGACAGAGTTCGTGATTTCGGATTGTTTCTCATTGTTGCAAAATTGTATTCAACATTTATAGTACTAATAGTTGTTATTGTTGTAGTTGTTGTTCTATGTATACAAATCGCTTGTTAGTTTTGTTGCAGTTGTGCTGGTTGGTGAAAAATGCGCAAATAGCTGAAAAGGGGGGGCACAAGAAGAAGTGAAAGGCGCGCTGGTTGGTGCTCGGTGAACAATGAAAATATTTGAAATTGTGAACATTTATATGTGTGTGTGTGTGTGTGTGGTTTGTGACTTATTTGGTTGGCGTCGTAGAGACCAAGAGTGGCTTTTCTAGCATTAGTTCATTTTTTATTTGTAATGTTTTTCTAATAGTTTTTAATGCAATTTTGTTAATTTTGTTTTCTTTTCTGGTATTTGTCAATGTTACAATAATTTCTAATATTGTTTTGTTAGTCTGAGACCGCATCATAAAACCTTAAAACGCATAAAACTTTATTCATAGCTTTTTTTCTAATACTTTCTTCAGCATAAATTTTCCTTTTGCTCACTTATGCCAATATCTGCTTTAAATTCAATATTAATTTCGTTTTTGAATTTTGTTCAATTTTATTGTTTGAATTTTTGTTTTTTTTTTCTCAAAACGTCACCAAGTGCTACTAAATATTTTCGTTCACGTTTTTTATTTTAGAAAAATAGTAATTTTTTTGTTCAAATGCTACGTTAATGCAGTGTTTTTCAACTGTTTATTGTGGGCGCTCTCTCTGTGTGCGGCGCTTTCATTTTAGTTGTTATTACAATTATTTTTTTATGCTAAGTTCAAGGCTTACATGGGGAAGTGTTGGAAGAGTGTTTGAGATTGTAACCAGAAACCAATAGCAGAAAGTGGAGATACGTGTGAAATGGCGTTGGCATTTTAAAAGCACCTACTATTCGTTTTGGACGTGTGATAGGTGTGGCTTTGCATTGAAGTTTTGAGATAATAGCAACTAAATACAAAAAAGTGTATTTGAATAGTTTTGTTTCATCTAAAATGCATATCTGTGCTCAATATTTATACAAAAGACTTGAAGTTTAGAGCCAGAACAATGCTTAAATAAATACAAATAAAGTTTATTGCATAGTTTTGGTTTTATTTATGCTTCCAAAATTAATTGAAAATTAGAGCAAGAACAACGCTGTGCCTTGGCGCAACTGTACAAATGTTCAATGATGTCAAGTGAAGTGAAGTCGAAAGGATCATAGAAATCATAAATCATTTAAGTCATAAAACCGAAATGATCCACGGTTCTTGTTTATAAATTATACATAATTGGGTATTAAAATGTGCAAGAACACAATATCACAAATAATTTTCAAAATTCCTTACTGTCACCTAATAGTTTGCGAAAAAATCAATCAAATAATTATTTTACTTCAACGTTTTTGTATATAATTCAACTAAAAAATTTGCATTATGAAGAGACTAATGTTGTTTCTAAAAAAATGTCTTGTTTAAAAAATATGAAACATATACATTTGTGTAAAATAATTTAGATTCATATTTAACTTTTTTCTAAAGAAATAAATGTCTTGTAATGATTTCTTCAACAGAAATAATAAACATTTTAGTTTTACTTTTTATTAACTTTACAAAAACATGAACCATGTACATTTGTGTAAAATAATTTTGATACACATTTAATTGAACAAATTAAAACGTTCCAGTAACTACAAAGTTGATAAACAAAGTTTTTGGGGAAAGCAAAATAGTGCAATAGAACAACTTAGACTTTGTTGAAAGTCATCCCATACAAATTTTATACACAAAACATATTCTTGACCCTTTCGATTCAGAGCGCCGAACATTTATTCACTTTATTCATTCACTTTATTGTAACAGCATAGTTTTCTTTAAAAAAAAAATAAATTATCAGGTGCGCGCCAAAAGATTAGCACAGAGTACGTAGTTTTGTTTTGTAATGTTTATTGAATTTCCATTCTAGCAAAAAAAACAAGGCGCCAATTTATATTTACATAATATATATGATGTACTTTTGTCTGCTTAAAAGCTAAAACTCATGTGCTTGCTTTAAATTATATAAATTTCATTGTTTAATACTAGAATTTCAAAATTTTCTTTACCAACACTAGAACTAATATTAAACAGAATTTTAAAGCAATTTTCTAACATAAAATAGAGTAGAATAGAAGAATGAGAAGAACAAAACGCCACATTATAATTTTTCAATAAATATTTACATTGATTATTGTTTGTTTTCGGCTAAATAATATGCACGCCAATTGTATTCAGTTGTTTTAAATTAACAGCAGAGGAGACATTCTTATAAAATATACACGCTAAGTATACATTAAAGAAATAGTAGGAGCATAAACAAGTAAGGAACTTTCAATGATTCAACTTTAATAACTAAGGATACGTTTAGTTTGTGGGTTGTTGTGGAAAATTATAACATGATAAGCTAAAACTTATTTAAAATGAAACCTAGTTGGGACTTGTAGGTCACATAAACTTTGGATAATCAATTGTAAAATTGTTTCATCAATAGTTACTATACAAATCAAGAACTTTGGCTGCTTCAACCGTGCAGTGTACGGTAAGTACAATGCGAATATTAAATGAAATATTCGAAATACTTAAAAAAAACAAAAAATGTTGAAAATTTCTTGAACGCGTAATCTATACTCAACAGTTAAGAGCAAAGAGTCGTGTGCTATAGCAACTAGAAGAAGGAGTTGCTGCAGTGGGATTCATAGGGAAAACGATTTTGAAGGTTTGTGTTGATATTAATGTAGAATGTAATTTGGTAACGTTCCAGCGTTAATGAAATACATTTTGAGAATATTTAACATTTTTTAAGTCAAGTCAAATGAAACATTTTTAAAGCTTCAGAGCTCTCTTAGAAGCTTTTCGTCACGTTTTAAAATCAGTTACCAAATCGTTTCAGAAAGTAATAGCAATTTTACAAAAGTATCATCTGAAAAACACCTAAAATGTTCAAGTATTTTTAACTTTAAATAGCTGACAAGATAATTTGTTAACAGATCTTAAGAAAATATGCTCATATTCGATTGTTAGTGTTTGAAAGATGTTTCCATTGAGGCCTACAAATTTGTTGCAATGACTACATATTCCTATATGTCAACTAAGATTTGTTCAACATTAGAATACAACTAAAAAGACCTGAAAAAAATAGGTAAAACAGTGAGTAGTAAGAAAACCCCACAACTCTTCGAATAACTTTAAGATGCACACAGTTTTAGGTGAATTTTGTAGCACAACAAGCTCTGTTTACTAGCGTTTAAATCTATTCATATTTGTCATCAAATTAACCCATTGACAGTTTCGATTGTTTTTGTCTACAAACATTAATAGTTATTCAGAACGTAATTGAAACACATTCGTTTACAATTTCATACTTTGACTTGAATTGCAAGCAATTCAAATACATTTGTCGCTTTGTTTTTGTATTAAATAACAATTTACAAAATTTCACAAACATGTTTCACTTTAGATGCGCTTTTTGCAACAGCACAGCATTATTCTTGCCTCTAACAACACAATTTTCAATTTATAAAATCATACAGTCGTACGAGTACAGAACGATATAGAAAATCGGAACAGCATTTGAGCCTATTAAAATGAAGAGAACAGCAATTTCTTACAATTTGTTAACAACAACACGTTCAATATGCTGTACAACAACATAAGATGAACAGAAAAAAATTTCAAAAGGAACAGCCGAGTGGGGGTGGGGTAACTAGTGGTGAATGAGTGTACGAGTAGTTTTTGTTCTTGCTTGCTTTTGTTTTCGCTTAGCGTGTGTGTGAGTGTGTGTGTGTGTGGTAGTAGAAAATGGACTAAAGGCTTGTGATTAGTGTGAGTGGTGAAGCGAATGAGCAGTGGGTGGTGTTTTTAAATATTCTTTTTTTCATTTTGTAATTTTTCGTTTTCTTGCAAAGTGCAGATTTGTTTAGTTTGTTTTGTGAGTTTTTTGTTTTGTTTTGTTTTTGGTGTAACACCAGATACAGACACAATTACAGTTAATTACTCTTTCTTATGCAATTTTTGTTTGCTGGTTTGTATGTTTGTTTGTTTGTTGGTTGTATCCTTACTTAGTTAACACTACTCTCTATATATGTAAATATAAAGCATTAAGCGTCATACATCCTTTGCGGCCGCAACGGCAACTTCAGCGGCGGCGGCGGCGGCGGCGGCGTTAACGTCAGCAGCACATTTAGGATAATCAACATCAACATAAACAACACTACCACTACGCGTCGGCGTCGATGGCCGTGTCGGCAACTATGCCGTTGTTGTTGTGGCGGCAGCTGTTGCCGTTGCTGTTGGCGCGGCCGAAGCCGTTGCGCCGACAGCGCCGGCTGAGGCGGAAACGGTATTTGCATTGGGTGCATTGTTTGCATTGCACTGTATGAGGCCACTGTGCTGTTGGTGTTGGTGTTGCTGCAGCTGCTGGTGCGCGTGAAGCTGCTGCTGCTGCTGCTGCTGGTGATGATGGTGGTGATGGTGATGATGATGATAGGGATGGTGATTATTGTTGAAATTCAAGTGCAGCGCTGGCGGGCCGGCATTGTTGCAGTTGGCGAGCGCCGCCGCCGAATCGGCTGCCGCATTGCAGGCATTGGATGAAGGAACCGCCGACGTGCAGTAGCGTGTCGTGTCGCCGAACTCGCCGCTGCTCAGATCGCCCAGTATGCCGCCGATGAGGCCACCGCCGCCACCAAACACCGCCGCGGGCGTTGTGCTCGATTTCGTCTGCGCCTCCGGCTGCGTGCAGATGGGCGGCGCCGCAGCATCGCCGTCGATTAGAGTCGCCGCTGTTGCGACGCTCTGCTGCAGCTGCTGTTGCGCCAACTGCACCGAATTGACATCCTCACCGGCCGCACCGCTACCGCCGCCGCCGCCTGCGCTGTGCGCATGTTGTTGCTGCGCTGTGTTGTGGTGTGTTGCGTTGCCGCCGCCACCACCACCACCACTACCACAGATATTGCCACCGCCACCGCTGCTGCTGTCGGCCGTCGCGCCGCTGTCGCCGGACAGCGACGCGGTGTGGCCGTCGTCGGTCAGCCGCAGCGCCACCTCCAGGTCGCGCAGCACGTCCGTCTCCTTCTCGTCGATCAGATTGAAGCGCCGATGCAGCGCCGTCAGGTGCGCAAACGTCAAATTTAAGTGGGTGTGCAATCCCAAGAGCGCAATTTCTCGGAAATGCGCCGCATAGAGATGAGCTATCACATGAAATTGCAAGCGTAGTATTTTGCGGGCAATCGATTCAAACGAACTGGGAAATTCGTTGGCATATTTGGTTGGGAATATCGACTCATCGCTGACCGTCTTCTGCGTGAAGGTCATCACGTAGTCGATGTATTGCGGGGCGGCGACGCGCGTCTTCTTGCCCTTCTCGTCGAACCATAAGTACGTTCTGCGGCCGACGCGCGCGAGTGCACATGAAAACAGAAGCAAAAATTAAATATTAAAATTTCATTTACGATTGAAGTGGCGTCGCAATAAATTGCGATTGCCAATTTATGTGATATGCACCTGTTGCCGGGACCAGTCATGTCTGGACAGCCAGATGGCGTACAAAATTCACTAATAGTTCCATAAACCAAATTTACGTGCTCGAAGAGAGCGAGTGCTGTAATGAAAGAGAATAAAAAAAATCAATTGAGGCAACACTGATGGGCACAAATTGAATGTAGGTAAAAAAAAATATCGTTATTTCTGCATTAAAATGGGTGGCCAGACAAGTAGTTCAGAGTCTTTTATGACAAATGCGAATAATAAAGCATACTTTCGGGATCTTTTTACGAGCTGTGGAGTGTGAGATGAGTTGATACAAAACCAAATTGTTCATGTTTAAAATTAAAGTTGATTTGCAGCTAGCTGAAGATTTTATGTGCATTTATGTAATTTAGATTCAGAGTATTTTGATTCAGACGTTCTTAAATATTGGCAACAAGGTCTCAAATTCTTAATGCAATTTGCGTGCCAAGAAAAAAGGATTTTCGAAGTAGAGTATTTTCGGTTGGAGCCATTTAAATGTGACTTAGTGTGTTAAAAAGTTGTATCCCTTTTCATTTGGTTTACTGGAAGCTGAGTTATTGCGTCTAAGTGACCTCCTCCAGGGTATCAATTAGGTCTTGTGACCCATTGTGTTACCACACGGTGGAGGGCGGAGAGCCTCTGAAGTGACAAAGATTGAGCAAGGAATTAATATTAACTTTGGTTTTGAACTTGGTAAAACTTTTACTCTATCCTTTTATGATTTCCAGTCAAAATTTCATGAGTATTATCTGGTATGACTTATTAATTTGAAAAGTTGTATCCCTTTCCGATTTCTAGTTAAAATTTTATGACATTTGGTTTACTGAATGCGAAATTATTGCAACTGAAGTGACAGTATTTTTACATAATTGGTACAAAAATTAACAATAAACAAAAATCTAATATTAGATTTTTGGTGAAATTTTTACTGGAACATTTCAATTGATAAACCAAGTTTTTGATGATGATTGCAGAGTTCATGAGTGGTATTTAAAACCGGTCGTGAGAACATAAATGATGATCAACATGTGAGCCAAAAGAAATCCATTATCACCGCAAGTATTCCATCAAAACTGTGCATGACCTCATCAAAGATCAGTCAAAATCTTCCTTCCTTCCAATGGAAATTTGATTTAGGCAACTCATAAACATAAATTTAATTTATTTTAAGTGAACACTTGGCTACCGAAAAAGGTCTGTACGGTTTGTTCTGCAAAAGTTGAATGATGAAAACTCATTAATAGACACTTTTGAGTAATTTTTTTACTAAAAATTGACACAGTGAAACTTTTACCTTTTTGTAAGAATGCTTTTGCCAATGAAAGGAAAGCGTTTTGAGTACTTAGAAACCAATTATATTTTTGGAAGTGTCCATGGACACAGGCACTTAGACATTTCTGTCCATTGTACCTTACAACTAATTGAAGTAGATCTGCACAGCTTCACCATACGACTGTCTATTACTGTTGACATCAAATTTTCCAGAGACTTTGCATCTTTTTTAGCTGAACCGTTGCTTTTGTAAAGCGAAAGATGTCTAATAGTTCTTTTTTCATTAGAGTTATGCAGCCTCATTGTACTCTCATTCTCAGTGACACATGTAGCAAATGGCAAATGGCATCCAAAAGACTTGTAGCGACATTAGATATGATTTAGTGTTGTATTCGGATTCTTAAAAATGGGTTCTCAATGCTAAAGAATCTCTCATTTGTTGCGGTTTAATGAAAAAATACATGAACCAAAAAATTGTGGGCCTAGAGTGGTGTTAAATGGCGTAGCATTGAGGTCAAAGTTCACAACAAAGCTGGGAAATTTGACAAATTGCTCCACAACTGCTCAGAAGTTGCTCTTAGAGGGTTAAAATCTATGACTCACCCGCACTAGTTTTCCCTACTGAACATTTCTTTCAAACATATTTATACTCTATCTCCAACCTTTAATGGGGCTCCCATACAAAATGATAGTTTTTATAAAATAGGCTCCAACTGATAGCAGTTGGTTGCCTCTAGATGAATAAAATTTAAAACCGACACTCATTTATTTTCTTTTCCAAATATTCCTACCAGTTATCGCCAAGTTTTAAGGGGTCTGCAATACAAAACTTTTTCTATGGAATTGGCTGCCCACTTGTAAATGTAGTAGTTAAGTAATCTAGGAACCATCGTATCTTGGAATCTACTGAACCGATTTGAATGATTTGTTCAACGATCGACAACATTCTGGGGCACAAAAAATACAAAATTAATTAAGGTTCAGAAATTCACCACCAGAGTGCGTCCCCCATACAATCGGAGTTGTGAGGTTGTTAATTTTTGGGTTTCTACGAAAATGTATTGTTGAAACCCCATTATGAATATAATTGTAATTTTAAATGAGGTTAGGTTAGATTAGGTTCAGAGGGCGTGTACGGAAAACGCGTACTTTTATTCTAAGGCATCATTGCCTATTGTGAGTGCCCTCTATGACTGCTAGGAGGTGGAACATTGCTCTAACTGGTGTTACTGTAAAAAGTCAAGGCCCGACATACTAAAGAAAATCAGAACGAACAATCCAAAACACTCATTCAATCATGGTACAGCGAATGGCCTACAATTGGCAGCTCTTGACATCAGTTTTACCAGAGACTTTGGAACTTTGTTAGCCGGTTCATTGCTTTCGTAAAGCAAAGATTCTAAGCTCGTCTATTATAAGAGTCAACTTGTCAAAGCACATGACATGTCATGGAACGTTCAAAAGTTCACTAGTATGTAAAGTGAGCAGAAGTCACATGTAGCACATGGCCGAGGCACATCCCTCAAACATTCTAAAAGACTTGTACCGAAATAAATCAGCTGACAATCTGATCTCATTCAACATGCTTTAAGACAAAGGAAATTGTTATATTGAGTCTAAAGGGAACTATTTGGAATAACATGAATTTGATTTGTCAAAAAATTTATGATTTTTAAAAGTAAACATACAATTTTAAACTCATTCCCTACGCGATTGATTTACGAAAATCTCACCCGATGTTGTCAAATGACTTTGGCAAAGACTTGGTTGTGGAAAAATTGCTAGAGCATATTTTATACAATACAACTCAGTATATAATAACAATAAAGATTGTGTACGATAAAATATACAAAACATAACGCAAATTGACTTGCCAACTAAAACAAAATGAAAGTCGAAATTCAGCTGATGAGCTAATAAACATACATTAAAGGAGTAAATATGTGCGACTAGTTGTGTGTGAATTGACATTAAGGCAAACCAGTGCTATTTAAAGTTGCAAAAGTCAGCCCGAATGACAGAATTTGAGTTGGTAATTTTGTAAAAATAACAACAAAATAATATCATCAATAGCAACAAAAAATCAACTAATGAAAAGGTTATTTTTGGCAAAATTTGTGTACAGCTGCTTGTAAGCAGATAACAAAAACAATAGCAACACAATTGCTTACAAAAGTTGAATAATAACATTGACAAGCTATCACTGGGCGCCCGCATTGTGTGTGTGAACGAGCGTGTAAGACGCGCACGAGACAAGACAAGACAACATGACATCATACATGTATGTAAGCTCAACGCTCACACGCACATTGGACGCACTCGATGAGTGATGAGCTGGTCACCGAAATAACCCAAACATGATGTAACTAATGTCGGGAGATTTTCTAGTCAATATTTGATGAAGGTGCCTAATGTGCCGCGATTACTGTTGCCTCAAATTCTGTGGAATGTGCTCAAAAGATGCGATTTTATTGGTGAATATTGTTGAAAGAGTTGAAAGAACATTTTGGTATATACTTACTGTGTGATGCCAGCCATTCGTTATAGTCCAAGCCAGCTGGAAGATCAACTAAGGCTTTGAGATCGGCTTCAGGTAGTTTACGTTCTAAGACGCTCTCCTCCAAATATAGTTTGGTATCTGTTGAATTCTGATCGCCATCGCGTTCTTTGCGACGCGCTTTTCTGCAATGAACAAAACGAGAGAAGAAAACAATTAGTAAAGTGTTGATTTGACTTGAAAAATTACGCAAGATTGCTCGAGTTGTGTGTGAGGGGAACAGATACAACTAAAACTAATTTATATATGTTGTATATAGCATGTAAGTTGTACAGAAAGTTGCAACAGTTGGTACAAATACCAATCAAGTGAAAACGTCTGACTACGACGACGCAAATTTTATAGCAACAATGCCGATAAGCGGCGGTTGTGCTTAGCCGTTTGCAGTTGCTTTGAAAGATTTATGAACAACACCAACAACAACTACATGAGCGACAATCGCACAAGCAGTAAAGGGGGCCCATACTATACTCGCATAGTTGTTGCAAACTATTTGCTTTGGATTTCATGTTTGTATTGGTTTTAATAACGTTTATTGATTAGTAGAAATGCATTCGCATGTACAGCAGGAAACGTCGCGCAGTTGCAGTGCAGGTGTTGACGTTCCGATGCCGTCAAAACGGCCGCAGACGCCATGCAAAACCTTCACCTTCACTTTTGAACCTGTCAGCGCCCAACTTCAAACAACACACATTTGCGCCATTGGCTCCGACTCACTCACCCCGCTACACATAGAAATATATCCACCGAGTCCTGTGCATACTTGTAGAGGGTGCCTAATGTTTCACCAATTTTTGCTGGTAACTCGGTAACTTGCCACATAAAACGCACCGTCTTCCACAGACATCTAAATACAAAGGCGCTGCCGCTGTTGTTGTTGTGGCTGCTCGTTGCAGCTTTATTGTTGGCTGTCTTTACTGTTGTTGTTGTTGTTGATGATATTGTCGCTGTTATGTTTGAGGTTGATGCTTTTCTACTATTGACCGAATAGTAAGCAGAACTAAAGCTGGAATTGTACGACGGTGGATCGCTGTTCGGTGCAGCGTTTGTGGCAATGCTGACAGTGCTGGCGCTAAGAACTGACGCTGATTCGATTTTAACGGTGTCATCAGTGTTGCAGGGTGTGGCAATTGTTGCCGTTTGCATTTGGACTTTGTGCACTGGGTAATTGATTTGGGTTTTTGTTGGCAAAACAAATTTCTTATTTGTTAATGGATTTGGCAAAAGGCTTTGGCAATAAATTTTCCTTTCAACATTTAATAAATTTTTGGTATGTTATCTGCAAGTTCAATGTGTGTGTGCGACGACAATTTTTATTATTAGCCCCAAAAAATATATATACACGAGTATATATTCACTACACTGGCCACAATGACAACTGCCCTAAGACTTTTTTCGATGTTTTGTATAGTTTGGTTTTTTAGTTTTTGCACATTTTCACTACTCAACTGCGGGAAAACGTGTGCTCTCTTGCTGGCCGCCGACGCTGGTGTCAGCGCCGCAACGCAACGCAACTACAAAGCAGTCAACAATCTTATCGCAATCATAAAATGTCAACGTTTCGGCGCACATTGGCGACACTACTGGCGGAATGACACTGCTTTTTGGCTGTCGGTTGGTTCAGTTGGGTAGGTTGGGCTGTTGGCCGTAGACTGATGGGCTGAGGTCTACAGCGACGCTGTTAGACTCCACATACGAAATTTTCGACCAACACTTGGGTTAGCGAATGCAAAAAGTTGTGGGGTGGTGGGTTGGTGCTGTTTGATATGCGATATTTGCGGTGAGGTGAAATTATTTTGCGAGTAACTCCCCGAAATCTTTTGCCAAACGCTACATTGCGTCGACTAGTGACGAGGTCTGACTGTTGATAGCAGAGAGCCAAAATAATTATTATGCATATTTATGGATATAAAAAAATTGCCCTAATTTAAGACATTTCTAAAAATATTGCTTTATAATAATTATTCCCAGTAAGAAATTTTTTTACGTGACCTATAACTATTATCATGTAATAAATATTTTTGAGTTGCAAAAGAACTAACTCTTAAATGCCGATGTTTTTGTAATGAAATAAATAAATAAATAAATAAATAAATAAATAATTATTATTTTGGGATTTTTTTAAATTTTATTTATTTATTTATTATTTTGAAAAACAATTTTTTTTACGTTGAATTACCACATTTTTGGTATGATTTGATTTTTAATTGTTTCAAATTGACAAACGAAAATTAACTGCAGAAAACCAATTTCCACCAACAACTAAACAATTAAAAATCAATTCATACTCAAAATGTGGTAAGGCAACGAAAAAGAAAAATTCTTTCATAAAAGTTATGAAGCAAGGTAAAAAAATTTTCTCAAAATAATAGTTATTGGTAATGTAAATAAAAAAGTCATAAATAAAAGTTATGAAGCAACGTAAAAAAAATCGCAAAATAATATTTATCGAGAACGAAAAACAAATGTTTTTCTCATAACAGTTTTTACGCAACGTAAAAATTAATTATCGCAAATATTAAAAATAATTAACAAAAAAAATTAATGTTGCATTGTAATAGTAACATTGCAATTATTTTCTTAAAAAACTTATGATAGTTAAGTCCCTTCTTGATAGTAATTGTCAGCCCTAAAGTGTGCTACACTAAGGACGGCTTGAGTGAAATTTATGAATTAAAACAAAAAAATATGATTTCGAAATTCAAAGTTTAATATAAGTTTTCAAAAGTTTTCACTGGATTTTTGAAAAATTTATTTTAGATTGAGATTTTTTTAGGGAATTATGAGCACTAAAAACTTCTTAATTGACTTTTTTATATAAGTTGTAATAAATTAAAATTCCATTATTTTTTCAATAGGTGGCTTTGCTACTGCGTATCTCGCTTTGTGTAAGTGCAATCGGGGTTTTCTAGATGACATTAAAAATACAAAATTTGGTACTAACAAAACTTTTCATTTTTGTAATTGCTTTACTCGGTTTTGCTTGAGCGTGCATCAAAATTTTAAAAATATATCTATTACTTTTTTTATAGACGGCTTCAGTAATTTGTTTCTAGCACTGTAAAAGTGCAATCGAGTTACGCTAAAAGATGTTTGAAAGATAAGATTTCCTACTCAAAAAACTTCTCAGACAATTTTGTAATTGCTCGGTTTTGTTTGAGCACGCGTCAAAGTTGTAAAAAGAAATCTATTACTTTTCTAATAGATGGCTTCAGTAATTTATTTCTAGCACTGTAAAAGTGCAATCGAGTTACGTTAGAAGGTGTTTGAAAGATAATATTTCCTACTAAAAAAAAAACTTCTCATACAGTTTTTTGATTGCTTGACTCAGTTTTGTCAATCAATCAAGCACCTGTCCATCACTACAGGAACGGTGGCTTCAAAATCTTGGGGCCAGGCTCATCGATGGACTGTGCTGATGCTGATGCACTACACAATTTTCTCGCCAAGATCTAATGGTTTCCAATCTACCGGGAACCCAGCAGATAGCAAAAGGTACCAAATTCTAAAATGAAAGCAACCACAATGGAGCCAACAGGGTCTTTAAGTGGAAGTGCATGCCGCATAATACTCATCTATCATAATCTAACCGGTGACAGTCAATCACGGCGAAATTTTTAGTTTCGTTGATTCCGTTCTCTTAATTTTGATATCAAAGATACACCAGAATCGTCGGTAGTAGAAAACAATGACCCAGTCAGGATTGAGGATTAGGAAGGTGTTCGCTGTGTTTAGTGGGGTTGAAAGGGAATTATCTATTTTGAGTTGCTTCCCTACGTCCAAATACGGAACTGTACTGTCAACAATTAGATCGCGCAGAAGCGGTCAGCTTTGACCAATGGGAGAGGCATTGGGTTCCATCAGGACAATGCCAGGCCACAAAAACATCGATAGTGATTCGCTAAAAGCTCCGAGAGTTGGGTTGGCATTATTTAATTAAATTTCATTTGAAGCTATTTTAAATTTTTTTAAATTAATTTTAAAATTGTTAATGTAAAACGCGAGAACATTTAACAAAGTTCAAAGTTCAAACCATGTAATGAATTTTTAAACTTTAATTGGATACGAATTTATGAATATTTCGATTTTAATGGAATTAAGCGGAAGTTTTAATTTTTGTTTTATGTTATTTTACGAATTGTTTTTATGAATTTCAATTTTTTTAAGATGTGCGAACTTTTTTTGAAATCCAGCTTTTTGTAAACTTGTAATGAAGTTTTAAACATAAAATTGATATGAATTCATAATATTTCGTTTTTAATTGAATTAGGCGGGCTTGTAATTTTTTAAAGTTATTTAATGAATTTGTTTTATTGATTTTTAAATTTTTAATGGAGTTTTAAATATTAAATTTAATTAAATGAATTAAATTTATGAATATTCCGTTTTTAATGGAATTCAACGGAATTTTTATTGTTTTTAATTGTTTTGAATTTAATTTAAATAATTTTTAATTAATTAATTAATTAATTTAATTAATTTAATTGAATTTAATTGTTTTAAATTTTTTATAAATTTGTATTTATTTATTTATTTTTATTTTATTATTTGTTTCATTTTTTATGTAATACTAAACGGTAAATTAATTTTTAACATTTGTTTTTAATAAAAACTCCGAGAACATTTAATGAAATGAAAAATTTTTTATGAATTCATAAATATTTCGTTTGAAATGGAAATATGTGAACTAAATTAATGAAAATAAATTAAATCGATTTTTAAACTTTAAATGGATAAGAATTTATGAATATTTTGTTTTTAATAGAATTAACGGAATTAGATATTTCGATTTTTTAAAGGTATATTAACACTTTTTATAATTTAAATTTGTTATGTAAAATGTAAGAACATTTAATAAAATTTAACCTTTCTTTTTTGTATTTTTAATGGAATTTTTAAACTTGAACAATTTTTTTAATTCATTAAATACTTTCAGAATATTGGTTTAAAAATTTTAAAATTCGGTTGAAGGTTTGAACGAACAACGACATTTGCCATCAACAGCGATTAGCGCAATTTTCATTATCGTTCTCGCCATTACCACCGACAATGGCCACAACAAATCGACGTTTCGCTCACAGTCAAACAATTTTGTTTTTAACAAATTTGAGGTTTTTTTATCATATCAGCAAATTGTTGTTTTGGGTTTTCGTTTAGGTTTAGCTAAAAGTGGTAAACAAAAAATTTATATACAAATTTAGAACGCAAGATTTTTTTGCTTCCACTGGGAACGGCATAAAAAAGTGGTTTCGGCGCGAAAGTTTAAATAGGAAATGCGCATTTTTTGTGGCCACTCGGCGTTTTTGAATGCAAGAAAAAAGTTAATGATATGAAATGAAATGAATGAAAGAACTGACGCACAGTTGGCCGCGCCCGAGACCTTGAAAATAATGCGAGGGCAAAGCGTGGCCAACGCCGGGCCCAGCCGCGGCAACAGCGCGGTTCAAGGCAACTCTGAGCGTTGGCGGGGGCGTGCGGAATTTGCGTGACAGTCAAATGGGCAACGAATCAACGTAGCGTGTTGACAATATTCAGCAGATAAGAAAATGGCGTGTTTCTGGTTAGGTTTGCTTTGTTTTTGGTTTGCTACGTTTTGGTGGCAAACGTTTTGGATTTCGGGAATTTTGTTGGTCGCTTTTTTTATCTAAACAAAACGTTAGGCATGTAGAAAAAGAAAACAATGCTAAAAACCCATGTTTGTGCGAGTGTGTGAGTGCGTAAATTATTATCGCAAAAGCGCTGCTGCTACTTATGTGCCGCGGGGTTATGGCTTTGGCGGTTGGAGGTGCGATAAAGCGTGTGGAACAGCTTAGAAGGCTTGAACTAAGCAAACACCTGGACGTCAGCGACGAGAAAAAAAAATAAAAAAAAGAAGTAAAAACGCAAAAAATCAGAAAAGCGCAAAATTAAATAACTCGCAAAAACGTTTGCAGCCAGTTGCTGTGAAAAAAAAACCAGCGAGAAAGGGCTGGCAATGAGGAGTCGAGAGAGAGACAGAGAGGGCAACAAAATATGAACAGCAGCGCAACAGCAGAAAGCTGAAAGCATGTAATGCTGTAATTATGTGTCGGGATAAACCGGCGGTGTGCGTAACGCGTTGCGATGTGGGCGTCAGAGATAACTCTGACCTGACATATGCCAAGCGCCAGAAACGTGCGCACGCACACACACACACACACACACACTTAAAACAGACAGAGTCCACAATCAGTCAGTCAAAGAGGCAGGCAGCCAAAGACCAAAGGTGAATAACAAATGAATGTCAATTTTATGGCAATTGATGGTGGCGGCAGCAGACATTCACGCTTCACAATTGTTGAGCATTGTTGTTTGCACTTTTGGCGTCGCCAGCCAACACACGAACAACATAAAATAAATATAAATATAAATTAATAAAAAAAAAACACAGTTAAGGGAGCTAACTGGGCTTGTAAATGTCAAAAGCTACGAAACTCTGCATACATTTTCGTCATTGCAAAACTTTATGAAGTGCTGGCAATTCTGACATTCATTTTGTGTGCACATTATTTGTAGGGTTGCAAGTGAAAGTGGATTCAGTTGAAGTATGATTGCATGTGTGTATTGTAGTTTAAAGGGAAATGTTTTATAAATAATTTAATACAGATGGCCTGGTGACATCATGCATGACATCAGTATTTATATGGATGGAACTTTGAAATTTTTTCGGAAGAACGAAATCTAACTTGGATCCCAGCATCCACATTGTACATTGATATAACTAGTCTGCCACTCGAGAGTAACCGAAATCTTTTTAAAAGAACTAAATCCATCTTGGATTCCAGCATCGAGAAAAACGGTAGTTATTCTGCCAAAAGAACTAAATCTATCTTGGATCCAGCATCGAGAACAGTGGTAGTCATTCTGTCACTCATGAGTAGCAGAAATCTTTTCAAAAGAACTAAATCCATCTTGAATTCTAGCATCGAGAAAAAAGGTAGTCATTCTGCCAAAAGAACTAAATCTATCTTGGATCCAGCATCGAGAAATCTTTTCAAAAGAACTAAATCCATCTTGGATTCCAGCATTGAGAAAAACGACAGTCATTCTGCCAAAAGAACTAAATCTATCTTGGATCCAGCATCGAGAACAGTGTTAGTCATTCTGTCACTCGTGAGTAGCCGAAATCTTTTTAAAAGAACTTAATCTAACTTGGATCCAGCATTGAGTACATTGATATAACTAGTCTGTCACTCGCGAGTAGCAGAAATCTTTTCAAAAGAACTAAATCCATCTTGAATTCTAGCATCGAGAAAAAAGGTAGTCATTCTGCCAAAAGAACTAAATCTATCTTAAATCCAGCATCGAAAACAGTGGTAGTCATTCTGCTAGTTGCAAGAAGCCAAAATTTGTTAAAAAAAACTAAATCTATCTTAGATCTAGCATCGAGTGGTAGTCATTCTGCTACTCCGAGTACGGGCACGAATATCTAAATGATCACCACTGATCTAGAAGGATACGTTTCTGTATATGAAACAAAAATGTTTGGATTGACTCATGCACTGGACAACCTTATTGACTGTTTAGTGTCTCAAGTGTCTCCATCGCTGAACTGTCAGTGAATTAAGTTCTGAGCTCTAAAGTGACCCTGCATCCACAAACTCAACAGATGTGCCCGAGAAAACAAAGTCACTCTGTGAGTTAGAGGACAAGTTGGGACAAATGAAATTGAACTTTCAGACAAACCAGTCAAGACTGGGCCATCTGATTTGGCTGGACTTGGTTGGACTTCTGTGAACCTGAACTAAGAAGTGTATGAAGTAATTGCAAGGTCGAAAGTCTGGTCGACAATAGGTTAGGTTATGGAAGGGGTGTGTTGGAGACCCTTTTGGGTCTATTCTGATTCTTTTGATTTTAGAAATTCGCTGTCCTTCCCTATCTGTTAAGTTCCCTGTAGATCTAGACGGCATCTTTTGGGAACCATTTGGTCTTGGCGATGAAATTATGTAAATCAGTAATCAATGCATCACCTATTTGTGCAAATCTATCGAAGAACCTGGCCTCAAGAGCTCAGAGCTGTCGTTCCTGTAGTGATGGACCAAATGGTCGACAATACAATAATCTCAAAACATCGCAAAAGGTCAATTGGGTCAACCAAATGTAGACAAGCTTGATTGGCATTAAACAAATATTTCCCACTGAAGCCAAGAAGATTCTTAGTTTAATTTAGAGAATTTTGAGATGACTGATTGGACTTATTAGGGGTAAGGGAACTTCAGAAGACACCTCCTAGTACTGCTCACCTCCTAGTACTGCTCAAACTTGCTTCTCTTACCCTTCCCCATGGGCATAGTTCTTGTACAATGGTCCAAATGAACTGATTGCTATGGAAGGCTTGTCATTATCCTCACCATGCTTAGAGAAGAACGACACAGTTAATTCATAGTGAGTCAGCGCTTGTCGTTGGTGAGTAGAAAGTGGCAATCAGGGAAGACAACGTCTTTGGAGCATTAAAAACAAGAGCCTATTGGAGATAATGCGTGACATGGGCAATAGAATGAAGGCCAATATTTACGGCCGATCTTCGTATAACTTAACAAAAACAGACGAAACGAGTAACCTAATAGTTGAACTCGTCGTTGGTGAATGGAAAGTCGCAATTAGGGAAGAGAAGGTCTTCGGTCTATTAATCGCAAGAGCCAACAGAGTGAAGAATGGCCGTCTTTCTAAACTCAAACCCAACTAAACCCAAAAAGACGGACACAAAAACGAACCAAAAGTTGGACTTGTCGTTGATGAATAGAAACTAGCAACCGGGAAGCGGATAGCCTTTGAACAACTTATCACAAAAGCCTACTCGAGATTACACGTAATATAGGCAACCGAGTGAAGACAAATAATTATGGTCGTCTTTCTAAACCCTCACCCAACTAAACCCAAAAAACGGAGACGAAAAGGAACCTAATAGTTGGACCGTTGCGGCGAATTTCGCCAAAAGCTAAGAGAACGTGACTTTAGCCACTAAGAAACTGGCATGTTTGGCTTTAGGTTACAGAAGAGGTGTGGGCGACATGCACTTCTACTCGGAGACCCTGTTGGGTGCATTGTGAATCAATTCACTGTTTTAGATACATATTTTAGATGTTTGGCTTTAGTTCTGTTTACACTCTATCAAGAGAAGTCTAAACTTTAAACTGCAGTTTTTGATAAAAGTATCCTTAATGAGAGAAAATCCTTATAAATATCAAAGGTTAGATTTAGTTCTGTTTACAGTCTATAAGAAAAAAATTTAAGCTTTAAACTGAGTTGAAAATCCTCATAAATATCATAGAATACGGGTTCTATGAAGACATCAACCTACGGCAAACAAAATGTTAAAAACCTAAGATTTATGATCCTAAAATGCAGAAAAGAACCAAACAATCTATAAATCTAATCAATAAATCTTATCAATAATTCGAAACTTTTATTTAGAACTGAGTGCTGTAAATATTTTCTTCTTTTAACTTAAAAAAAAAACAATGGAATAGAAATCTCTGAGTCGTAAAAGAGCTCAAAATACTTTAACTTCCAGTTGATTACTCATAAACAAATCTTTTCAAATACTTTTCACACAACTTAAAATAGCATTCAACAAACAAATTAGTGACATTTGAGTGACATTATTTTTGCAGCGAAAGCCAAATTTGTGGCATAACTCTAAACTAGATTGACAGAATTCGTGAAAATCATAAATTTTAATTGTTTATGGCACCATTCATTAGCGGCATTCCGTAGTGAATCGGCTCGCAGGTCCATTTTCGACGTTCGAGTGTTGGCTTTGCCGCGCAAATTGACATATCCAATTCGGCTGTCAGTGAAGCGCACATAATCGGCAAATTAGCGTAAACAACAGCGACTAGAATTGTGCGCATTGTGCGAACGAATCTGTTTACGTTTGGGCGCGAACCACACAAACAGATTTGGCGCAAAAATGTCAAACGCTGTGAAATTATAAAAGAAAAAAATCAACACCATTTTTTCACGATACTATAAACAATAAATGTTCAAATGTCAATAAGCAGGAAAAAAAATGAATGAACGTACAAAAGTTTATGGAACTGATAGAATAAGTTTAATGGAAACAAAGAAAACCAAACAGAAAAAAAACACGAACAAGACGAAAGATTTGCGTGCACACGATCAACACGGATCGATTAGTCGATGTGCGAAACCAAATGTGAAGTAAAAAAAAAAATTTTCAATTTTGAATTCACTGAATTCGGTTTGGTTGTGCCGTTGCACATAAAAGCTGTTTTTCGTTGAAAGTGTTTTTTTGTGGTTGGAGCTTGGAAAATAAAAATTTTTGGGAAAAGACAGAAAATCATTCAAGATAAAACAAAAAACCAAAAATTGAAAAACGACAGCGCCACCAAAACAGCAGACAACAAATAATAAATGCCAACGATGGCAGCGTTGGGCAATCGGAACAAAAATTCAGCAGCGACGCAAGAAATAAACGCAACATTCAGCGCAATGAGTGCAACAGGCACTTGGAATTATAACAACAACAACAACAATACGATGAAGTAGGCAATAGTCATAGCAGCAACAGAGCAACCAACTATTAACCGCTTCGAACGGCAACGCGAGAGAACATACAGCATACATACAGCAATTTGAGGTTATTTTCGGGACCCAATGGGCCATGAATATTTATTAGTCACAAGTATTCCCTAAACAGTGGCATGACAAGAACTTTGCCAACAACAACAACAACAATAGCAGCAGAAACCATAGGAAAGCCAAAAATACAAACATTGAACAACAACACAACACAAAAGTGTATTACAAAATAATAGCAAATAGAGATAAGCAAAAATTGCGTAGGTATAACAGTGGCACAGTGGTCTTCGTAGGGTAAAAAAGTCGTTTTTTAATTATTGCATGAACTATGAATTTTTCAATATTAAAAATCCTTTGCATGAATTATGAATTTTTCAATTTTACAAATCCTTTCATGAAATGTAAAAGTCAAATGGCGTGAATCGATTATAAAATGTCAACATTTGGCTGTGTGTCTAAATTTCGTCAGATCCAAGAGATGGATAAACACCTTCCCCTTCTGATTGAAATGTGTGTTATGGCACATGTTGAAAAAAAACAAAACAGTGTTGCCTACACATTCTCAATGCCGGCCTCGATAGTACAGCAGGTAGCTTGCTGGCTTCTTATACCAGAGGCCCTCGTCTACTTCTATCCCAAACAAAACCTCCAACTGTGAAAGAAAATTGCCACAAAAAAAACGTCGTTCGGATTCGGCGTTAAACTGTAAGTCCCTCCGTCCTCTTCCCAATTCGTTTGAAATGTGTGTTGTAACACAAGTTGAAAAAAAACAGTGTTGCATACACATTCTCAAACTGTTAGATTTTGTGGCAGCACAGCGGGTCCTTGGGTATAGAAGTGACCCCACCTTTCCTTAGTGATGGTCTAAAGATTTTCAATAATTAGGCATGAAAATTTTAAACCCACACCACTGTGCCAATGACTCCAATTGATAGCGACGCTTCAGTGCACATTCGCGTTGCATATGTAAAGCGGCACCCACACAGACTTCTTTCGGTGTGGAATGATAGACAAATTAAAAGCTTTTAGCTGCTGCCGTGGCTGTTACAACTGCTCACACATTCATACATATATACACTGCACTGACTGTCACAGCACAGCGAGCGAGCGCCATAATGCGGGCTCCGCGACAAATGAGCCTTATCAGTTCTATACGTGTGTGTGTGTGAGTGTGTGTGTGGGGCGCTGACTTACAACAGGCCGCATATGGCCTATTCTGGATTTTGTTCGCTCCATTTTGTTATTTGTCAAAGGTAAATATTTTACATGTAAAGTGCAACACATACACAGGCAAATGTCTTTATGTGATATGTGAACAACACACAAATGCATGTGCATGTGTCTGTGAGATATATGTATGTGTATGTAAGTGGCATGATGTCATGCCAAAGATTGTCTAAGGACGAATATCATTTATGCCAAAGAGTAGTGGCAAAGTGTGCACCTTTTTCCACTTCTGATTGGCAGCTCAAGGACCTGGCTGTCACAAACAAACACAGACACACATACACATGAGTGTGTTTACATATGTGAAAGAAATTATGAGAAAAGGAGTAAAACGTGTCATGCACGCAAGGTCACCAAGGCTGGGTTGGGGTTGTCGATAAATTCAATCAGGCAAGACACACACATACATACATATTTGAGCCAAGCCAAGGATGTGAAGCAAACTAAATTGGCATTGCATTAAATTTGCAACTTAAGGTTCGTGGCACTTAAGGACAGCTTTGGTAGTTTCTTGTGCATACTGTTTTTTTTTTTTTAATTTCTGCTTAAAGGGGTGTTCCCGGGTAGAAGTTTGAAAAAATCGATTTTTTTTTTTGCGTTTTATTGTACCTTATACTATATACTATCACCCCCCAAAGTCGTTTTTCAATCCGCAAACTCAGTACCCACTTTTTTGCATGTTAATTGAAGTAATCTCAGCTCTTTTTGCTCCGCTGATACATTGCGCATACCTTGAAAGTACGCGTTTCTCGAAACCACATTTTTTGTACTGGCCGATAACTTTTCTCAGCAACTATGAGAGGTATCGACTTGAAATTTTGGGAAAATGTTCTAGATAGTTTTCATTGGATGCTAAACCAAAGTTTTCATCAAAAAATTATTGTTAAATATATTTTCAAGCACTCTAAAGGTAAAAAAAGGTGGCAAAACTGGACAATTTTTTTTCATATGGCCGCCATTTTGTTTCTAATCAACATTTTGACTAAAACTGTGGTTTAGCATCCGCGGAATTTATTGCAGATTAATAATTGCATACCCATTTCTGTTTCAGACTACTGGTTCCCGAAATTTCTTATCGGCCAGCAGTGAAAATCAGCGTGACAAGGTCACATTGACCACTGAAAATTTGTACTTAGAAAATAAAATTTTTTGACACAAATATGAGTTTCTGTTCTCCAAATAATAAGGAACAACAAGCAAAAAACCAGAATATTGCATGTTGCCTTGTAGCTCCAAAATAATTTTTTTGAAAAACAGCCTAAAATCGGCATTCTAGACGGGAACACTCCCTTAAGTGCACAACATGCAAACTGTATTCGTAATCAAATTAAACCTTATTAGCAACTAAACTCTAATTATAAAATGTTAATTTAGTCATTAGGTAAATTTCGAAAAGAAGAAGAAGTAGAGTCAGTAGTTCATTAACAAAGCTGAATGCCAAGTCAAGTGACTAAAAACACTTAAAAGTTGTTGTTGTAGTGAAAATTTCATTGAGAAATATAGAAAAAGGAGCGTGTGGGTAAATAAAATTTTAAGTCTGCAACAGCTTTTCAACAATTTGAAGCAACTTATTGCAGTTTTTAAGACGTCCGAGGTTGTTGTGGCTTCAAGGATATTCAAAAAAAAGTTTGGTTGTTCGAAACTTGGGTCAAGTAGCCAATGAGTTAAGTGGCAGTAGATAAGAACAAAGTGACCAAAAGGCATTGAGATGGCGAAAATGGTACAGCAGAATAAACTTAAATAAAAGCAAAGAAAATTAATGAAAATAGAGAGAGAAATTCGTTTAGTTGAAAGAAAATTTTGAGGGGAAACTAACGATTTTCCATACCACTCAGTTATTGAAACTGATTGTCTTGTGCCTTAAGGAGAAAGCCGTAGAAAGATTAGAAAAAATTGTGAAAAATATTAAAAGTGTTAACAGAACTATGAAAAAATAAATAACAAAAAAATATAATAGCTCAGTGCATTGGATCACAAGCCAGAGAATCAAGAGTTCGAAAGCCAATTCAGGCCTATCAGAAACAAAAAATTAAAGTTTTTCTTCAGTTTCTCAGCAAACAATGGCAAATCTATGAGAGTTCAAAAGATGATTATTAAAAGTTTGTCAACTTCACTTTACCTTGAAGCAATATTTCAAAAATTAAGAAAAATCAAACTATTTTTTTTTGTAAATACAAAATTTCGCTCAAATGACTACAGCTTTCGAACAATATTTTATAAAAAAGCTTAATATTTTTTTGTAAAAAGGGAACTCTAGCGATCTGAAAATGATCCTAACTTGTAGTAATAAATCTCAAGAGTTTTCCTATACTCAAAATCTACCAAAAATTGGCGTAAACTTTGAGACATTGAGAGACTACGTAAACTACAAGACTACGAACCATTGAGATGGCCGTAGCTACCAAACAAGGGGCTTCAGCAACCTAAAAACAACAATATTTCTTCAGTCTCTTAGCAGAGAATGGCATATCTCTGAAAGTTGTACATTTAGTTAGGAAAAGCCTGCAATTTTGAGTTTATCTGTGATCAACAAATTAAATTTTATTTAATTAATCGTAGTACCTTAAAATTTATAATACTTATGTTCTGTAAAAAATAATAATCGCTCTAATGGCTGCAGTTTCCAAACTACTAAGAGCTTTATCGATCTAAGAGTGATCATAACTTTTAACAAATTTCACAAATTATACTCAAAATCCAACAGAAACTTGTGCCACGGGAGATAATCATTGAATACTATTTATAGAACTCGTCTGACTTGCTTAGGAGCGTTGACCATTTCAGGGCTCAAACAGGTTCCGAGGCAAGGCATGAAACCTCCTTGAAATTTCCCTTAACAGATCTCTACTTCAATCACAACTAAACGGAACTCTGACTGGCATTGCTAAGGATGCAATAAGGTTTATGAGGGGCCTTATTGATAGCTATTATAACTTAATCTAATCTAAACTGATTAACGGTTCCAGTGACCTAATGGCTTTTGTTTAATAATAAAACTCACGTTTTCCAAAGTTGTGCTTAAAATCCACCAGAAGTTTGCTCTGATTACGAGAGATAATCATTTAAATGGCTGTAGAACTCAAACTGGTGGTTCTAGGGATCTGAAACTTGTACTAACTTGTAACAGATAACCCACAATGGTTCCAAAGCTGTGCTCAAAATCCAATAAAAAATTTCCAAACACCAAAAAATCGATATATTTACTCGCAAAACTAGGGGCCAAATGTAGTAAAACTGCGTTTTTAGTTTTTCTCTCTGACGTCAGGATTTTTTTAAAAGGACTTTGAAATTTGAAGTACATGTTTATTTCAAAAAATTATTTTAAAAATTGGGCGCACTGTAGAATAACAATATGAGTATCAAATGAAAGAGAAAAATCCTTACAATCTTAGAAAATTTAATGTTTTGGAGCAAAGAGACGAAGAGGTATCGAAAATGTCCTTTTAAAACTTTATCCTGGAATATCATTGGAAATTTTTAAAAGTTTTTTTTTTAATAATTCTTAAGGACTAATATGTACATTACGCACATTCTCGAATTTCGTCTTTCTAACTTTATTAGTTTCGGATATAAAAAACTTAATACTTCTCTTTTGAAATAAACATATCCTTGAAATTTTAAAGTCCTTTTAAAAAAAAATTCTGATGTCAGAGAGAAAAACTAAAAACGCAGTTTTACTACATTTGGCCCCTAGTTTTGCAAGTATATAGATTTTTTCGTGTGAAAAATTTGTTGTTGCATGGTGTAATCATTGAAATGGCTGTAGGACCCAAACTGCCGATTCTGGCGATTTGAAACTGGTACTAACTGGTAAAAAAGCTCAGAAGTTTTCTGAAGTTTTGTTTTAAATTAACCAGAAATTCGCTTGGATTATGAGAGATAATCATTGAAGTGGCTGTAGCACCCAAACTGCCGATTCTAGCGATTTGAAACTGGTATTAACTTGTAAAAAAGCTCGAAATTATCTCGAACTAGGGGCTTCAGCAACCTTAAAGTTATCCTAACCTCTAATAAATCTCACGAGTTATCTTCAAAAACTTAAAACCCATTTAAAAGTCTACAAAACTGTAGTTAGAATAAGTAAGAAATGCCAAAGAATATTTCAGTCTATACTATAGACTGAAATAGACTCTATAGGCAACTTGTCTCATACACCATGAAACTGCATCAAATGGCAGTTCGACATGGCATGCGACAGAGGTTCACTAATAGCGAGGCACTGTAAAAAAGCAATATTTCAAAGTAAGTAGTAACATTTAATCAATGGAGCTGGACTTCTAAAGCGCTTTGCACAAGCGCCAACGACACAATCAATGTAATTCATTTGCAGCAAAACACCTGCGCCGCCGGCCGACAATTGAAGACATTCAAGTGGCATTCGGCTGTTTGGAATACCGTCAAGTATGCGAATGGCCATGACAATGATAAATCGGCAGGAAAAAACAGAACGGCTAACGAACAATTGACAAATAGCAAATAAATGAAATTGCCAAAGCGCACAGGAGGCGAAACACAATCACATGTTTTCAATTGGGGGAAATCAAATGAACAGTCGCCAAAAAAATAAATAAGAAAAACCAATAACAGAACGGAGGGAAGAAGAGATAAGATACCAAAAGACTGAGCTGCATGACTTGAGAAAATGCTGAGTGAGGGGGAATGAAGAATGAAAACAAATGTAATGAGCAAAAGTGAAGAAACAAAGAAAGCTTTTGAAGGTACGCATTCAGTGCGCGGCAACAGCAAACAGTCAAACAAACAAACAAATGAACGAAACGAACGAAACGAACGATGTATGTACAAATGGACGAATAGACGCGGCGACACATGCGCGCGCCAACCCGTACAAAAATAAGTGCAAATTACAGTATTTTTGTGAGGTAAACAAGCATGAAAATGTACAATAAATATATGAAATTTTTGGGGGAGAGGCGAAACGCTGCAGTGAGTCGAATTGTAGATATACGCAACAATGTACAACTGGACGTATGAGTGATGGCGAACGGGCACAGCCGGCCAGGTGGCGGGCGACGTTCAAATGAGGCCAGATCAATAGCAGCAGATAGGCGAGAATTGTGGCGCTGCGTCTGGATTACATGGGGAACAGACGAGACGAGAAGAGGTCATGGGGGGCGAAGAGGGGTGTAGAAAATGCATATAGCATGGCCGACGACAACATGAAATGGCAACAAACAAAGCGATGTGCGCCATATGCACATTTAAATGTTGAAATTGAAATTACAATTACAATTTTTAATAGATCGACATGAGCACGAATGAAGGCGGTAAATGGAAAATTACAACAGCAACAACAATGAAAAGCAGTAATAGTTGAGTTGAGAGAATTTAATGAGCGAGCCGAAGGTGAACACACACCAAACGAGCTGAAAGCAGTGAGGAAGGTCAGCTGAGTTTGACTTCAGGTGGGCGGAGAGCAAAGCAGAAAATGACAAACAAGTGTGTGGGACACGGAGTAGATCTTCTGATTCTTAGAAGAGGAGATTTCCGATTCTGGGAAGTAAAAAATTCTGATTCTGAGAAGCAAAACATTTTGATTGAGATACAATTATCGACATAGACGGTAAATATTGGGGCCCACTGATTAGTTAAAGAAAAATGTATATGGTGTAATAAAATTTGTATAATAAAATTCTTATCTATTGATTTATGTTGTGTGCTTAGGGTGTTGTTTTGCTATTCAGAGCAATTCAGGTTCGTATGCCAACTTTCACTTAACACTAGAAAGACCGCAAGTTTTCCATACCTATAAAGACTGCATATCATATGCGCTGATATCTCGAAAAGTACACATCGGATATGGCTAATTTTTCACCAAATAAATTTAAAAGAAATGTAAAATTTTCCACGATAAAAAAATAAAAGTCACCAAAGCAAAAGTTGATAGAAAGATGGTTAAAAATTAAAAACTTTCAAAATGGCCGCAATGGTCTTTCTAGTGTTAAAAGGCCTTAACCCTTTCGCTATTTTGTTGCCATATGGCAACATGCTACTTTGTGGACGTCTGAACCCTCTGTGGTTTCAAGAATACATTTTTTGTTGGTCCTTAGAATAGTTTGAAGTTTTAGGAAAAATACGAAATTAATAAACTAAATATTAAAGTTTAAAGAAGAGAAGTATACAAGTTTTTTTAATGGTATATCTTGACATAGTAAAGGAAGAAGAAGCAGACAACTTTAGATAACTTTTTGATTTGGCGTTTTTTTTTAATTTTGGCTGAAGTAAATGTAGAAATATTCAAATTTTCCATATGCGTAAAAAGTTTTATGTTTAAGTAATTATTACAGCCACAACGATGTGGTTGCTCTCATAGAAAATACAGGGTCCGAGTATAAAAATTAAAAAATGTCTTATGAAATGTTGCTAATATAACCACATAGAATCCTAAAACGTAAAATTTAAAATTTTAACTTTCCCCAGTAAAAACCTGTAGCGAAAGCGTTAACAAACCGTTACCAGATTAAAATCTTTCGCGTATGACAGCTCATCGGAATGAGGAAAAGGGGTTCCATTACTCTTTTCACTCGATTTCACTTTGACTTTTTCAGGAATTTATTTTCAATATTTTGAAGATCAACTTTTGGTTGTGTTTGTAATATAAATTGTAAAGTTTAGTCACAATCTTCTTTAATTCGCCGCTGAAATTCCTTCGGAACCCGGGGCCATTTTATGTTGGCTGAATGCTCCTCTTTCCAGAACCTTGTTAGAGCTCAATGAACTCTTTGTGTCATTGGACATTGTTTTTGCGCTTTCTAAATCTGTCTTCCTTGAGTCACTCAAGCTCGCCCTTAATTAATTAGATACACTTTTCTCAGAGGCTTTTATATTAATTTATAGAGCCTTTAGTATGAAAGGACAATTTGTTATATTGTTATAGTCTGTAAGAACTCTTGTTTATAGACCGAATTAAATAAATAAATAAATTTCGAGTTTCACGGTCAACTGAATATCGGACTGTAAACTGGGATCTGTGGGAGACGAGTCTCCCTGCAGTAGCGAAAAGTTCTGGGCTGTTCTTAGCTGACAGGAATCAAGCATAACTAAAGAATACGTCTAGTAATACTAGCATCTTTCTTAAGATTTTTACCTATCGTTAGAAAAAATCCGATTAAACGCAAAATGAAAAACCCTTTCTTTGTAGTTGCTATCTAAGCTATAAATGTTTTTTTTTAGAGTAAAACTAGGCTTACAAAGAATGCCCAATCCCTTCTTTCACTTCAATTTCCCTATTAAATAGCACACACATTTACAAGATAGTTGAAAGAGCTGAAGTTGACAGTGAAAAGCTCTGCTTTAGCTCACTTGCTGTCATGCAATAACTGACACTCTCAATGACCTCTTTGCTTTTGTCAACAACTACGACCTTTAAAAAAACTCCAACTGACTGCAATACCAACAAAAACCCAACTGAAATTCCCATCATCCCATTCCCACTGTCATCTAAATCTGAACTATGTGCCTGCAGGCGTTTACGTGCATTGCCAGTCAGCAGGTAACGTCGACCTAATTGACGACATGTGGGGATTTCATATACAACGACATGTGTAGCGAAAATGACAATATGCCGCGCGACCGTAGCGGAAAACATTTGTAAAAACACACACATACACACACATGACAACACGCGTTACAAGCAAATATAGGAAATTGTTGACAATTTTCAGCAGAAATCAGACGATCGCTAGTTTAATTAATGTGACAATTGCTTGAGGGCATAAATTAAGCGCTTAAATAAATAATTAAATATGAGAGAAAGAAAACAACAACAACAACTATGCATATGTATGGGTTAAAACAACGAATGCAGCGCAAAGCAAAATCAAAGCGAAGGTAGGCAAAGAAAACGCAGCAATTGGCCTAATCAGCACACCGCAAAAAAAGCTTTCGCCAGACTTGAGTACAGTAAATACCCACTTAAGACAAACGTTTGTTTGGTCTGCTTGTTTATATAACAACAAAGAAAAAAAAACAAAAAAATATCAATTGAAGAAACGGTGAGTTAGTCTGGGCCGCGCGTTCAGTTGGCCAACCGCAATTATGGTCAACAATTTCTTAGGTGACGCAGGTGGAAGTGAGTGTTGCACAGTGCGGCCGGCGAGTGATCGATCGAGTGCGCCTACGAATGCGGAAAAGACACGTATTTAATATAGTTTGTAGTTTGTTTATTATATGAACCGAATTGCGTGATTTATGCACGTTTTATAAGCATAATGTTTTGAATTTTTTATAAATTTTGACGGGTAAGACAACACATATCAGACATGACAAGAGTGGACTGAAAAATTCACGGCCTGAGACAGAATTGGAGACAGCAAATTTTGACAGGGTGGTATCACTGGCTAGGTTTCATAATAATTTTTAAGGTTGATTGTTCTCTTAGTATTTTTTATCCAGGCTGCCAGCTAGATTTAATAAAGCCCGATTGAATAAACGGGAAAATGAAAAAAATTGATGAAGAATGAAAACAAACTTAAAAATGGATCAATGTTAAATTGGATGAAGGGCACTTCTCCAATATATTCAACAGCCAAAGAGTAGATTTCCGTCTCTAAGAAAGTTTGGCATGAACTACGGGCGCTGCCGTTGAAGTAACAACTGTCAGAATGGTCCGAAAAATTCATCAAATCATTGTAAAGAATTGCATGTTTATGTGAAAACTATACTAATGGATAAGGAGTTTGGTTTCCAATTAAAATCAAACTTAAGAATAAATCCAGTACTCTATTACATTCAACAGCCAAAGAGTGCATTTATGACTTGAGGAAACATCATTAATTGTTGAAGAAACATCTTTCAAAATTATCGGAAAAATTTATAAAATCGTTTTAAAGAACCTAAAGAATCGTTTCTAAAGAAAGTGGGAAAGATAACTGCTACTACTGGTATGTCAACTGAATGTGTAGGATATATTATTCCAGATACTTCAATCAGATTATCAGTCATTACAGGGCACTGTGTGGGTCTATGCTCGTAAGATGGCATCTTTTGTCCAGTAACGTTTGCAGAATCTACAGAGGAAACAGAGACAATAGAACACTTCCTATCATCATCATCAAAAGTCCTTCTACCTAGATGGCAGTGCCTAATAGCTTCAAGTGAAAATTTCTTTTATTCTGAAAATCTTTAAAATACTTTGATGCACTCATTGAGCTAAATTTTTCCTCCATAATTTTCACACAAAATTTACATAAGAAATTCGGTGCCCTTCGCTATCTGCTGAGTTCTCTGTAGACCCAGACGGGATATTTTGGGAACAATTTGTGGTCCTTTCACACTAATCTTGCAGTGATTTTTAAAGTTCATTACACTTTCTTTGAGCAGCTTTCAATACTGTTCACTGCATTTGTGAAGCTTATAATTCTTTTAAGAAAACCCAGAAAATCACTACTGGCGGTTTATTTTTTTCACTGATCTTTAAGTGATCTGCTAATGAATTTTATATGATTATAAACATTTTTTAATACTTTTCAATGCCTATTGAATACATCTAAACTGTTGATCGTTGATCCTCAAGATTCCTTAATTTTTGAATTTTCTTCAACTGATCTTCAAGTGATTTGCAAATGAATTTTAACTGATTGTAAAATTTTTTAAATATTTTTTAATGCCTATTGAAGATATCTAAACGGTGGGCCGTTGCTATAAAGGCTTTTGAATACTAAATTATTGACGATCTTCAAGATTTATCAATTTTTCACTAATCCTCAAGAGATCTGCTAATGAATTTTACATGATAATAAAAATGTTAAAATATTTTTCAATGCCTATTGAAGACATCTAAACTGTTGATCGTTGATCCTCAAGATTCCTTAATTTTTGAATTTTCTTCAACTGATCTTCAAGTGATTTGCTAATGAAGTTTGTATGATTATAAAAATTGTTTTAATATTTTTCAATGCCTATTGAAAATATCTAAACAGTTGATCGTTGCTATAAACGCTTTTAAATACTGGAATTATTTATTAACGATCCTCAAGATTCCTCAATTTTCACTAATCTTCAAGTGATCTGCTAATAAATTCTATTTGATTATAAGTTTTTTTTAATATTTTTCAATGCCTATTGAAGATATCTAAACTGTTGATCGTTGATCCTCAAGATTCCTCAATTTTTGAATTTTCTTTAACTGATCTTCAAGTGATCTACTAATGAATTTTACACGATTTTAACATTTTTTTAAATATTTTTAATGCCCATTGAAGATATCTAAACGGTTGATCGTTGCTATTAAACGCTTTTCAATACTGAAATTATTGACGCTGATCCTCTAGATTCCTCAATTTTTCACTAATCGTCAAGTGATTTGCTAATGAAGTTTGTATGATTAAAAAATTGTTTTAATATTTTTCAATGCCTATTAAAATTATCTCAACAGTTGATCGTTGCTATAAACGCTTTTAAATACTGGAATTGTTTATTAACGATCATCAAGATTCCTAAATTTTTCACTAATCTTCAAGTGATCTGCTAATGAATTTTATTTGATTATAAGTTTTTTTTAATATTTTTCAATGCCTATTGAAAATATCTAAACGGTTGATCGTTGCTATACACGCTTTGTAATACTGAAATTATTGACGTTGATCTTCAAGTGATCGGCTATATGCATCACCGGTAGTCAATAACCGCTTTGCTTTGTACTTTTTATTGATTTCTTCTTTTTTATTTTTATTTAATGCTTTATTTTTATTTTTTTTGCTTATTTATTACACTGATCCTCAAGTGATCTGCACAGCCTTCACTATATATTTAACTGATTTTTTTTAATTTATTTTTTTTGAATTTTTAATTACTAATTAGTGAATAAAATTGAAAAACACAATTCTAATTGACGCTAAATTTTGAGCGTTTCTGCTTTTGAGGGCACTTTTGTTGGCGACGCGACACGGCGGAGCGGTGTGACGTTACAGTGTGCGGCGGTATTACGGTACGTTACACTTTGGCTATGTTGACGTAGACGCTGTTGTCGTTTCGTTATTGTGGCGCTGTACGCGATCGTCGTATGAAAAAATGAAATGAAAAATTGAAATGAAAATAAAAACAAAAAGTGCGATAGTTGGCGGCGCGCGTTGGGTGGTTGGTTGAGATGTTGCGTCTCTTCTATGCGAACGGCGACGAGCGTCACTCAACTGAATTGTCAGTAGAGGCGCATTTTCGCGCTGGCCCGCCGCAAGATTGAGTTCTTTGCTCGTCCAACAACGCTACGGCTGGCGCTGTTCTGCCTGAGGACGTTTCAATTATGTACGCAGCGAAAAAGCTTTGCAGCAATTGCGAAGCACTGCTGTTGTTGCCATTAATGGGTAGTTTGCTTATTGGCTGAAAAGTTTTCTTTTATGCTTTTCTTGCGGCGCTCAGCTGTGCGATCAGCAGTGTTTGATTTTTGATTTTCGGCTTTTAGTGCGAAGCGAGACGGCCGAACGTACAATGTAGGCGCTGAAATTATTATTTATTGGGCGGCAGACACTGTGTGGGTGTGTGTGTGTGTGTGGCGGCCTCGTTGCGAAATGTTCATTGCAGCCTGCTGACGCACGGGCAGCCATGGGGTGAAAGCGACGACGACAACGGCGACCACATGGGGACCGTGCAGCGTGCGATAAGCGGTTTAGCGGGAACGCTGACGCAACAGTGGTGTAATTGCGACAAAAATCGGTCGCAGTTACCGGCCACCGGTCCCGGTAGCGGTGGCCATATGTGGCGACGCTGCTGGTGAGTAAACGTTGGCATTGGGGAGATGTGTAAAGCGACTGGCCGGCGCACGTACAGCAAGTACGCAGCTAAACGATCGAGTAAACCAGTGATTGTGATAAATGCACACACACAAAAGCACACTCACACACACACACACACCACACCAGCGCACCGTCAGAGACATTCACTCGTAAAAGTCATACGGCCAAGTTCAAAATTGTTTAAACAATTAATTTTTGCTTGCAAAGTTTTATTGCTTAGTGCTGTTGTTGTTGTTGTTGTAATTTGTTATTGTTGTTCTTGTTGTTGTCATAAAAACTATTGCTTGCTACTGTTGTCTTGTTCAATTTATAGTTGATTGTATTTGCCTCTCTTTCATGCATGTCATGGCAGTTATAGACCCCTGCTTGCCTCCCCCCACACCTCTTTCATCAACTTGGGTTTCTGTTTGCCGTTATGCTGTGGCTATGATCAACCGGCGCGATAGCTGTCAGCCAGTATGGCTGTTCAAACGTTTTTATGGCTTTATTTAATTAACGTACATTTGCACACACAATCACACACTCTGCCACACACACACACATGTACCCACCAACAGTTGCGGTTTATGGTGTGTTGTTTTTGTTGTTGTTGTTGTTGCTATTATTTTCCTGCTCGTATTGAGGTAGCGAACTTTAAGTGTCAACGTATGACATCAATTGATGATTGCTGATTGTTGCTATTATTAGTATTGTTAGTTGTTGTTGTTGTTGTTGGCGATTATTAATAATAATTGCATACGCCAAGTTTTTTGTTTTCTGGTTTCCACATTGAAACCAAACAAAACTCTATGCATACGTTTAGCAATAACAAAAAAATTGTTCACATGGCCTGAAATAATATTCTCTCAGCTTTGGTTCTTGTTTTCAAGTTTTATTGAAATTTATGATTTCATTTTGTTAGTCACTAGGCGACATTTGTTCAGCTCATTAAAGCCTACATGCGAATTAACTTCAAGTTCATTTACATTTTACAAGTACTGTTAATTTGTTGTTGCCATCTTTTATATATTTTTTGTATGGCTTTTTGGAAATGTTCAATGAGCGCAATAAATGCGCATTTAAATGGGATTTAAATGGCATATAAAAGAAAACAACATTGAACCGAATACGATCGCATGATGTTTTTCATACAGTCAGATGGTTAGTGAAAAATAAGTAAAAGTGTTTCAACTTTTTCATATCTTACAGCTAAAGGAATCAAATGTTACTACATGTTACTTTCAATTTTCATCTTTTCAATGTATAAATCGACAATAAGTCACTTTGTGAATACAAATTTTCTAAAAGAAACAAAATGACAAAGAAGGCAGAAAAGCTTGCGTTAATTTTCGGAGCTTTTCATTGAAATAAAGGCTGAGTTCTATTACAAAAATAGTGCAAATTTAAGGCAGCCATCTATTCTGGATCAAGAATCAAGCTCGATAGAAACGGTTTCCAATATCAATCAAGTTGATAGAAACTTTAAAGCCGTTGTAAATTTTCTGAGCTTTTCGTTGAATTAACGATCGATCAATTTTTAAAAAGCTGGAGAGTTCTACTACAAAAATATTTCAAATTTAAAGCAACTATCTCTTTTGGATCAAGAATCAAGCTCGAAGGAAATGCATTTCTATATCGATCAAGTTTATAGAAACTTTAAGGTAGAAGAGCATTTGTCGTTTTTTAAGCTTTTCGTTGAATTAACGACTGAATTGAACCCTTTTTGAAGAGCAAAAAGGAAAGTTCTACTAAAAAAATAATTACAATTTTAGGCAGCAATCTTTTCTGGATCAAGAATCAAGCTCGATAGAAACGCATTCTTATATCGATCAGACTGATAGAAACGCTAATATAGAAAAGCTTTCGTCAATTTTCTGAGCTTTTCGTTGAATTAACGACTGCATCGATCCATTTTTGAAAAGCTAGAGAGTTCTACTACAAAAAATAGTAAACATTTAAAGCATATATCTTCTGGATCCAGAATCAAGCTCGATCAAGTTGATAGAAACGTTAATATAGAAAAGCTTTCGTCAATTTTCTGAGCTTTTCGTTGAACTAACGACTGCATCGATCCATTTTTGAAAAGCTGAAGAGCTCTACCACAAAAAATAGTAAACATTTAAGGCAGCCATCTCTTCTGGACCCTGAATCAAGTTTGATTAAGTTGATAGAATCGTTAATGTAGAAAAGCTTTCGTCATTTTTCTGAGCTTTCCGTTGAATTAACGATTGAATTGACCCATTTTTGGAAAGCTACTGTTCTGTGTTCTACCACAGAAATAGTGCAAATTTAAGGCAGCTATCTCTTCTGGACCAAGAATCAAGCTTGATAGAAATGCCTTTTTATATCGATCAGGTTGATAGAAACACTAATGTAGAGAAGCTTTTGTAAATTTTCTAAGCTTTTCGTTGTTAAAACACCTGCATGGTCCCATTTTTGAAAAATTAGAAAGTTCTACCACAAAATATTGCGAATTTCAGGCAGCTACATCTTCTAGTTTGATGAAGCCCCGGGCGAAAAAAGTGTTCGATGCGGTAGTTGGAGGTCGACGGCGAAAAGGGAGGCGGTGTCTCCGGTGGAAGGACCAAGTTGAGAAGGTCCTATTATCTCTTGGTATGACAAGCTGGAGAAGACAAGCGTAAAGCACAGACGTCAGGAGAGAGCTTTTGCGGCAGGCCGTAACCCGGTAACGGGTTGTTTTGGCCAGTTAAGTAAGTAACTCTTATAGTTTAGGAACCATATGTCAATTAAGCTCACGGAAATCCTAATGTAGACATGCTTTTGTGAATTTTCTCAGCTTAGCACCAAAATTGCGGTTGGATAATCAAAGTTTACAGCTATTATCTATTTTTAGTCATTGATGTTTGGTTGATTGAATCTTTGTTAGCAGAGATTCAACTACAGTTTTGTTTTAGTTCGAAAAAGTTTAAGCTGCTTAATGATTTTGTGCATTGAACTTAAATAAGTAAAGTTTTTCATATTGAAGTTAAATTCAGTTTAACCCTTTGCGACCGTATTAATTTTATATATGGGTGTCATGCTGGTCGGAATTAATTTTCGTTGAAAAAACAGTAATACACAGTATGCAAGATTGTGAAGGAAAAATAAAATTTAATTCTTTTCAAAACTTTGCTTTCTTTTCAAGTTTTGGTGGCTGAGAGCAGACATACGGTCGCAAAGCGTTAATTTACTTGACCTTAGACCCTAAATTTGCCACCAAATACGAGTATTTGTGGCCCCAAAAAATGTCATACCGAGTCAAAACAACAATTTGGTTCATGTAGACTTTCGTTCGAAATATTTCCTTACATGTAAACCTAACCCACTCATCAGCAACATACAAGTGACACACTCGAATGTCAGCTGGTGTGACCACATGGAAAATTCTACCGAATAGCGAAAACCCCAGTTTTCGGCACATTCAATGCTGTAACAATATTTAATTTAGATAACGTCAACGAGGTGACATCAATGAAATTGTGACATAAACATGCACCTACGTCAGCAACGTTCAACCCATCGTTCAGCAACAATGCAACCGATTCGGCGAAATGCAGTTCGAGCGAAATTTCCAAAACGTGCATTTGATGATTCAGCAACATTGCACATTTCCCCATATGAATAAATTTGTGTTGTCGCATCTGCACTCTGACTTGGCCATAAATCGCAAAATATACCGTTGCACAAATTAATGATATACACCACAAATTTGCTGGAAATGATCTGGACGGCACGTACACTGCCCGCAAGAAATCAACAAACCCAATGAACGCAGCAACAAATCCATCGGCCATGCGTAGAACAAACGTGAGTCAGCGGCAGGCACGAGACATTGTTGCGTTGTGGAGTGCGCGTGACAGCGACGATGAGTGAGTGCGCGCGCAGTTGGAGCCAAAACACTTTGCGTTTCGCTATGAAATTTTAATATAATTTTATTCATTTACAACAGCGAATGGTAATTAAAAATACATTAGAATGACGAGCGGCAATTAAGCCTTTCGAAAGCCAATAAATGAATGTACAATTCGATTTGTTGCGCGTTCGTCCATTTCAATTTGTTGCCATCAAATCGAAACTGCTTGCATGTCCTTGCGGCTCGATTTCAAGTCCAGCCGACACTGGATGTAGCCCTCGACGATTTTCCGCCCGTCGACCGTGTAGTCGAACCAAATGTTCGCTGTCGTCTCGACGGCGAAGGCCGGCAGCTTTTCCATGTCCCAGCGATAGCCGCGCACGTAGTAGCCGACGCCCTGGCGGAGCGGGCAGCGCGTCGGGAAGTTGCTGTAGCGCTCCAAGGTGGTGCGGCCGATCTGCAACAGGGTGACCAGATTGCGAGCGGCGAGAAAATCACAGCCGCCAATGGCGCTTCGATTCAGCAGCACAAAGTCGCCGACGTACTTGCGCGGCAAAACAATCAGCACGCTCAGCTGAAAGTCGCCGAGGTCGCGGGCCAGCGACAGCTCCATTTGCAGCGAGCGTCGCTTGGCATTCTTGCCGAGGCCGCAGCGCAGGCTATGCACGTAGCTGTTGTTGGCGGCCAGTGGGGCACAAGTGAAATTCTCAAAGACCAAATTGTAATCACGCTACAATTTCGGCGAAGGGGGACACGTTGTAGTTGGTTGCATGAGAAAAGTGGGCAGAAAAAAGGCATAGAAATGAAAAATGTTAAGACAAATGAAAATTAGGCATTCGAAATGAAGTGAGGGAAAATGTAACGCAATAAAAAAAATACTAATAATAAGAAAATGAAATACACAGCAGCGGCAGCAACAACATGCAACATTCAAATTACACAAATTAGCACGAAATTCAGTGAATGTTTTGTGCGCTGCAATGTCTTTAGGCAAATTGGTCACTGGTCGGCTGGCTTTTAGGTCTACAGAAAACAATCAAAACCAGAGGAAAAATGAGAGGAGTGCGATTAATGCGGTGTTGCCACCTGGCAGGTTTTACATACATGAGAATGCTTCAAGTAGTCAAATGTTGTAAGCTATGAAATTTTTTGGGAAAAAGTGTTGAAAGCAATTTGAGCTCACATACAGTGAGCAGAATTGGCCAAGTTTCAGGTATTTATGAAGTAATATAGTTTTCTAAATTTTTGTTTTTGGTAAAAGTTAAATTTTTGAAAAGTATGCCTTTTGTTTTTAGTTCTCAAAAAAAAAACCAATGAAAAGTTCAAAGTTAACACAATGTTTTGTGTTTTTGTTTTTTTTTCAGTTCTGCAAAAGAAAACAATAAAAAGTTCAAAGTTAAGACAATTTGTAACCTGAGCTTAAATATTTTGTTTTGTGTTCTGCAAAAAAAAAACCAATGAAAAGTTCAAAATTAAGACAATCCGTAACCTGAGCTTAAATATTTTGTTTTCAGTTCTGCAAAAAAACCAATGAAAAGTTCAAAGTTAAGATAATCTGTAACCTGAGCTTAAATATTCGGTTTTCAGTTCTGCAAAAAAAAACAACGAAAAGTTCAAAATTAAGACGATCTGTAATCAGAGTTCAAATATTTTGTTTTCAGTTCTCCAAAAGAAAGCAATGAAAAGTTCAAAATTGAAACAATTTGAAAGCATTGAAACATTGAACGCTGAACCATCCTAAAGCTTCAACATTGTGATTTATGGTCCAGTGTCGGGAATAAAAAATTACCAATCAGATCACAGTTATGATACCACAAAGTAGGGGCTGAAGAAAGGCAAAACCTGAAAAACCTAACTCAAACTATGTAAAGTTCTAGTCCAGTCTTTACATAATTTCAGCTGATTTGAAGTCATTGAAGAAGACGCTCTAAGGATTTTCGAGCGTCTATAAAGAACTGCACAATGATATAGTAGATGAATAACAGTTCTCTTTGGTTTTGACCTGAAAGCCTAACTACAAATATGTAATTAAAGTTCTAGTGCAGTCTTTACATCATTTCAACTGATTTGAAGTCAACGAAAAAGGGGTTCTAACTTATAAAGTGGGTCTACTTTAGTAGTTCTTTAGCACAATGATATGAATGAATGATAGTTTTCTTTGTTTTTGGGATACAATAAGATCAGTGAAGATAGACAGTGTCTGTTTTGCAAGTTTAGGATAGGCTGACAACTCTTTCAATCGGGAAACTATACAGACCTAGAAGCAGTTCTATCTTGGGGAAGCATAATTCTATTTTCTGGGAACACAACTTTATTATGTGTTACCAGAAGATAAGATTGTTCCTTGAACTGTACAACATCGAGATAGTTAAAGCCAGATCTAGATGGCCTAATGGAGCAAGCAATATTACTGGAGTTGACCAGTGACATATTAGTTAAGTTAAGGTTAGGTTGCCTAAGAAGGACGCTCAGAGTAGGTGGAGTTTACTTCTGACCAAGAAAATGCTGCTTGGTTCTGTTGCACTTAAAGGGCAGCCAGGATTTTATGATCCCTTTGCTCAATCCGATAGCTGGAGCTGGAGCTGACCGTTGTCAGACCGGGTAGGTTTTCTAAAAAGATCAGGTATGTTCTGTTAAATTTTGACCAAGAAACCGCTGCTTGGTTCTGTTGCGCCTAAAGGACGGTCAGGTTTCTCTAAACTCTTTACTTATTCCTGACGATTTCTACTCCAGAAAAAGTATTAGCTAGAAGTGTGTATTCCTGGTGCAATCATAGCTTCAAGGAGTACAAAAAGACCGTGTCAATTCAGGTAGCAATGTCCCTATTCTAACCAGTTACACGGTGTACACTAAATCATAGAGAGCATAGCGACAATTTATAACCAGTTCCAAGGAGCTGTTCACACCGAAAAGAGTTGAGAGTCATCACCAGCAGTTGAAAGTCCAAATTTATAGGACGATGAGGGAGACCGTGTCCCCGGAAGAAGGATCAAGTTGAGAATGCCGTATGATCTTTTGGTGTAACCAACATGACACGACGCCTGGTGAGAAGCTCCGGCGAAAAAAGGTATTTGATGCGGTAGTTGACAGTCGCGGAAGAAGAAAGACAAGGTGTCTCCGTTGAAAGGACCAAGTTGAGGAGGTCCTATTATCTCTTTTGGTGTGGCCAACTGGAGAGAGGTGCCTGGAGAGAGCTTTTGCGATAGACTGAAACTTGGTAACGAGTTGTTTTGGCCAGTTAAGTAAGTAAAGTAAAGTCAAAGGAGCCTCAAGCTTGTCAAGGTTCACAGAAATTTACACAGGACTACACCAAATTTGATTTGAGTGAGCTTTAACAGTCCGAAAGAGTCATAGAAAACCAAATTAGTTGACAATATTCTTTCAAGCGGAACGTAATGAGTTGAAAGTCGCTTTGTATAGCATTAAAAAAGCATGGTTCTGTCTTTAAACATGCCAAATAAAAACTTCACTTTACACTTTCTGAATATTTCCAACATCATTCACATTTCTTTATAGGTTCTTGTAGAAATCTCAGAAATCTCAAATCCCAGTGGCAACACCGCACAATGTATGTCAAAATGTTTCACCTTTGCAACAAGATCCGCCTGAGTGGCTGAGTTTAATGATGATAGTAGTAGCAGTAGCGGCAACAACAACGCCGATAATGTTGGCGGCGGTAGCACTAAAGTTAACGGAAACGAATGACTCTGCAGCAGCGCCAACGGAATCATGGCAACGCAATGCTCGCTTGGTTGGTTGGTTAGTTAGTTAGTTAGTTGGTTGGTTTGTTCGTTAGCCAACTGAGACAAAAGTAAGGAAAAGTAGCAAAATGCGCACACACAAAGTGAAAGAAATAGAAAAGCCAGACACTCTCACACACACAAACCGACAACTTCTTGCGAATGCTTTTTCTTATGGATTTTTTTCTTTGTTTGTAATAGTTTTTGTTGTAATTTTAAGAGAATGCATCAAAAGTCCAAGAACTGAAACGGGCGAGAGTGAACGACAGTTTGGCGCAAACAAGAGTGAAATTTCTATGCGATTGAAACTTTTGTGAAAATGTAATTAAAAAACACAAAATTGTAGTAAAACTGAAAACTCCGATTAAGGGAAGCAAGAACTTTTCACCGTTTTGCAAAATGCTTGCGGCTGCAGTGATTTTAGTTTATAATGTGTTGTGCTGCTGCTGCTGCAAGGCCGCTGCTGTTAATGAGCAAATAATTACTGCTCAGACAGCGACACCAACAACAACGACAACACAGTCATTAATTGGTAATTTGGTAATTGCAACAATTTCCCATTTCCAATTGGTTGCCACGCGTAAAAGCGTCAACGCTCACGCATGGCTCGGCTCACACGCTGCCATTCTCACAGCAGCAGCAACAACAAGTTTTTTGTTTTTGCTGTTGCCTAATTGTTGGACTTTCGTTGATGTGGTTGTTGTTGTTATTGTTGTTGCTGCTGCTGCTGTCAAGTTCTGTGCGCTGTTAACAATCAATGGCGCATTTTAACCGGTCAACGTAAGCGCTTAATTGCCATGTTTTGTTGTTGTGTTGATTGGGTAAATTACCCACAAGTATTTCCGTCTGGGAGCCCCAGAAATGTTGTATTGATTGGTTTGATCACCTTTCAATGGTTCGATGATTGCTGGTGGACAGACACGAAGGCGACGTATGGAGGCGCGTAGTTTTTTAGGGCCGCCTGACAACTAACTGGCCGCACAGTGTGACAGGTTGGGGCGTTGTATGCGAGCAAAGAGCGAACAGAAAGGAAAGGGATGGGCGTTATGCGTTGATAGGTTTTTAACTATAAATATCAATGCTTAGATATCTGCATCACATGGAAAAATAACGCAAACTATGCTGTGAATAAAATTAAGCGCACAATTAAGCATAAGTTGTCGATAAACGATGTGGGTCACATGACAATTATGAATGAATTATATTTTGCGATTATTACAAAAATGCATGTTGTTCTAGAATGTATTGAAAAGGCACAGAAAAACTCAACATTTTCGCAAAAAAAAACAAGAAATTTTAAACTGAAATTTTAATAAGAATTTTATGAAAAAGTCAACCACAAAAATGTATATGTAAATGTTTGTCCTAACTGACTGACTTATTCATTATCGCCCAGCCCCAACCGTCGAAGCTGCAAACATGAAATTTGAACTTAGGTCCACTTTAGAAAATGAACCTCCGCTAAGACGGGATTTTCTGAAATTTGGGGTCTAAAGGGGCAAAACATGGGTTAAGATGTTGTATGAAGAAACTTGATTTAATGGGACTAGTGATTTCAAATTTAATAAAAACACTTCAAATAAAAAATAATTCGACATGTATTTTTTATTTTTTTTGAAAATCTAAATTTAACGGGGTTAAGGTGGTTAAGGTGGTTCACAGTAGGTTAAGGTGCTTATAAGGGAAGTCTACGAAAAATCTCTAAGCCGAGTAGCCTATTGACTTCAAATTTGATGAAAACACTTGAAATTAAAAATCATTTGATTAACAGTTTGTATAAGGAAACATGATTTTTTACGCACTTTTGACATCAAACTTGGTGAAACTACTCTTAGGGAGAAATAATTCGATACGTGTTTTTTTTCGAAAATCAAAATCTGACAGACTCAATGACGGGTAAAGAGTTTGTATAAAGAAACTATGAAAAAACATGAATTAATGGGACTTCAAACTTGGTGATATACTCTTAGTGAGAAATAAATAGACACGTGTTTTTAATTTTTTCGAAAATCAAAATCTGACAGGGTCAACAATGGGTTAAAAGTTTGTATGGAGAAACAAGTTCTTATGGCTTCAAACTTAGTGAAAGCACTGAATATGTGAAATAATTCCATGCGTTTTTTTTTATTTTTTCGAAAATCAAAATCTGACAGAGTCAATGACGGGTTAATGGGACTTCAAACTTGGTGATATACTCTTAGTGAGAAATAAATGGACACGTGTTTTTAATTTTTTCGAAAATCAAAATCTGACAGGTACAACAATGCGTTAAAAGTTTTTATGGAGAAACAAGATCTTATGGGCCTTTTGACTTCAAACTTAGTAAAAGCACTGAACATGTGAAATAATTCCATCGTGTTTTTTATTTTTTTCGAAAATCAAAATCTGACAGGGTCAATGACGGGTTAAGAGTTTGTATAAAGAAACTATGAAAAAACATGAATTAATGGGACTTCAAACTTGGTGAAAATACTCTTAGTGAGAAATAAATAGATACGTATTTTTAATTTTTTTCGAAAATCAAAATCTGACAGGGTTAACAATGGGTTGAAAGTTTGTATGGAGAAACAAGATCTTATGGGCCTTTTTAATTTTGAAAGCACTTCAAATGAGATATAATTAGACAAGTATTTTTTCATAAAAATTTGACGGGATCAACAAAGAGTTAAGAAGAACTTGATTTCTTGGCCCCATTGACCTCAGACTTGCGTGCAAAGCCGCGGGGCAATGCTAGTCATTAATAGCTATACATTTTTTATCAACTTCACCATTTCCACAACAATTCTTTTCAACGGCACAACAGTTTCAACTGCTACAAAGTTAAATTCAGTAAAGAACCAGCAAAGTTTTCTGGTAAATAGCACACAACGTTTCAGTGATTCAACGGCTGCATAAGCGACCAAAGAACACTTCAAACACTTGTTCAGAGTGTAGAAAAGTAGAAAACTTAATGTAAGACAGTTTTAAAACACTAAAAAAACCAACCGCAAAATCAAAATCAATGCAATAAACTTAACGATTAAACGAAATAAAAGTGCGGCAAACTGTGAGAAAAACTGAAAAAACCGCATGAATGCCGAAACCGAAAAGTAATTACCAACTCTTGCGGGCCAAGTGTTGTTGCAACAGCAGCGATCACAACAATAGTTAGCAACAACAATGGCAATAAGAAAATCGACAGCCTACTGGCAGGCAATGGCCGCCTGCAGCCAAGCCAAATAAGTTACGAAAGTAATAAGTCACGTTATTGGAGTAAGTAACAAGGCATGCGGTGGCATGGCAACAACAACAACAACAAAAACAACAAAAATGCAACACATGCACAGCCAGTGAAGAAGACAAAGATTACGGCATAGTGTGCCAGTCTTCTGTGGGGGGGGGAGAAAACAAGATTGTGGCATGAAAGCGGAAACAAGTAGGGAGCCATAGAGGGGGCCAATAGGGCACGGGGGAGGAGGTAGAAGACGTAGAAAATACGCAAGATGGAAAATAACATATGGCTCAACTTCCTGTTGCAGTTCAGTTGCCATATTTGTAGTGTTGTGTTACTTTTGCTGGCGGACAGGTTTGGTTGCGGTGCATTGGGCGCCCTGGGGCCTAAATGATTTAAAGAGGTGGTTCAAACTGTGCGAGGTTAAGTTTTTTTTTTACATTTTAGAAGACTGTAAAGAACGAAAAACAGCAAAAAGATGCTGTATTTGTGGCCCTCAAGGACTAATTTTTTTATGGAAATTTTCTTATAAGTACCAGAGATAGAAAAATTCATATTGGAGTCCTTCTGGTTCTCAGCTTCCAAAGTGTTATCAATGTAAACAATTTTTCAGTGCTCAAGTGGGGTTTTTCTTGAAAGGTTGCCGCTTCAACATAACCTTACTAACAGATAGGCTCGAAATCAAACTGCATATACAGAAAGAAAGCATTATGGAAGCTTTGATGTAAAGATGGAAAAATCCATATTGGAGTCCTTCTTGGTTCACAGCTCCAAAAGTGGTATCACTGTGAGTCTTGTTCCGTGTTCAAGGGAGCTTTTATTTGGAATTTTGCCACTTTAAACTAACCTAACTTTTGATATAACCTCAAATTTAAACATAACAGAAGCTAAAACTGAGTAGCAAAGAGAGTCTTAAATCGGCAAATACCTACATCGGTTAAGACACCGCGTCAAAATCTCACAAATTCTAAACGCAGCTGAAGTCAAGACTCAGTAGTAGCAGAAAAGCTCTTCTATGGATCAGCGATTCAAGTCATAAAACTTTAGAAATGGGAGTCTGCAATGAAATTACTTAAGCTTACAACCCATATGAATATGAACCGAAAGCTAAGACTCATGGGCACCCGGGTGTCTTGGAATTAGTAATTCGGATCTTTAAACATTAACAGTGAGACTTCAAAACGAAGTGGGCTGGTTCATGTGGAAGTTAGATTAGAACAGATCAGATATGGGGGAGCAGATATGGGATGCTCTCAAATCTTTGTCTTTCTAGTTTAAGTTAGCCTATGCCAGGTCAATAGTGTGAATGACTTTACGGCTAAAAGTGAATCCTTTCTAGCTCAAGAAAAGCTTTGTCAGATCGATATGAATGACTTTACGGTTGAAAGTGTTGTCTTTCCAGCACAAGTTAAGCTACGTCAGATCGATAGTGAATGACTTTAGGGTTGAAAGTGTTGTCTTCCGAACTTAAGTTAAGCTTTGTTAGGTCGATAATGTTAATGTCTTTGAAAGGGTTTATTTCTAGCTCAAGTCTCAAGCTTTGTCAAATCGATAAAAAATGTCTTTTCAGTTGAAAGCTTTGCGTGACGAACTCAAGTTACGGAGGCTTGAAAGCTTAAACGAAGCAGAGATAGATCTGATACCAGTTTGGCGGCCAAATCACTGTCTGATCAGATCCAGAGTGTCCTTTGTTAGGACACTCTGCCTCTGACCCGGCGGCTGGTAAAGCGACAGAGTAGCAAATTAAAGTAATTGCAGAAAGTTTTGTACGATTATTTGTAAGCATTATGCACTTCAAAGCTCAAACATTTTGCAGGCTATGGAAATTGTAAAAAAATCAAAATCAAATTTTTTCTTCATTTCTTCTTTTTAAAAAAAAACACATTAAAAGAAACTTTTTGATCTTTTTAATGCGAGGCATTGCATTGTTTTTGGAAGAATGCAGAGATAAGAAGGAAGGGTTTTTGAATGAAAAAGTTAGACAGTTGACTAACCAAAACTCAGGTCAATCTTATGAAAATATTTTATAATTAAAATTTTCAAAATTTTCATGTAAAATGTTGAGGCGCCCCAGCGCCCAACAACCTATAAATAACTAACAACCACTCGGCTTTAAAGACAGACATGTTGTTACAATTGTTATTGCTGTTGTTGTTGTAGTTGTTGCAACAGTAGTTTAGGATGTGAACTAACTTATTTAATAATGGCAAACAAATGAACAAAGTTTGAACGTCAGCCACACAACTCCCAAGTGGAGCATACAACACGAAGGAAACCAAAGAGTGGCAACAAAAAAGAAAAATTAACAAAAAAAAAGTTAAAAAAAAAACGAACGGGAGGAAGTGAGCAATGCTAGCAACAATGTGCGCAATTGAAATACATAACAACGACAATGATAGCGGCAAGAAGAAAAGAAGAAGTGGAGGACGAAGAAGAGAAAAAGGTGAAAAAAAAACGCTGGAGCAGCTGTTGGCGGAGCAACACTGTGAGGCGGCGATTGTTGCTGTTGCTGTTGAACTATTGCGATCATTGTTGCTGTTTTTTGTAAATGTTGTTGTTGTAGTTGCAGTTGTTGGCGTCGTTGGTGTGGCGACTGACTTAGGCATAGAAACAGGAAATCGAAACAGAGGAAAACAAGATTAACGCAATGGCAATGAAGGTTTTTGCCTGTTTTGTTGTCATTGTTGTTGTTGTAACACACACACATATACATATAGTAGTTGCTAAGTGCTGCTATGACGGATGCTATTTGCCGTGTTGTCATTAAGCGACGTTATGATGGTTGTTGTTGTTGTTGTTGTGGCGGCTGGTTTTTGTTTTTAGCAAAAAACAGCAAATTATGGCACAATATGCGCTAAACAAATAGCAACAACAAAAACAACATTAGAAAATTTGCAAAGCAAGAGTACACTTATTACAACAACTACAACAAAACTAGCATGAAACATGAAAATTTACAAAAAGAAGCTGCAACAACAAAAAACCAACAATTTTGTACAATTGAAATGTGTGTTTGTGTGCGTTATGTTGCCAAGTGTCGGTGGGTGTGCATAAGCAACCACAACAACAACAACGTTCAGCGCTAATCAACGCTAAGTGAAGTGAAGGAGTGCGAAAGCCGCGCCGCAACGTGCGGGGTTGAGTGGAAGTTGGCGAATATTGTTGAAGGGCGTTGAAGCGTTTGACAACAACATACACAAAGACAACAACAACCACAACAAATAAGTACATATTTGAAGAGCACTGTTCGCTGAGTGGTCAATCAACATTAACCTTGGGCTGCCGCCGCACAGCTGACGATTTGTTCGACCGACTAACCTGCTGCGGCTGCGACCAACAACTCGACAGCCGACTGTATTGAAACGCAATTCCAGTGACTGCGCTTCAAGTCAACGGGTGCGAGGTGTACATAAACAGCAACAACAACAACAGTTTGCAACTAGCATAGAAATAGCAACAAAAGACAGACAAATGGCAAACCACAAAAAATGAGTAAATCGACTTGTTGTCAACAAAAGCACAAACAACAAGAACAACAATAACAGCGTCAACAATTAGCAATGCTAGCAACAACAGCAGCAACACAATCACAACAATAACCATACATAAATTTGCAAAAATCTCTGTGACACAAACACAAATCTTTGTACTCAAAGCTTTTGCAATAGAAAAAAGTGTAGGTATATATGTATGTACTTAGCAACAACAACAACAACAACACGTATGTAGCTACTATTACAACATAGCACGATTGCAGTTCAAGTACCCTTATCAGCAGCAGCTACAAGCGGCGAGCGCGCTCCAATTACTCGCTTTAGGTGACATTGCAGTGCACTAAACTTTAAACTTTTTTAATTGCTGTCAGACGTTGAGAGTGATTTTATTTTTTTATGGGCGCTAATTTTCGAAATCTTATAGTTGTAGTGACAAATTACGAACTTGTAATGAGTCGTCATTAACTGTACTTTCGTTGTGAATGCGAGAAAAGCCCGCAAGGGCCAAGTTCAGAGTTGGCTAACACGCGTCGCATTGCATTGTCCAACGTTAATGATCTCAAAAATTGCTGGTGAAAGAGAGAGAGAGAAACAAAATCACAGAGGAAATCAGTCGACCAGTCAGCCAGTCATTTTCCCGCAGCTTCAATAAATAATGCGATAAACATGTGTTGCGCCACTGTGACAAAGTTCCAAGTTGCGCCAACACGGCTGTGAACAAATAGCTGACAAGACACCTTGACTAGTTCTCAAAGTTTTCCGTAGCCAACTGAACATTCCCACTACAAGTTTCATGTTCGAACGTTCGTAGGTCGTTCGACTAACGGTGACTAGCAATAACCAAGGATGGTGCATGAGTGAAAGGGGTTTTGTGTGTGTACTGCACCGTAAATTAAAACTTTGAGATGGTTGTATGTTCAATTCTGTTGATACATGTGAGAAGTTGAAAAAGGACAAAGGAATGCTTTGACATTTCGTACCAACAAGTGGCGAAATAGAAGATAGGAACTAATTTTGTGGACATATCCCAACGGGATCCAGAGACACTTTCGGCAAATGTAGGTGAGAAATGTCAAAAAATTCCACCCTCCTTATTCACCTTCTCACGTGCATCAATAGATTTGAACGATTCATCAGTAGGTTGAACGATTTTAAATATTAACAAAGGTTTTCGCTTTTACTGCATGATTTCGTTGGATGACTTCAGTAGTAGAGAGACCTGTCTTGGCTGACCCAACTTACACATGGAGCTTCTTATATGACCAGTGCTTCCTTATAGGATGGTGGAATAATGATTCTTGGGACGTTCAAGAAAAGATACTCGACACAATCCGGTGCGTAGAGACGATGACCATGAAATATGGAGCTGTTTAGTAAGAAGAACTTTTTATATTCCTTGTTCACTCCTCTCGGGAGCATAGGGCCTCCACAAGACATTGCCTTGTGTTGGTAACGTTAATCGGTTGTGTTTTTCTGCCAGGGTAGGTGGTTGGCCTTCCGGTGATTGATTGGCCTTGCTAATTACCGCCGCTTTGGAACGACGCCTCCGAGTTACCACTTATAGCGCCATCTGTTGTGTAAGAGAGATGACAGCAGGATGGTTGGGACTTCGCTAAGATCGGTTTGGTGCGCTGTTTTCGCTAATGCTCGCTTCCCCCTACAGACATCGCTGGTGCACCGTATAGCTTTATATTTGATTTCTTTTTTTTTGTTGTTTACAGCTCAGCGCATGATTCCGCATAGGAGTGAGTGGGAAAGGATCATCTGAGGGTCCGAATTTTTAAGCTGGGGTATGTTGCCAGGGAGAGAGTTGGAAAAGTGCGTTCCATGCACCAGTTCCTACCATGCACCAGCTAGGAGTCGAACCCACGACCTCTGGGATGATAGGCTAGTGCACTCACGCTAGGCTATCGAGACTGCAAGAACACAGCACAAAGTAATAAGATTCTAGACACCCGGTTGGACAACAAAGCTCCAGCGATAATATATCAAAGTAGGAGTAGTAACAAACAAGGAAGCCTAGTCCCCACTGGAAGTATCAAATATATCAAGCCAATCGTTTGATGTATCTAACTGAAAAAGGGGCGCGCAAAGCAGAGCCGTTAGAGAGATGTTAGATAGCTTAATTAGATGTTTTACGAAAGGGTTTCTGAACGCAGAGATACAATGATTAAGGTCGTAAGCAACGGATTAACGAAAAAGAGCCCGTTCAAGTGACCTGCTCCGGAAATTCCCAAGTAGAGAGTGTTTTTATTTGCAAGGTTTGTGTGGCATAACTAGCAAATACGCTAGAATCTACCAAAAAATTTCCACCTAGTTTGTAAAGGGGATCAGTTTGTTTATGCTGAACAATTCTATCCTACAAAGTAGGTCATTGTAGTTGATGTAGACCCTATTCTGCAGAAAAAGCCAGAGATGTAGTGGTTCTGGTGGTGGGGAATGAATTTGTTGACTCTGAACCAGACTATACTTAGGTAGATAGGTAGATAGGTTACAGTAGACACACGCAGGACTCGATATGGGTCCGTTGTAATACCACAAATTCCATCCGTTTGAGATGTGTATGCAACACGGTTTTCCAACATGAGTTGCAACACACATTCCAAACGGATGGGGAAATAGGAAGGGAGACCTATAGTTTTACGCCGAATCCGATAGGCGGATGGCAGTTTGTTTCTTCCACACTTGGATGTTTGTAATTCACATCTACTTCATGTGGATAGCATTAGAAGTAGACGAACCCGAGCTAGGAATCGAACCTAGGGTCTCTGGTATGAGAAGCCAGCGCACTACCCGTTGGACCAGCGAAGCTCGTAATTTATACTTACTACTAAGCAAGTCGAACGGTGCTATGGGGCAGGAAAAGGGGGATGCCTGAGGCATAAAATACAAAAAATATACATTTGAAAAAAGACCTGCTGTAAAAATGGGCATTCTTTCACCTGTATTTCTTATTAAGGACCTATTAGATTAGATTAATTCTCGAGAATGGTGCTAGACTGGAACCCGCAAGGGAGCCAAAGTCAGGGTCGGCCAAAGAACACTTGGAGAAGGTCGACTCTACGCGAAGTAGCCGCTGTCAACACCACATGAGACGGCGCAAAAACAACAAACCCAGAATCGTGTACGACAGAAGAGTCTCATGGAGGACCTATGCTCCCGAGAGGAGTGAACAATGGAACAAAAAGATTAGATTAGCACCTATTAGAACCACAATGGCAAAGTGGTAAGAAATTTTAAAGGATCCACGAAAAGACATCAAATATTATAACATAGGTTCCAGTAAAGCTTCATAGAAAATGTCCCACAATCCGCTACAGTTGGGACCATCAGAGGTGTAAAAATACATTCATTCATAAAGAAGTTGTAGAACCGTAACCACAATGACTACATTCCAAACGCTACAACACAAAAAACAAAGCTACCTAGTCAACTAAAATTCAGTTCCTCGTCTCTGCCCGTAATCGCACAACTTCCCCCACTTTAGTTGATAAGATGAAGACAAATATAATTTTCGTAATTGCTGCTCAGCAGCAAAGATAACATCACAATTTTCTTTTCTGGGGCATTCAAATTGTGGGCTCGTTATTAACATCGGCTGAAAGAAGAATTCAAAATAAACATAACCCACATACGAAACGCCAACACGAAAAGTGTCGAACACAAACAAAATCGTATAAATAAATATGAAAAAGATGAAATAAGTATCAGCGATAACGATGGGAAGATACATAAATGAAATTAAAGAAAACTTACGCAACGAGGCCGCCCAGAAAGGCGACGGGCCCACCGCCGATTAGGCGTATCTTTCGGTGACAAGAATCGAATAATGAGGTTCTTGTTGGTGTCTGCGATGTTGGCGACATTGTGGCGGTGGCGGCCGCAGCAATGGTGGCAATCGTGGTTGCTGCTGCTATCGAGGAATTCGAGCAGGAATTTGTTGCTGTCGCTGCCGCTGAACTTGCGGTCGAGGACAAGTTCGAAACGTTCGAGTTTGAAGCTGAAATCGTTGATTGCTGGGTGGCTGCTGAGGAAAGCGACGATGATGAGGATGATTTGAGGTTTGTTGTATGCTCGTTTGTCTTGGCTGCTGTTAGATAGTTATTATTGTTGTTGTTGCTGTTGCTAGTGCAATTGCTTGCCAAGTTGAGAAATGTTGATGTGGCTGCTGTGGCATAAACGTGATTGCCGGTGATGCCGTTGCTTTTTGCTACTGTTGTTGTTGTTGTCGTTGCTGCTGCTGCTGCAACAGCGGCTTTAGATTTTTTAATTTTCTTGAAAGAAAACGGCGCTGATGACAATAGGCCTTTTGTGGTGGTGCTGTTGCTCGTTGTTGTTGTTGTTGTTAAATGTTCTTTTGTGTAATGTGCTGATTGTTTTTGTGCTGACGCAGCCGGTTTTGTTGTTGCTTTAAATTGAAATCGATACTCGCGCACCGATTGTTGTTGTTGTTGTTGTTGTTGTTGCTGTTGTTGATAGTAATGATCATGATACAATTTGCTTTGTTGTTGTTGTTGTTGCTGATAGTGCGCCGTGCCGGTGTGGTTGTTGTTGCTGTTGTTGGTGGTGGTGGTGTGCGCGTGAAATTTTTGTATTAATGGACTCGTCGTATTCGTACCCAGTTCCACGATGTGTGTGGGCGTTCTCAACATATTCCACGCCGGCTTATGGGGAGGTCGAGGGTAGAGGACGAACGGGAGTGGGAATAGCACCAGGGTTGGTTCGTTGCACCGACGACGACACTCGACTCGACACTCGATTCGACCAACCGGATCACTGTGCACTTCACAGTGTTCGGCTGTTTCCTGTGCGGCTTCGATATGTTTGAGGTTATGTTGTACACTTTGCTGCTATTGTTTTACTTTTGCTGTTGTTGGTTTTGTTGTTGTTGTTGTTGTTGTTGCTTTATCTGCTGGTTGCTGATGTTATTTGCCGTTGCGAACAATGTTTGCTTTACTTTTTTCACTTTTCGACAATTCTACACGTTTTCGGCTCCAAACCTGGAAACCTTCACTATCATCTTTACAGATTTTTTCTTTGGACCTTTCGCTGTTGTTAAATTGTTGTTGTTGTTGTTAACAACAATTAGTGATTTTTTTGGTTCTTGTTGATTGTTGTTTTCTTGGGAAATTCTTGAATTTTCACTGCAACACAAGCAACGAGGAAATTAAGTAATGGTGGAAAGTTATGTGGATGGGTAGAAGGTAGCCGAAAGATGCCGTCGAACTCGAAGCCGAAAGTCATTCAGACGGCAGACGTTGGCCTTTCTTGGCATTCTTCTTGCTGATGCGGCGCGCAGTTTGTTTTTTTTTCTTTTCTTTTATTTATATTTGAAATTTTTGGGAAAGGTCACTTTGGTCAAGCGCACAGAAACAATTTGAAAAGAAAATTATACCCAACAAAAAAAAAACAAAAAAATTGGGCACCAAGTCGTCAACACCCTGTATGAATATTCAGTCATTTGTTTCGTGTTGTTGTCGGTATAACTTTTTTGTTTTGTTGTTGCTGTTGTTGCATATCATTAGCACAAAATTGTGGAAATCGTATGCTAATCAGGCAGCGATTACCAGTTTGTATATAGTCTAATGCCACACACACACACACACACACACACACACCCTACGTTTTGGTAAATAGCCGTTCGCGCCGTACACTTGTCGCAACGATCGCGTGTGAGCGTGTCAGAAAATACAACGGCAACTACAATGAGCATGAGGTGAGCATAGAAACAGCACAGCACAAAAACGAAATAAACCAAAAACAATGACAGCACCACGAACGCCCCAAAAAAAAACCGCATAAATCTGCTTATTTCCTAATTGGATTTATTTATTATATATAGTAATATTATATATAGTAAGTTGATGTGGCTGTCGTTGTTGCTGCTGTGTGTGGTTTTTGTTTAGCGATTAACCAAACGGCCGCATGCCGTCATACAAATGTTCTCACAAGTCACTGCCGCATGTCAAAATTTCGCGAGCATCTCACAGATGATAAGCCAGCAAACAAATCTTTATACACATAATGGCATTTTAAGGCTTAATTTTAAGAGTAAAAATATTAATGAAAAGCAAAATAAATGAACTACTTGAGTGGGCAGCGCGGCGTGTGAGAAATGCCGACCATATCGAGTGACTGCGGCCGTGAGCAGCTGGTCGAGTGTGCGTGCGCCGGGTTCAAGGGAGCTCGCCGACATGTAACATAATTGGGCCTTGAGCTCATCGAGCAGGAACGAGGGGTATTTCAGTTTAAAAATTATTTTAAAAAACAACTATCTACAGAATATTGTAGAGCACAAGTAATCGTAGGCTATTTTAAGCCTGGACTTTTGAGCTCGAGTTACAGATACAAGAAACCGCACTGTCGGCACGTAGGCTCAAGATTGCTGACGGCATTCGAGCTCAGCTGAGCTTAAGTGAAAAAAATTTATTAAAATTTAATAAACGAGTTTTTGTGCCGTTCGTAGCAGCTTCGTGGGGAAAAAATTCAATTCAATTGTTGATTATTGTTACAAAAATAAACAATTTTTTTTAAGTTATAAAATCACAAAAATTTTATATTAAAGTTAAGTTTATAAAACAAAGACAGAACATCGACAGACAGTAGTTTTTTTTCGAACAATTTTTGTCGTATTTGTGTAAACGAGAAAGAGGAAGAAAATCCACTTCGCTTTCTGGCCACTTGTCCAGCTGAATTCATAAGGAGAAAGCATCACCTGGGCAACTTCTTCTTTGACAGTCAAGGGGATCTGACCAAGACTATTCACAGAACTATTCTCACTCTTCAACCATCTAGAAGATCTAACCGACAGAACTATTCACAGTCTACTGGGCTTTGTGTAAAGCTCAAACTGGTTCAGTGAGTAAGTGGACTTAAGCACGATTGGTTGTGGTATCACAATGGGCCTTCATGACCCAAGTAGACACCGTCTTGGGGCAGCCAGTACAACCTACTATAGCAGGGCCCCGCGGATTTGCCAGTTTGATTCTTCAAACTGGCAAATCAAATAAATCAAGTCAATAAATCAAGCCAATAAATCAAGTTCTTCTTAACCCTTTGTTGATCACGTCAGATTTTTATGAAGCAATTGTTATCAAATTATTTATTATTGACGCATTAAGTCATGTTTTCCCACACAAAATTCAAATTCTTAACCCATCGTTGACCCGTTAGATTTTGTTTTCGAAAAAATAAAAAACACTAAAAAAAATAAAACAAATAAAAAAATAAAAATAAATTTAAAAGAAATAAAAATAAAAATAAAAAACCCTAAATAAAAAAAACACAAAAAAACACAATTATTTCTCACCAACAGTACTTTCACCAAGTTTGAAATCAAAAAGCCCAGAAAATCTTGTTTCTACATACAAACTCTTAACCCATCGGTTGACATCACATTTCGATTTTCAAAAAAAAATGAAAACCACATGTAGAATTATTTCTTACTAAGAGTACTTTCATCAAGTTTGAAGTCAATGGGCTTATTAATTCATGTTTTTTTCAGTTTTTTTTCATACAAAGTTTTAACCCGTCAGATTTTGATTTTCAAAAAAATTAAAAACATTTCTCACTAAACTTAAAGTCAAAAGGCGTAAAAATCGGATTTCTTCATACAAACTTTTAACCCTTGGTTCAACCCTTTAAGTTCGGATTTAAAAAAAAAAAAATGAGAAACACGTGTCAAATTATTTTCGATTTCAAATGTTTTCACCAACTTTGAAGTCAATAGGCCAATCGGTTCAGGGTTTTTTGGTAGTCTTTCCGTATACGAAGCTTAACCCTTAGCCCATTCTGTTCAATTTTGATTTTCGAAAAATTGAAAAATACGTGGTTCATCCATTTAAGTTTTGATTTTCAAAAAAATTAGAAACACGTGTCAAACTATTTTTGATTTCAAGTGTTTTTACCAATTTTGAAGTCAATAGGCCAGTCGGTTCAGGGTTTTTGGTAGTCTTTCCTATGCGCACCTTAACCTATTGTTGAATTTTGATTTTCGAAAAAAAAAGTCTCGAATTATTTGTTATTTGAAACATTTTTACCAAATTTGAAATCAATATACCCATAAATCGCGTTTTATTATATAACACCTTAACACATGTTTTGCCCCTTTAGGCCCCGAATTTAAAAAAATCCCGTCTTAGCGGAGGTTTATTTTTCAAGATGTCAGGACAAACAATTACATATATGTACATATAGGGATAGATAGTAGTATGTATAATAATATATAATATATATTCTAATATATTTTTTCTGTTATCCGCAACTTTAGCACTGCGTTCACTATCTTTGCTTGTTTTTAATCGATTAAAATTTTTAAATTTTACGAATTTAAAAATTTTTAATTAAATGTTAACGTTTATTTTAATTTTGCAAATTGCTTGAAAGACCTCCAACACCCACTCAGGTGACTTAATTTCTTGATAATTTGCTTAACGTTATGCACGAAATTGATTTGTTCATAAAATCGTATTACTGCTCACTAACTGTCTTTGCTATGGTTTCCAAATACAAAAACAACGCCACAGCCGCTTGACTGCATGTAGGTTAACGTCTCTTATTTCCTCAGAACCTTGTAGCTTGAAACTAGTACTTGGCGTTATTGTTTTCTCGGCCCTCTATTTGTTTCTTTCCAGGTTAGAGTTGTATGTTTTTTCATAGCATTTAGTATGCGTAATTTCGTATACAACCTTCAGTAGAAACGAAAGAAATAATACAATGAACAACAAAATCACTTCGCATTTCAAACGCTGCGCACAAACAAAGTTCAAGTGCAAGTGGACGCGACTGTCGTTGGAAATGCGAAATACGAAATGCGCTCATGTTGTTTTTCTTCTATGAATATGTGTGTGTGTGTGTTGTGGCGTTTTGGCAGCCTTTCAAAATTCCTGCAGATTTGCAGTTATTGTCGCTTCTATATTTCCACATACCAGGCACAATGGGACAGACAGCTGCCGTTATTTATAGAGCAATTCTTGTTCAACAAAAAAACAAACAAGCATCTCTGCTTTTCTTGTTCACATTGTTGTTGCTTTTGCTTTTATAATTAAGGCAATGCATTTTACGACATCTTCAGCATCTTGCAATCAAATAAAAACAATTAAACTAAAACTTAAAAAACAAACAAAAATTTCAAAAGAAATATGTTTTTTGTAGAACAAAAAAAAAACGGTATTTACGCAGCGCAGAACACACGCTGCCTCACCTTCTTTGCTTTGGTGTTGTTGTCAATTTCCTTTTTTATATTTTATATTTTTTTTTTAATCAAAAGCAATTAAGTTAATGCTTTGCGCTTTCAATTCCTTCTTCCCTTCCAGCGCTATGCGGGAGCATTCCCCAATTTGGCAGTTTCATTGTCTAAAGCTTAGAAAAACATATATAGTACAACAACAACAACCATAGCAAGAACACATGCTCGGTTTATTGTAGTTAAATTAGGTGTGACAAATGTTGAAACAAGAACAACAATAACAATAACAACAACTACAAATCGTTGCTCTCTGTTCTTGCTGATTTTTGTTTAATTTCTTTTATTCAAATTTTGTTGCTAACTAATGTGACTCTACTTTTTTCCGCTTTTTTCTGCTTTTTTCGTCATATCTACTAAATGTGTGCGCTTTGGCTGTGATTTAGATAAAAATCTCAGCCATAAAAAAGCAGCGAAACATTAAAATAATGATTTTTTTTTTAATTCTAATGCGTTTGATGTTGTTGTTTCATTGTTGTTGGTGCCGTTGCGCAGCATTTGTTGGGTTATTGTTTTTTTGTTTTTGTTGCCTGTAATTTAGTTGATCGTAACATGCGAGTAAAAGTTGAGAAAATGCTTTACAACAACAAAAGGAATTTTTATTTTTTTTTTCATTTTGTTACTCACTTAAATATTACTTGAAGCGTGAATGAAGCACAAACTGTGTGCGCAAACGTACAAACTTTCATTTGCTCGACAGAATTCTGCGAGCGTATTTGCTGCCTGAATACTGTTGCTTTTCACAATTCATGTTGCTACTCAAAAAGATTGAAAACAAAAAACAACAACTACAACAACAAAAAACCAACAACAATAAAAAAGGCAGTATTTTATGGGCCATTTTTGTGGTTGTTGTATTTGTTGTTGAGCTATTTATAATCCATCTTGTGACCGTACAAAACGTTTAAATGTCAAGTAGGTGTGATGCATATGAAATGAAGGAGACTGTTTTCCTTATTGTTGTTTTTGTTTTTGCTGACACTAATGCCAGCTGACAAACGATCGCCTGAGAAAACGTTTGTGTCGTATGTGCTATTTAATTCAATGGAACATACGACATTCGTTTTCTGCGACGACGAAACGCTTTGCTGACTGACTGACTGACTGAGTGACTGGCTGATGATGTTACTTGGTCGACTTGCAGTCATTGCGTGGCCACTAAATAATGTAATTTCAATGTAGAACACGCCACCAATACACATGAACTATTTACACAAATCCAATGTTAACGTCAAGTTCGCAGACCCAACGCTGCCGGGTTCTGTTCTATTCTCAAAAGAGAACAGCTTAACTTAAAGCTCGATGCTCGATGGGTTTCTATTTGCGCAGATTACTCATGAAGTGTGGCCAGTGACTCAATGTTGGCATAACTGTTGATGAAATGGTTGGCTGATTTGTGCGCTTACAGACAGGTTTTCAATGCCCGATGATGAGTGTGCGCGCGCCAGTCTTAAGCGATTTGATTTTTATTTATTCTTTTCATTAAATTTATGTATGCGTTAATGTTCAGTTGCTTGGCGGGTGTTAACCACATTAGTGGAATATTCCCATGTGAAATTGCTTTCAGCGGTTGTAGTGAATGTGATCAGTTCTTTTTTGATTTCTATTGATTTCATTTATTGAATTCAATTTATTGCACATTGTTTGAATAATTGGTTGTAAAACTTTAAATGCAAGATTAGCTTTTGACGTCAGTGTTCAATTGTGTGGATATGTCGTCTTAAAACTTGACTATAGAATTTGATTTCTTCCATGTTGTTTAAATACATTCAAAACATTAATTTTAAGTTTATCCTTTGCGGCTCGACTTTAGAGTAGTCTTAAGTTGTGAGCTTTAACTTCAAGGAAACACAAATTAATTGATATTTTTTGCATTGCAACAGTTGCTACTTTGAACTCACTGACTGTATACGATTTAGGTCCTAGGTTCGATTCCTAGCTATGGCTGGTAAAACCCTCGTCTACTTCTATCACTATCCACATAAAGCAGATGAGAATTACAAGAATCGCACAAGTTCGCTTTTGGCAGGCAATGGCCAAATACCTACTAAAATCTGGTCTTTTTTTTGGACTACACAAGGTTTCTATTGAAAAATCTTTAGCCTAATTACTTGACTATGATTGGAATGGAATGGATATGAAGGGAGCCGAAAAAGTTAACCCTAGAGGTTCAAATTTCTCAAGCACTTATGCTAGATAGCCCATTGTGCTTAAGACTCGAGAGGAAAAAGGTAATCGAGGAGAGTGAGGTGAGCTGCCTATGATTACTTAGTTAAGTTCTTCAAAAGAACCATTAAATATTTCAATGAACGCATAGTAAACCCAGTTGAAGACCTCACAAGAGACCTTAATGTGACCTTTAATAGCCGCAAGTTCTGATCTTATGCCCCAATTTTGGATTAAGTCTCACTCCAAATCTAACTAAAAATTCTAAACTAAACAAAACTGAATGGTCATTGAATGTTTTCTGCATAGACCCAACTCCTGCCCTGGACAAAATCAATTTTCAGCTCATTGCACAACTCACTATAACCCTTTCGATCCGCCGAATTTTACACTGTGTCTCGATATTACTTTTTGGTATTTTAATCATGAAACACTTTCCTAAGAAGTGTGCATACGACATTTGAAGTCGCCATGCCTCTTTGTTGGAGTTCTAGAGCTAGTTTACTTTTGAACAATTTTAGCTTAAAACGGGTTAAATAACTTTTGTATCAATAATTTTTAATTACAGAAAAATTATTTAATGTTTATGGAAAAATACAAAATAATCACTTTTTGATTTTATTTAACCATTATTAAAGAAACAGGGTTTTGATCAAATGCGCCCAATTGGTAGACTTCAATTAGAACACAAACTTTTCCTGATATCGCTGCAAACTATTGGAAATTAATTTGGAGATAGCAGTAAAATTTTTGTAATTTGCTTTGAATTCACTTTTAAAAATATTAATATGTTGATGCCTACTTAAATTAAACCCATAAATCAATCGTGGCTTTTGCTATAAGATGACAAACAGGTCAAGTTGCTCTCAGGCAACTTTGGGGTCGAAAGGGTTTTCAATTCAATAATTTAAAACCTCACACTCCGGCTTTCGGTGCTTTCCACCCTCAATAAAATAATAAAATAATTAAAAAAAAAACAATATACACATTGTACAACTGCTGCCGCACAAGAGCTGCTTTAAAATCTTACATAAATTTCCAGCCAATTCATTACACGAACGAAATGCAGGACACGCTGCTCAAGAAAATTTTCCTCGATTTGCAAGAAAAATCTATGGCATTGTGCACACAAAGTATGCAATGTGCGATGCGGTAAAAACTTGATTTGTTTAATTAAATTGAAGTTTATGCACTGCGCCAGCGGAGCAACCGCATTAAATCCTTTATGGGCCAAAGGGACACAAACACAAAACGCAGATTTTAGTGGCAATGCAGCTGAGCTGAGTTGGTTGGGTAAAAGGACGAAACGAAACGAAACGAAACGATGGCGCATAGAGGAAAACTCTGTTTGGCTAATAAGTGAAACTTTGTAAAGGTGAATTGTGTGGAGCAGCAGCTGCGTGCGGTGTCTTGTAATAAAACGCTGTCATAAAGCGTTCTGGTTCGCTCTCGGAGGGCGCTAGCGAGCGAGTGGCCTTTATGTGTGCGTGTGTGTGTGCGGCACTGAGCAAAATGCTGCATGCAGAATTTGCAAGATTTATGACTGTCATTCAAACCAAGGGCACGACAACAACAACAAATACACTGAGCATAACTAACATGAAAGCAACAACTGAAAAACAGCTGGAAAACTGCAAACGAACACGCTGCGCTACAAATTTGTGCATAATAAGGTATACAAGAGACACACAGACAGACAGACAGATAGACAGAGAGTGAGACTGACAAAGTGACAGAGGCGGCAATAGGAACAGACGTGACTAAATGGCGCACTGAGTGACTAGTTGACAATGAGAAAATGTTGCAACCGCAACAGCGACATCGACACAACGACACAGCAGCTTACGATGATCATTTCATAGCAACAATAACAACAACAATAACAACAACATCACAATAGCAACGGTAACAAATTTATTTAGCAAATTAGCGTAGCTGCGACCATGTCGCTGAAATCAACCGACTGACTATACGTTTGTCTGTTCGCCAAATAGTGTGTCGCTTTGTTTTCATAGCGTTTTCGTGCGGAAAAGCGTGCAGCCGCACGACGGACGCTTTGTCATTGCAAAAGATTGACCTATTAAATTTCCCACAAATTATACCAATTACGGGGCAACAGAATTTCAAAGAAAATTCAACCACTACAACAGCAACAACATGGCTTAGCAATGCAATACTTGTAAGTGGGAAAAAATAGAAAAAATAGAAAAAATAAAAAAAACTAAATAAACAAACAACCTACGAACAACAGCGAATCGAGCCCAGCCAACCAGTGAAACAAGCCAACTCTGACAAAGCAACAAAGGCGCCGCGCCAAAAGGTGAACAGAAGCAGAAGCATTGCCAAAGACGTCAGCAAACCAAAGAGGCGACAAGTGGTGTGGTGCAGCGGGAGGGGGAGGTGAGCAGCCAGCACTTTTCACTATACTCGCTGGTGGCTGGCAACAATGGCCGCGTCCCGCAACAACAATGAAAAATGCGCGAAAAACGTTAGAAAAATTTTGTTTTATTGGAAGATGGCAGCGGGAAAACAGTAAAACAACAACAAACGAAAAATTAGACTAGTGTGCAGACACGATACAGCTATAAAGACAACAACAACAAAAATAACAAAGCAGTTGCAGCAACAGCAGCAGCTGCCGCGGCGCATCCAAATCGCTAGAAGAAAATACAACAAAGAAAAAAATGTATAGTGGCCGACAGCACGAACGTAAGAAAACGACATCGAGCGCCGATTGTCCTCCCACCGCCCACCTGCCGCCGCACCCACAAGCGCACGCCATATAATCATTTCGACATAATGAAAGACACACGCGGAAGAAAAACTACCAACCAAAACAACAAAACAATGAAGTGAACAGAAAAAAAACAAACAAATACAACAACAACAACATCGAGTGAATGGTTAGCCAAAGCAAAGCCGAGTGGGCGTAAATTAAAATGAAAATTCGCTAAAAGGTAAAACAAAAAGATTGCCACCGCAGTGTCAGGCGGGGCAGGGAGGCAGAGAGAGACACAGCAGCAGCAGCAGCAGCTGTGGCGACGACGGAGAAACTGCAATAAGCGTGCGGCAGCGCGTTGAGAGCGCAGTTGGAGAAACCTGGCAGCGTTTCACACGCCGCTACACATTGCCACATTAATTTAATGGTTTTAATGTGGTTGTTGTTGTTGTTGTTGGTGGTAGTGCTGCTGCTGTTACTTTTGACTGCTTTCTTGCAATTTTCCATGTCTGAATGAATGTTGCCTCTAATGGCTGCTGCGCGCGCTATGGGGCGAAGAGCGGCCCCCGACACCGTTGTAACTGCACAACAAAACCCTGCAATGAATGGGTTAATTTTAGGGCAAACAGCGCCATGACAGCTATGAAAAAAGTGACAGCTCATCAAGAGACAAAACGTCACATTACAAAGCGAGAAAATAGAAAGTGCAGCAGCACCGAGCGACATCATCTAAATATGAATGCACCGTTTGGCAACGAGATGAAAGCGTCAATAGTGGCGCAAGAATGCGCCCAAACATGAGTCATGGCGAGTTGCTGTGTGAGTGAAGGTCAACGCAAGGAAAAAGATACATTCAAGCAATATGATTTTATTGGAAAATGTTTTCATTTGTTTGTTGTTGTTTAGGAGTTCAACTAAACTTGTGAACACGAAACTTTACATTGCTCTGACGAAATTATCTACTCGCAGTCATGTAACGAAGTGAACGATTCGAAGAAATGATAGAGCATCAAGGTTGACAGATTCCACGACCAATTGAAATGTTACGACTGTAGTTTGAGTCAGGAAAAATCTATTAATTTGTTTAGAGGTCACAATTGAGCTTTGAACCTTGAGACAGTAGCAAAAGTTTGTTCTGTCATCCTTCTCTGAGCCAATGAGTACAATGGGCTACTACAATGGATCTCTTAGGGTAAATTTTCTCAGCTCCTCCTACATCTATCTATCTATTTATCTAAAAGTTTCTTCATATAAGAATCCGCAGTGGGAAAAAACTGGTTTTCGAGTGACAGTGTAACTGCTGTCCTACACACCTTTCGACTTCACAAATCTGATCTAACGTAAATATAAAACACGCAGAACAATTTTCTTAATAGATAAAAAACCATATTCGTCTTTTAGATAGTAAGGGAAAACATTATCTATTGATTAGGCAATTTTCTAAATAAATGCTAAGCAAAAGTTAATGAAACAGTTCAAAGACCAACCGTCAAGAATCTCTGGGATAGAAACATTTCAGTCACGGAGGATTTATTGTTGATAACTGATGAGAAAAAGTTTATGAATATTGGCAAGTCAGACAATTTCAGAGACTTGTTAGGGTTTATTCACAAATCTGATTGATTTGTGTAGGCTTTTCCTTTTGATACAACCATGGGCCATTTTGTGACCTAAGTGTGTCTTTCATCAAAGTCCCGTGCCCAGACAGCCACTTTAGCATAACCTAACCATTCCTGCGATAGAAATTCTTACATCATCACAATGATTTCTTGTCGATAACAAATGTGTTGATTTTTATTTGACATAAGGTCAAAGCGATTCATTACATCTTCTAGGATTTCGACAGGATAAGCATTTAATAGTATTGGCTTAGGGTACGGTGACACCTTAGAACCACTTAGGTCTCAGTGACTAGGTGTCTGGTTCCTCTCAAAGCTAATTACAATTCAAAATCAGGTTTAGGTAATTTGTGACTTAATTCACGTATAAAATTAACTCTAAACCTTAGAGTTGCTTCGATGAAGTTACATGCTGAATCAAGACATTAATTTTGAACTCAAAAACAAACAAGAAAGAAAGCAATGGAAGTTAGGGTGTTTAGAACCCCCAAAAATCTGTATCTTGCAAACATCTTAGTTGCCAAATAAGGTTTCAACTGACTACAAAGGAGTCTTCGATAAACTAACTTGCTACTGATTTATTGTTCCTTCATGATCCAACACAATGTTGACGATTCAACTCTTGAACGTAAGTCTTCACAAGAGAAACCTTCAACAACAAATTTTTAATCGATTAACTTTTTGAACTAACGTAATTTTCCGTGTTCAACTTCTAAACCAATTAATGTTCTCTTTTCAACTTCTAAACCTTTTCAACTCTCTTCACAAGAGAAACCTTCAACAACAAATTTTTCATCGATTAACTAGTTTCCCACTGATTAATTTTTCCTTTTTTAAATAACGTAATGTTCCGTGTTCAACTTCTAAACCAATCAATGTTCTCTTTTCAACTTCTTAACCTTTTCAACTTCTAAAGAAATCTTCAACAACAAACTTCGTATCGATTAATACATTTTCACCGATTTATTTTTCCTTTTTGAACCAATACATTGTTTCTTATACAACTTCTGAACGTTGGTTTTCAAAAGTGGTTTTCAACAACAAATATTTTATGAAAAATTGTCTTCCCATTGATTTGTCTTTCTTTCTTGAGCCAACACAATGTCCCCTATTTAACTTGTGAACCAACGCAATGTTCCCTTTGCAACTCCTATGCGTTGGTTTTAAAGGCTAAATTTGCAAAACCAAATTCTTTAACACTAGAAAGACCATTGCGGTCATTTTAACTGTTTTTCATTTTTAAATATCTGTATTTTCTTTAGTATTTTTATCAACTTTTGCTTTGGTGACTTTTATTTTATCGTGAAAATATTTATATATTTTTAAAAAATTTATTTTGTAAAAAAATAACCAAATCCGATATGTACTTTGTAGGTATGGAAAACTGGCGGTGTTTCTAGTGTTAAAGAAAACTTTTTAAAGATGCGATTCTTCAACTCTCAAACCACATTAGAACAGCTTTAATATAGCTGCAATAGAAAAATACACCTAATTCTGTTTTTACACGGTAGATTGGTTCCAGGAAAAACCGTGTAAAAAAAACCGTGTAAAAAAAGACATTGATCGTATGCAAAAATATGTGATTGGTTCCTTATCTCTAAAACGTATTAAAATTAGCGAAAAACAAGGATACATAAAATATTTAACAAAAATAAAAAAATATAAATAACCGAATGAATATACTCGTAAAATATTGTTTGGCTTACCTATTATCTTAATGCGTTAAAATTAAAATTAAAAAAAATTAAAAAAAAATTAAAAATTAAACTAAAAAATTAAAAATTTCTTTACCAAACACGTCTGATTGCACTGATAGTTTATAAAATATTAACACATTTGAATTGCTCTGACAAATAAATTTGCTTGTATCCACAAAAAGGAAATTTCCCTAAATTTGTGATATGAACATATTTCGCAAAAATTAAATTTGACAAAAAAATTTAAGCCCAAAAGATTTTGAATCGTGCTAAATGGTTTAAAATCGTGTAAAAAAATTTAAAATTTGTTTATTTTCAAACCGTGTTAAATCAAAACCGTGTAAAAAAAGACCGTGTAAAAACAGAATTAGGTGTATTGTCAATAATAACTAATTTTCCTGCTACTCAAAAGCTACAACTTATTTATATAACAACTTATAATGTGAAATGTTTCTACTCAATTTCCTGGCAAACTCTGCCATAGTTCCATCAATGCAATGTTTCCATCAATCAGAACGAAAAATGTCAATCAAGTGCAAAAATTAAAAAAAAAAAAATTTTGTTGATTGAGCAATGCGACATCAGTGCGACAGTTTCATAAACTAATTGAAATATGTACATGCACACATACATACTCAACTCTATACAGACAAATAGATAGAAAAAAAACTATAAAGCGTGCAAGTAGAATTAATTGGCAACACTTCAAGTGGCGAAAATGTGGAATAAAGGTGACATATCTTTGACATCTGTCAGCTGCTCGTTTAAAATGTCACTACGGCAAGCAACGGATGCGGGCTTTGTGCAAAGCAACATATCTCTGCTGCCAGGCTCCAGGCGCCCAGGACACCCGCACAACGCCCAGCGCTGCTACACACTTCCCACACTTTCCCTGTTCTCTGCCAAATCGTGCGCCGCCCCCTCGGCCGTATTGACATTGCTTGCTCTAATTTCCTTGAACACTACGCTTTCACATCAATTTCTCGCCAACGCTGTTTGCTCTGGAAGCTTCGACGGACTGCCGCCAATTGTCCTTTTGGCATTGGCGCGCCAATTAAGTGAATGAAATGAATGCAAAGCAAATAAAAAACGTCGGCGAAATATAAATGAGAATGAAATAAAAATTGCGCATTGACTTTTGTTGTTGTTGTTGCAATGTGGCGTGGTGTGGCGTGGTGCGCTTTGCGTGTCTTTATTCACGTAGTTGGGTGTTCTATGGTATGTTGTTGTTGTTGCTAAATTAACTGTACACTAGCCCCTCTCCCATCCAAAGCGAGAACAGCTGCCAGCGATCGACTTAATGAGCAAATGGTGGCAACGTGTAGCAAGTGGCAACTTCCTGCGGCGGCGCATTCTCACTTCCTGCAATGACCTTCCGGCCAACGGTTGTTTTTGTTTTTTCCATCTTCTGTATTATTTTTCGTTAGTGTTGTATGCGTTGTTGTTGGGATTTTTTGCCAACCTGCTGGCGTGCCTTCCGCTTCCTGCCATCGCTGCTCATTGTTTTTTATGAGCACTGCCGCCCTTCCTGTGCACTGCTGCCAGCCAGCAGTTGGCCGACACGTTGTGCGACCAGCAAGCGGTGGTGTTAGTTGTAGTTGTAGTTGTTGTTGCAGTTGCAGTTGGCTGGTGCTGCATTTTGCAATATGCGTCAAAAAGTACTTTTTCTTCTTTCGTCTCGCCGTTTTGCTTTGGTGTGCTTTGCATTCTTTTACGTTGTTCGTCTTTCATTTTTTGTTGTTGTATTTTTATTTGCGTTCCCGACATTCCGACAGCCAATACTGTTGCCATGTTGTTGGTTGTTGGTGGTGGCTGTTTTAATATTTGTTGTAGCACTTTTCATATTTGTTGCTTTGGTAGCAGTTGATTTTGTAGTTGTTGTTGTAGTTTATTCCTTGCCAGCAGCCAGACGCGCACATCAATTCAATATCGCCACTTCCGATGACGGCAGCACCAGCAACAACAACAATTACCAACACCGCAGCAATAACAAAAAAGCACATGCGACACATGCGTGTAGTTGTTTTTGTTGTTGCGCTATTTATTTTTGTAATATTTCCTTTTTGCTTTCGGTTTGGTTTGGCACTTTTTGCTGGTTGATGTTTTTGAGGTGTTGTGGTTGTTGTTGTTGGCTTTGCTGCTGTTATGGTGCGCGAACTGTTGTGATCTTCGAAGCTTTGGTTTTTGTTGTTGTTGCTGTGCTGGGAAAGACGACAAACAAGTCAAGCAGGTGACACTGAAACACTTTCGTTTCACTTATTTCTAAAGTGTGTGTGTGTAATTGTTGTTGTGGTTGTTACAGTGGCCTTTTTTGCTGTTTTTTTGTTGTTTTTATTATGTGTTGTATTTTAAAAATATTTCAGTTTTCAACGTTTCAAAAACAACCAAAACCAATTGTGCTGTGCTATTTTTACTTTCAAAAGCTGAGCGCAACAACGAAGAGAACGGGAGAACAACAGAGAGAAGCGCGTGTACGAAAATTTGGTATGCAAAACAACAACACAAAAAACAAACAAAATAATTAAATATCAATAGATGGTGACAAAAAAATAAATATAAAAAAAATACAAAATTGATAAACACTAAAATATCCATTCGTACAACAACAAAACGGCCAATGAGTCACAACGAAGCGATTAAAAGCTGGCAAGGCTCCGCTGTTCGAGCGAGCGAACGGGAGCGCAGAGAGTGCAGGCTAAAATGCAACCAACAACTACAAATGGGTAAAATAAATCAAACGCTGCGTATGCGGCACGAGTGGCTTCTGCACTCTGTGCTGTGGCAGCAACAATAAAAATTAATACAAAATGCGTATTGGAACTAATTTTGCTGGCAATTTTGCGTTGATTGTTCGCAGGGCTGTTAATAATTTATTTAGAGAAATGTGCGCAACGCTTAGATTGTTCGATTTCATGCAATTTTGTTAGTGCTGTTTATAATTAGACACGCGATGACCTTCAACTCGTGCGTTCAGCATATTTCAAGCTTTTTATTTTATTTCATTTCATTTCATCTCATTTCATTTCATTTATTTTGTTTTATTTTATTTTATTTTATTTTATTTTTTCTTATTTTATTTATTTATTTTCAAAAATAGTCTAGAATTAGTTAACAATTCATACAGACTAACCGATAATTAAATAATTATTTTATTTTTTTCTTATTTTGTTTTATTTGTTCTTATTTTATTTTATTTTATATTATTTTATTTTATTTTATTTTATTTCATTTCAATTCATTTCATTGTATTTTATTGTATTTTATTTTATTTTATTTGATTTTATTTGATTTTATTTGATTTTATTTGATTTTATTTTATTTCATTTTATTTTATTTTATTTTATTTTATTTTATTTTATTTTATTTTATTTTATTTTATTTTATGCTTTATTTTTTTTTATTTTGTTTTATTTTTTCTTATTTTATTTTATTTTTTCTTATTTTATTTTATTTTTTCTTATTTTATTTTATTTGTTCTTATTTTTTTTATTTTATTTATTTTATTTTATTTTATTTTATTTTATTTCAATTCGGTTTAATTCAATTTGCAATTCATTCTCGAAAATGTTGTTGGTTGTTGATAGATATTTTGTTGTTGGTTGTTGCTAAAGATATTTTATTGTTGTTTTTAAGAGACCACTTAACGGTATGTTTGTCATTAGTGTTGGTCCCAATGTTGTCCAAGATTGCGCCCCCAGTGCTTCAACTCACCCCATCACACACACATACACACACACAGTCAGTCTATCTCACTCGCACAAGCAGTACAATCGTACGCCGACAATCAGTCACGATCTTTCGCATTAATTTCGAATCGATTCGTTACTCTTTTACGTTGAGTCCATAACGAAAAACTCGCACTATTAAATCGCAATTTACGGGCACTTCTAGTTTAACATATTGCTAGCTCAATGCTATTGTTGTTATTGTTTTTGCACAACTATAATAACAACTAACGCAACAACAATAACAAACAAACAAACAAACAAATAACTGATTTCAATTGTTGCCATTTTCGATGGCAACTCTAGTGGCGGCAGCGAATATCTCACGGCTTTTTAGCATCACGCCATTTAGCCATAGAAGAACAACAACAACAAACTACAACAACAGCAAATCACGAAAACTAATACAATAGTAGTAACAATGGCTATAACAAAATGTAGATGGAGAAGAAGAAGAAGACGCAGCAGTATAATCACAACCAGTTAGTTACTCATTTACGCACAAGCCAACGAAACACAGCCGCCAATAATAACAACAAAAAAACCTACACCACCTTTATCGTTGTTGTTGTTGTTGTTTTTGCTGCTGTTATTATTGTTATTATTATTGTAGCCGTTAAAGGTCAAACAACAAACTGTTGGGGAAGCACACAAACGCGCGTACGCCGCCGCACAGTTCGGTCCGGTGAATGGTTAGATAGGCCAGTCCGGCTGGCTGGCTGGCTGACTCCACGCAGAAAACACGCGCACGATAGGCCCAAACAACGAGCATAGCACACTGGAAATGACACAAGAACTGTGCGCACAGCAACCGCCGACAGACAACAGACAGCACCGAAGCCTCGGACAGAGAGGCGGATGCGCGGCCGAGCAGAGGAAGCGCGGCACAGCAGAGCAAGACGGATGCACGGATGATGGGCCAGAAGGAGGCGCACACAGCTAAACGTGCAGGTGGTTTATGTTGTGTGCACAATGATGATCGTCTTCTAGATGAAGAAGAAGAAGCCTATGAAGATGAGGAAGAACAGCCACATACAGGCTTTGAGCGAAAAGTTGAAAGAGGCAACGCCGACAGACCGGCAAAGATGTTGCGATAACCAAGATACAGCAGCGGCCGCCGCTTGGACAGCCACCACACAGATAACCAAACGGTGTGACGCTGGCTGCACAAAGATACAACAACGCCAGGCAGCGCACACAAGAGAGAGAAACACAGTTTAACATAAACGAGAGCGGCTTGCGGACTGTTGAGTTGAGTTCAGTTGGTTGACGATTGTTGGTACCCAGTGAACTTGCGATGCATAATATGGAAATTTGCTGCCACTGCACTTTGCTCGTGTACCACATAGCAATTACAGCGACAACAACAACAATAGCAGTGCGCACCAACACAGCTGTGACTAGGTGCAAGCGCGGTTGAAGCGCGTCAGTGGCGATTTGAGCCAACAATGCTAGGAAACAACAAATGTGACTAAAGTGCGAGGGGAAAGCAAAAAATAAAAGTTTTAAAGTAAACCAGAAAGGAACAATTAAAACAGAATTTAAGTCTTAAATACAAAAATTGTTTAAAAGAAAGAACAATTAAAAAAAAATTAACAAAAATAGTTAAAAAAAATAATAAATTATTATAATAAATAATAAATTATTATAATAAATAATAAAAATAATAAATAATAAATAATAAATAATTAATTAAATTAAGTAATTAAATAAAATAAAATACAGTGCAAGCTCGGTATTCGCGACTACCCATTATCGCGACGGCTTAATTTTTAACATTGCAGGTTCTATAATCGCGACAGTTTACGAAAAACGAGGTTCTATTTTCGCGACTTTTATCTGTTTTTTTTAATTTTATTACAATGTCTTCAACCAAAAAAGGGAAATCGCCGCCTTTTGGTATATTAACCTTTTTGGATTTTTAAGCCGACAACAGCACTATATGAACTACGTGATTCAGCTGTTATATTAAAAAATTATTTGCAAAAAAAGCAACTCAAAATCTCCAACTTCTTTAAAAATGTTTAAAATGTAAATATATCAGTTAAAACAATTGTAATTTTAAAAATTACATACAATTTTTCAACAAAATTTTGGGTTCTGTTAGTTATCGAATTTTCGCGACATGTCTGGTTTTTAATTAGTCGCGAAAATCGAGCTTGCACTGTAAAATAAAATAAAATTAAATTAAATAAAATTAAATTAAATATAATAAAATAAAGTAAAATAAAATAAAATAAAATAAAATAAAATAAAATAAAATAAAATAAAATAAAATAAAATTAAATTAAATTAAATTAAATAAAATAACATAAAATAAAATAAATTTAATTTAATAAATAATTTAATAAAACTAAATTAATTTTAAAAATATTCAAAAATAAATAAAAATGTGTTAATTTGAGGAAGAGTTTGAAGTTCACAACGGATGCATTTTCAAGCACGTGGGGCACAACTTTTATAACTAAAACTCTAACAATTTAAACCAAATACTAAAACTGGAATTAAGAACAAATACATAGAAATTAATAATTAATTCCAAAGTTGAATTAAGAACAAATACATAGAAATTAATTTTAAAAGATACAACAAATTTTAAAATAAAAACCCCAAAAATATTTAAAATATTAAGTAATTAAATTTAATTAATTATATAGAATTAAGAACTAATACATAAAAATAAATAAAAAAATATACAAACTTTTAAAATAAAACTCCCAAAAATATTTAAAATATTAAGTAATTAAATTTAATTAATTATATATTGTAGAATTAAGAATTAATACATAGAAATTAATAAAACAATATACAAAAAATAAATTTAAAAAATATTTTAAATATTTAGTACATACTTAATTAAAAAAAATCAAAATTATTACAAACAAAAACTTCTTAAACCAGAATAGCATCAAAATTTCATACAACTACTAACGCAGAGAGCAGACAAGACGGTGGCTGACTGACTGACTGACAGCCTACTACTACATACATAAATGACTGCTAATCACTGAGCGTGCAACTTCGAGTCGGCCAAAAAACAGCGTCAACCATATTTGACTTCTCTGCACTAAAATTCACTACAACGCCCATAATTGTTATTGTAGTTGCATTATATGCAATTGGTTGTTGTTGTTGTTGTGATGGTTGTAAAATTGTTAAGCCAGTATTCCAATTCTAATTGTTGCGGCAGCAAACGCCAACACCAACGCCAACACAATCGGTCAGTCAGTCAACCAGCCAGTACGTCAACCAGTCAGCCAAGCAGCAACCAACCGCTACAGCAGCCACACCAAAGCAACGCACCAACGCCACCCAACAATATAACCCAACCAACCAGTCAGCCTCTGAACAGAGAAGCTGCTGTGTGCTGTATGCGCGCCAACATTTGCGCTTCGCTGCTCAAAGCAACAACAAAAACAAAAATTTTTTTTTATTACTTGCAGTTACTACTAGCCAAGCGCAACAGTATGAACAACAATAACAACAATCATAAGTATAACAATAGTAGAAGCTGTAAGAAGAAGAAGAAGCAGCAACAGCAACAACAATTACTATACAACAATGTGTGTGTGTGTGTGTGTATGCTAAAAGTGTCGGCCTAGCAACCGAAATCACATCATCAATTTGTATCTGTCCAGAAAACCAGTTGACGGCGCACGCTGTTGGCTTAAGTAAGCATTAAGTTACACTAAAAATAACTGAAAACAAATGGAGCGATTGCAATTTTTAAAGCCTTAGAGTGGAATTCAGTTTGGCAATGAACTTTGTGGCTACTTTTCTCATCGAAAAAAAAAACAACTAAAGACAAAGAAAACTGAACAGAAATGATGTCTCAGTATTTTAGTAGTCGAATACATTGCCTCAGTAGTCCTGGGTTCAAATACCCACACTGCCAACACTTTACAACGAAATCATTTTTTTCAGCGGCTGTTTTGTTTAGCAAGTAATGTAAGTAGGTAAGGTAAGTAGGTAGGTAGGATTGGCTGCCCCAAAGCGATGTCCACTGAGACCAGGAAGGCCCATTGTGATACCAAAAACAGTCGAGCTTAAGTCTACTTACTCATTGAACCAGTTCTGAGCCTCTCACGAAGCCTAGTAGACTGTAAATAGTTCTATCGACTAGATCCCCTAGACTGTCACAGAAAAAGTTGCCCAGGAGATTCTTCTTTCTTCTGGATAAAGTAGGCCAAGTGCTTAAAAGTCGAAGTGTATTTTCTTCCTCTTCCTAGTCCATAAACATTGGACAGAAGTGATACCATTGTCAGACCACAAACAGTCGAGTTCAAGATCGCTCGCGAAGCCTAGTAAACTGTGATAACTCATATCGGCCAGATTACCCATTAGAGTCAACAATTTCTACAAAAAGTTTGCATCCCAAAACTAAAGTCTGCATAAATCTTAATTATAGAATAATAGAATAACTTTTTCTGTTTACTGGAACAAGCTCAAAGTTATCCTGAAATGTTTCTATTTCATCACCAGGTCAGATAATTGCGTTATGAAACGTTAGATGCTCTTGAAAAGACTTACAACGTATCTTTTGATTTCAAAAATTGCATGTTTCTCATTTAAACAATATTTTTATCTTTTTGTTATTCAAAATTGTGCAAAAATATACAAACTTCGTGAGGTAAATAAGCTTTTTAAAATAATAAAAATAACAAATTTTGTCTTTGTTTTCTTGTAAAATTTTTTACATTTTTCCAAGTCAAATGTCCAAATTCATTAAATTTTCATAGAGTCTTTCGTAGTTTAACCTGTACTAGACTTATTAAATCAAACTTATTATTAATAAAGTGGTCTTTTCCTATAGTTAATATTTTCTATACCTTTTCACTTTACCATCTCCATCTATGGTCCTTCAAAAAAGTAGTTCAATACCCTGTATGTGCTGTCTTTATACTCTACCCACATAGCCTATTATTGGCTGCATTTTCTTTCACACAACTGATTTCATTTGATTCTGTGTTCATATTAGAAAAATTTCAATCTCAATTTTTCATTCTATTGGTTTTTCCCCCCAAGCCATTTGGCGCATGTGATTCATACTCTCGCTATCCTTTTGTTGGACCATAGCGATCAAAATATTTTATTGCTTGACTGCACGGCTGCAAAACTTTTTCTGGCCACTTGCTGCTGTTTTCTTCGGCTGAAATCTCGCCTGATTGCATACGCATGACTCATTTGCTTATTGATTGTTCATTGCTCCTAAAGATTATCTTGCAGCACACACACTGACTGACTGACCAACAGCCAGACAGCCAGACAGACCCTAAACATATCGTACACATTTTCCAGCTGAAAGCATTTGCCAGCTGCCATCAATTTATTTGTCCTTATTTGTCCTTAGACAAAGTGAATCCTGCATTTGTCAACGCACACTTTAGGCAACCGCAAATTTTGCTCTAAGCTGCTAATTGATTTCATTTGGTTTCCCATCAAGTGTTGATGGCCTGTGCCACTTGTCAAAGTTGACCGCAGCTGCTTGGCTGCGTTTTCAATCTTCTTCAGCTTTGTGTTTAGAATTGTTTTTTACCCTCCAAGTTTTTGCTGAACTTTTGCGTGAAGTGCGGTGCCGCTCTTCCCACAGCTGTGGCTTTGTTTACGCATTGACCGAGTGCCACACAAACTGGAACCTGGAACTGGTCAACGTTCCATCTATGCGTCTCTGGTGCAATCCGAGCGACTGCGGTCGCTGCTGATGCCAGTAACACAAAAGCGTCTGGCTTCCTGTTTACACGGCTGTATGTCTGTCGGACACAAGAACTGTCTCTTTGGCTGTGTGTCTGTCCATCAGTACCCCCGTTCGTATCTCTTTTCGTCCATGTCTCTGTCCATCTCTCTCTACGTCTGTCTATCCGTACATCTCCCTGTCTGACCACCAATCTCTCTATCCGTCCGAATCTGTCTCCCTGTCTGTCCATCCATGTTTCTGTCTGTCCGTCTGTCCATTTGCCTGTTTGACACAATTACCCCACAACTTGTTCGCCAATGAAATTCGAGACGACTTTGTAACGGCAGCAATGAGACTCAACTTTCAACGCCGCAACAGCAGGAAGAATCGCTTGCGATGTTATTATTTGAATTATTACCAATAACAAATTAAATACCACAAATGCACTTTGAAAGCGTACGATTGTCAATTGTTTCTTTTTTATTTTTATTTTTTTCAATTAAATGGAATTTTATGAAAAATTTTGCACGTTCAGCAAAAATTGTAGCGGGTACGTTTCGTTTGCGACTTGTGCTGAGCTCGTCACAAACTACTAAATATCACAAAAACAAATTAGAACGTGTATACGTCCACTGACCGACTGACTGAACGACCGACCAAAACGCGCGAACGAGCGTACGAACGACCAGCGACCGGAATTGAACCAAGCCGACCAAAAGAAATTTTCATACTGAAAATAATAAAAACGTTTCAGTGCGTTGTTGCTGCCGTTGCGAGTGGCTGTTGCTGTTACTACTGCTGCTGCTGTTGTTGCTGCTGCTGCTGCTGCTGCTGCTGCTTCTGTTGGGTCTGTTGATGTATCAGCGAGAACGACGACGCCGCAGTCATCGTCATCGTCGGCGGCAGTAGCGCAACAACAAAACGACTCATGATGTGAATGACGACGTCGACGCTTACAATAATGATGATGATGACGACGATGGAGCAGAGAATCGGCGCTGCGCTAAAATCTGAGGGGCCACACACAAACGTGCCGATTGGAACAATCGACAACAACAACAACGACAACAACAATCATGACAGCAACGGCAACGACCACAGCGCGCAAGTCTTCCTACTTTTTACGCTGTCCGTATGCGAGTTGCATGCCAAGCAGCAGCGAAGCACTGCCAGCCACCACGCTGAGTGAACTCAAAAACGTTATAGGTAGAGCCTGCTGCAAGTCGCGGCGACAGCGGCCAGCAAGTCGGCCGAGAATCGAGTCATGGGCAGCAGCAGCCGCCAGTCAGCCAACAAACCAAAAACGCCGCTGGAATACTAAACAAAACACAGATACGGCCGATACACGCGGCCGCCAATGTTGTTGGCACTGTGTGTGTGTGTGTGTGTGTGAGCTCCATTTAGCTAAATGAGACCGTGGAAAGAGAAACAGAAACAGAGAGAGCCAGCGAACAGTTGCAGTGCAAGCAAACAAGTCGCGACCACTTGTTTGTGGGAAATGTGAGGGGGCCAACCCAGTCGGCCAGCTCAGTCATATGTTTTATTATTTATTTTTATAAAATAGTTGTTGTTTGTGTTGTTGCCAATGCCAATGTAAAGTGATTGCCACTGTTGTTGTTGCTGTTGTGATCGCTGTTAACGCACTGGTAGTGGTGGGAGTCCATACAAATACAGCTGAGATTGGAGGCAGGTCTGGCAGCAGCGCAGAGTTGCATGGTGGGAGTACTTTATGCATTTTTTTGTGTCTATAGTATTGAAATGTTTTGAGAGGCCGGTCAGTGGCATGGAAAGTGCTTTATTGTGCTGTCTATATTTCATCTCTAGGGTTTCCAAATAAAAGGTGTACAATGCAGCATCTGTAGACATCACTAGACGAGAAGTACTGGACCCTGCAGAGCAGAGAGTGAGCAGCCTAATAGAAGTGTGACTCAGCGAAGTACGCATTGCGAAGGCTAAATTAGTGCTGTAATGATTTAGTTTTCTCTCGATCCCACTTCTAATCCCATCCTTTTTTTCTCCACTTGTTTCCTTATATCTGCTCCTCGGCCATTCGTATTCTTCAATGTTTATTTTTAATACTTGGTAAGTCATTCGCTATTCAACCATCGCCAAATATACGACATACCCAACCTAAACCCAACCGCCCACAATCTTTTCATCTATACAAAAACAAATCCCCTCTTCAGTTCTAACTGAAAGAAATCCAAAAACATTGCCTGTGTTTTGCGCCTCGGTTTCTAAATGTTTTCGAGTCGATTTGCTCGTATGGGACTTAAATTTGCAGCCTTTTCTACATTGAAATTCTTAAATCTTCTCAAGAATCCGACTTCAGACTGACACAGCCCAGGTTGATTTCTTTTCTAAATTTCAAACATTAAAATTTTAAATAAAATTAAAAAATTTAAATTAATAAAATTTAAATCAAGACCAAATATTTAAAAAATTTCGATTTAGTTTCGATACATCATTAATGGTTCTCTCTCATCATTAGTGGGTTTTGTGGGTTCTGGGGGCCAAATATGGTTTCAACTGGCATTGCGCTCAAAAGTTGTGTACAGAACTTCCCGAAGTGAAATTCTGTGTGCACCACTGGTGATTCTACAACTCTATTCTTCTATCTTTTGGTATATGCATTACACAGGTTAATAATTTAATAATTTAATAATAATTGACTGGCACGACAGCCCGCTTACGCGAGACTAAGGCCTAGCTACCCGCAACCATCCGTGTTGTGCGTGCGAATTTTTACAAGGTTGGAAGGGACCTACAGTTTTATGCCGGTTCCGAACGGCAGGTTGGGAGCTTTTTCATAAGCAATTTTTACTCTCAGAGGTTTGCCATTTCCAGCTGAGAGGACAGCCACCGAAAGAGAAAACGAGTTTTCCCGTTATTTTTTAGGTGTTATTACAGGCAGTATTTCAACGCACTAACCAACTGAGCCACGGCTTACACAGGTTAGGTTAGGTTAGGTTAAAGAAGAGGAGTGTCGGCATTCAATTTCACCCGGAGACCCCATTGCGTCCGTTGTGAATCTCTTCATTCTTAAAAATATTGGTGTCCTTTCCTATCTGTTGAGATCTCTGTAGATCCAGACGGGATGTTTTAGGAACCATTTTCTCTTGTATAGATTATTCATTACACAACTAAGAGCCGTTTTTATTTAGACGTTCAAAGTTTATGTCTAGCAGATGTATCTTCGCCTTCACTTCAATCTTTAGTTCTTCAAGTTTAAATTTTTACATTTCTAAACGCCAGTTTATAACTTTATTATAACTTTATTGACCAAAAAATACCTCCGCTTCCTCTGAACTTTTCATTTCTTCCAACTATGAGTTAAAATTTGTATCATTATAGCAACCCTGCTGTGAGTGGAAGCCTTACAGCTGTTACACCGCTAAATGTTAAAGGTTGACTCTTCATTCACCGAGAGTTACGAGTATCGCTCCCTCTTGCGCTGTTATGGCCATTGTTATGGCGCTCAGCTGTGCTGGTTGGCGATAAAATGTTATAAAGTGGGTTTAAAAGATTACAAAGTAGAGAACAACAACGGTGAAAAACTGCAGCAAAAACCCGAACGCCATAAAAACGCTTTACCAAAGTGTGAAAGGAAGGCAGAAACGAAAAGAAAATAAGTGCAGTCCAAGCAGCAATAAAGGTTCGGATGCTATTGCTGTTGCTAACAAACAGACACATACAGTCGGAAAAGAGATAAACAAAGTTGGTTAGAGCGAGACGGCACGTGGAGAAGTTTATCTTTCGACGAGAAAAAAAGAAAGAACAAGTGTGAAGCGGGGGCGTCAAGCACTCGGGGAGATATTTACAGCTGTGGAATTGGCGGCAACAAATTAACATAATGAAAATTACAAAAAAGATGAAGGGACAAAGAAGAGAAGAAGAAGATAAGAAGAAGAAGACAGGAAAATGTCGGCAAGTAAGAAAGGAAAATACGAGGAAGAAACCAATTTAGCTGAAGCTGAATTTACCCAACAGCGATGTTAATGTGAAGACAAAACAATGCACCCCAGAGGAAGGGCAAACAAGCACACACACACACACACAAACACACACACATACGAAACCAGGGTAGAAGATAGAAGAAGGTAGGCAGTGTTAAATGCAGACAACGGCGGCAACTATTGTTGTTGTTGTTGGTCCACCTGCTGTGCAGCCAGTTGCGGCAATTTTTGTGAAATTCAAAGTGCGCTGCGTTGCGTTGCGTTAACGTTGGGCACGGCTCGGCTCGCACACTGACTAAATAACTGACTGTGTTAGGGTTTGTGCTATTGTTGTTGCTGTTGTAGTATAGTTAGTTGTTGTATAGATGCTGTTAATGGTGTTGTTAATGGTGAATGGCAGCACAGCAGTGGCCGCAGGAACGAACAATGCACAGGAACTGGAATTGGAAAATGTTCTTCAACTTTTTGTATTCATTTTGTTTCTCTAACATTTTTTTCTTTAAATTAAACTTGTAAAAGAGGAAAGTCGAAAAGCGTAACAACTATTGTGACAACAACAACAATAACAACGATCAATGACAGCTAAACCAGCTAAAGCAGCAGTGGCAATGATATTGAAGTCGAAACGAGGAGAAAAGGTTGATGTCATTTTCTGGAGCAATAAATGAGCAGCGAGAGTATAGAAAAAAACGCTTTAAAGCCATAACAATTAAGATAGCGGTAATAAAGAACAGCTACAACAACAACAACAACAGCCATACAACGCATTCCAACATTGCCACCTGCGACAAGTTGCCCTAATTCGCCGTGGACTGGACGCCTTTTTCGCTTTTATCCCCGACATATGGGCCAATAAATCGTCGCTTTGCTTGCGCCACGCACTTGCAGGACTTTTGTAGTCGGTAGTAGTGCGCTTTGTGGCTGTTTTCGTTTTCATGCCACATTGAATGAATGGCATTGCATGTCATACAGTAAGTAAATAGTGATGTTGTTGTTGTTGTAATTAGTGTTTATTGCTAATGCCGCAATTTGTTATTTTTTCCAACTACATGCAACCCGCACCCCTCGCTTTGCCGCTCCCTTTAAATTGTCTAACAGCAATAAAAGCGAGCCGCATTACCTATCTGACGGAACGCTGTGGCTCTTCGCATCTTTGTATCTGCACTGTGTGGTGTATGCACAGCAGCATAACTGCAATTGATGCAATTACCCGTGCGGCAAAAACAACAACAACAACAACCACGACAAACAGCAACTACCTGCAGCCAGTACCAGGCAGCACGTTCCAAAGGTAGAAAAGGAAAAGAAAGAAAGAAAGCTGAAACAGCTTGTCGGAAGAGTGAAGGCAGCTCGTGTATCGCCCTGTGTGTCACAACCAACTGCGGCAAATGCAATCGCAACAACAACAACAACAATTACACTTTACACTACGTATTTGCAATTGCTTTTTTATTTATTTGCATTAAATTTGTTTTTGATGTTGTTGTTGTTGTTGTTGTTTTTATTGCTTCCAGAGCGTTTTATTTATTGATGGCCTCGCGCGTCAGTTGGTCACACCACCCGAGGGCAAATGTTGTTGCTGCGAGTGTATGATGTGTTGGTGTTGTTTTTGTTGTTACTGTCATTACTTTGTAAAACATGCGCAGCAGCAACAGGCACACACACATACACAGAATCTACATACAAACTCATATATACACACACACACACATGCAGATACACAAATATTAGCGTAAGGTAGGCAGTGACAGCCAGACATCAGGCGGTCGACTCGCGAATGACGTCACAATTACTTCGCAGTTTCAGCAATTTAGTTGCTGCCATCTGTTATTGGCGCCGGCGAATGGTCGGGGAAGGAGTGGGGGAGGGCTCGACTGCAGCATGTTGCGAGGCGAGTGCGCAAAATATACACAAATGCGCAAAAAACTTTTACGTGTCTGAGTGTGTGACAGTTGGTGTGTGAAAACGTAGGCAAGCAGCAAATAAGTAAATTAAAAACGCCATAGCAAAAAGAAGAAATGTAACACAACAACCAAAACAACGTCGCAGCAACGCACCACGCATCGCACTACCAAACTGGAGAATGAAAACGAAAACGAAATAAATGTGTGATTTATGCGAATCGCCATTTGAGTCGATGGCTGGTCGGCTGGGTGGGTTGGTGAATGAATGGTGCCGCGGTTCGTTGGCTGGATGGCCGGTTGGTTGGTTCGTGCGTTCGTTTGTTTGTTGGCTGAGGCCATGCGGTCGCATATATGGAAATTAAAATGGTACAACAATAACAGCAACAACAACAACAACAATCGCATAAAGGCAAACTTAATCGTGCCCATAAAAACAGCACATAAAACAAAATGGGGAGCGTTATAGCAAAACCAGAGCAGCCACAATAAACAACAACAAAACCGAATAAAAACAACAACAAAATAACAGCAACAAAAAGAAACAACGGGAAATAAACTAATGCTATGGGAAAAGACATAAAAGGAAGTAAAAACAACGCCTTATTGGATGATCATCGAAATTGCACAAACTTTAGCCACAGCTTAGAAATTTAATTAATATTTTTTTTGTTGGAAAAAAATTCTACCCACTCGAAAAGACTTTCAATTAAAGACTGAAAAAAAATTTTGGAAAAATAGTGACCAATCAGTGAAAGTAAATAAAATGATATCATTACAGCTTTCGAAAAATTGAGACAACAAAAGAGCTAACCTTGCGAAAAGAAACTTTGCAGAAGACAACTTCTAACAACTAAAAGGAGATTCTGACCTTTAAAAGGAGATTTTCATCTTTAAACGAAGAATCTGACCTTTAAGGGGACAGTCCCCTCAAGAGGTCTCAAAAAATCGTTTTTTTTTTTTGCTTAATCGATTGGGCATCTATTTAAGATTATGTATGTAAAGTTTTAGCTCCAAATTCGAAGTATTTCAGGAGTTGCACGAAAATTCAGTCGGTCGCGCACGGTGCCTGGCGGCCACGCACGGCGCCGTTGCGAAATTTAAAGTGCGTTTTCTCAAAACCATGTTTTCACAATTTGCGGGAAAGATAACTATAAAAGTTATCAACAGATTTTCTTAAACTAAAATTTATTTTATTCAGTATGAAAAACTACTCTATGCGAACTACGGATTTTGAAAAATTCCGATTTTTAATACCTTTTTTATTAACAAATAAATGTAAAAAAAGTCACTTTTTTTTTTTAAATCATAATTTTTCGTCTAAATTTTGGATTTTTGGAATTTTCGTAGTTCACATAGAACAAATAAGTCTGACGAAGAAAACAAAAAAAAAAATTTTGATTTTAGTTGAAAACAACGGCTGCTATCGTTCCCGCAAATGGACTCCGACCGTGCCGAAACGCTGCCGGAAAACGTGAAAAACTCAGTCATTTAGAATTTCCCAGATGTAATTTTTTTTGTGAATAAAGTTGAAAGTATGACTAAAACATATCCCAAAGTTCTTATGTCTCCGATCTTTCTTTCTGTAAGAAAAAAAATCAGGAAAAAACCCTTTTTTCTCGGACGCTTGAGGGGACTGTCCCCTTAAAAGGAGATTTTAACCCTTTCAGTCACAATGTCCAATATATTGGACTACAGCCCATACAATTCATACAGAACGGGTTTATTTTCATGTCGGAAAGGGTTAATCTTTAAACTAAGAATCTGACCTTTAAAAGGAGATTTTAACCCCTTAAGGGAAATTCTGACCTCTAAAACTAGTTTCCAGATTCCCTTAAGGCATATTCTAACCTCTTAGATTCTAACCTCTAAAAGGAGATTCTGACCTCTAAAACTAGATTCTTACCTCGAAAAGGGAATTCGCACCTTTAAAATGAGATTCTGACGTCTAAAACTAGATTCTAACCTTCAAAAGGAGACTCTGACCTTTAAAATTAGATTCTAGATTCCCTTAAGGGATATTCTAACCTAAAAGGAGGTCTACTTGTATGTTAGAGACCTAGAAAATGTATTTTGGGGTCATTCTAAATCAAATTAGTTGGTTCTACATCTCCGCTTTAGGGCTGCAAATTGACTTTAAGAGCCCAGATGACAACTAGAAGACTTTTGATTAAACGTTTAATAACTCAGAATCTATGCTTCAGGCTTAAATAGGCTGTTTCATTGTTTCGTTGGAGGTTTTGAAATTCAGAGATTACAAAATTTTTGAAGGTTATGTATTTCAGTTTGAAACTTTCAAATTCCACTTAGAGATATGCAAAACGATATACTACAATATACGAATATATGTATATCTTAAAGATCTGATTGTTGTTTGTAAAACTTTTTAGGAATCTAGGGCCCACAAATTAAGAGCTTTCAGCTGATTTCAAAGTATTATGACTCAGTTTGAGAAGATACAAAAACAGATTGAATATCATAGAACTGTGATTGGGGTTTGCGTTAAATCGTATTCAGATAAATTGGGCGCTCTACAACTAGGATTGTGGATTTTCAACTCAAAATCAATAAAAAAAAATAAAAATTTTATTAGTTAGTTTCGAACGCTTGTTAGGTGATCCGATGGGGCAGAACGCTAGACGACTTGAGGCCAGGTTCGTTTGACGCTTAGGTAGGTCTCAGCCAATACCGAACAGAAGTCTACAGAGACTTGCCTACACAATCTTTGGGCATCACCATGCCCCTTTTGAGGCCTCCGAGTGCACTTGCTTAGAAAGCTGTCTTACCTAACCTAACCTAAGTGATCGGATGATTATATAACAATAACATACGAGCAGTTTAACTAAGAAGGTTCGAGGAAAGTCACAGACAAACTTTAGAGTTTTTTTTTGGGGGGAAATGATAATTAATTCTAGAGCCTTAACGTTCAAGATTATACGTTTTTTCTCGACATTATGCAGACATCAAATATTGAATTTTGGTTTTTATAACTCAAACCAAGCTTAGATATAAATGGAATTTTAAGAGGCAAGAAAGCATCATATTTCTGAACATCTTGTGGGAATGCAACTTTTCATGTAACCCCTCTGGGGCCAGTCTTTTTGCAGTTTCTCCTGGACGTTTACGAAACATTCTTCACACTATGGACCTCATATCAACAAACTGCTTTCTTATACCAGGTGTAGATTGGGTTTCCAGAGGTTTAGGTAACATACTAAAATTCCTCTCGGATACTGAACTTACTGACAAACTGTAGACCCATAAAGGGGACACAATAGATCTTCTACAACAAACTGGTTAATTATCAACAAAACTCTATCAAATCTGGTTATGTGAAACTGATATGGTCGCTCTAAAATTCCAGCAAGAATGTTAAAATACATTAAATCTCTAAAACTTGAATGAGCTCTTCAGGAACATGGGGCTTCTGAAATGCAATGCCTCGAAGAAAGTCTCTAAAGCTCAAATCGCTGCTTTAAAACCTTTCTACAGCCTAAATGAAATCATCTGAAGTTTAAATGAGCGCTTCAAAGTTGTTATTGGCACTGAATAAAAGTCCCTGAAGCTCACATTATCACTTCAAATCTGCTCTAAGGTCTTCAAACTTTAATTCGTAACTTGAAAAACTAAACCATACGAAAACGATTTGCAACAACCACAACAAATGTCTGGTGGGCAGTGTGCCCTGAAGTGTGTTAGTGTGCGTGTGTGTGTGTGTGACCTCAATTCGAACGCATTCTGTGCAGTGGCCAGTGAGAAATTTTCCTACGGGGCGCTATGCGAGTCGCACGCATTTAATGTATTTGCGTATCTGGAAAGCACGACGCACTTTTATTGTGTATCTGCCCGAGCGAATGCGTAAGCTTAAAACGCTCAACGGCATGAATAGCACGTCGCATAGCGGCATTATACAAAAACCAAAGTAAAACGAGGAAAAGGTATTTTTCCATTGCGTGGCTGACTTTGGTTTGTTATTATTTTCACTGCTGCATTGTTGTTGTTGCATTTGCACTATTTAGCATTATGTGCATTGAACAACGAGCACGAATACAACAGCAGCCGCAAGTAGAGAGAGAGAGAGTGAGTCGAATAGCCGCTCGCCACCTCAAACGGCGCGAAATAACATCTGGGCGCAAAAGTATCTGCGCCGCGAAGACGGAGGTGTAGAGTTGCGGAACAGATGTTTGCCAGCGCAGTGCAAAGGCGAAAATCAGCTGTTCAATGCTGCTGACGGCGCTGCCGTTCGGCCGCAGCCTCGGCTGACGTTGTCGCATACGCGCTGCGGAAGAACAGAGAGAGAAAACTACAGAGCAGACGAGAGCGCACAACACGCTGACCTGCCACCACACACACACACGCGCGCAGGCACACAGATACTCAGCAGGAGGCCAAGTCAGCAGGAGTGGTGACGGCAGCGGCTGCTACGTGCGCCGCATAATCATCGGCAATAGCCGACGAGCGGCCGCCAACAGATGTTGCTGTTAATTTAACAGCTGGTATTGCTAGCACTGTTAGTTACTGTTAGCAACACTGCGCATATCTGTGTGCTTGTCACTCACACGCACACACTGCAAAATCGACACACTCACATTTGTAGCTGGGATGATGTGTTTATGTGCCTGGGCTTGTTTGTTTTTGTATGCGACTCATATTATTGTTGCAGTTTATTGTGCAATATTGTCGTGTCTGCGTTTTTCCAACACTATTCGTGCTGTTCGAGTAGCTTTGACTGTTGGCTACAGCGGTGCCCGCGACCAGCCATCGTTCAACAAGGATTCATTTTTTTATTTGTTGTTGTTATTTATTACAATAGCAACATTTTACTGCTAAACTTTGCTTGATGCGATAAAACAAGCAAACAAACAAAAACCGAAGTAAACGTTGCCCCCGACAGACGTCGACCAGCACAAAGTGTGCAAATAAAGACTAGAAAAAACTAAACTAGGGAACGAAAAATAATAAATAATGGCACCGACATGCAAAATGGCAATTAGAGCAGCATGTACCAACGACTGCCAATAAATTGTTGCGCCAAGTGCTGTGTGTTTCATAGTGCACATGTGCCAATGTTTTACTGAGAAGGTACCAAATGTCCAAAATACAAAATATTTTTGAGTATATCTCAAATAGATAATTGAAATTATATGGAAGAATACTCCCCCACGTCAGGTTTCTTTTAATAACCCATCATTCCCTATGACAGATCTTTCCGTAATCTATGATGGCCTACTAAAGTTGATCCAGTACACTAACTGCTGTTGGGTTAGTAGGGTTAGCGGCAACTTTAGTTGGTTATGAGTAAATGTTTGTAATAAATTTAAATTTGGACATCGAAAACAGCGCATAGAACCAAAAGATTCGGCTGTAATTGAAAACTGTACAAACTTCAAACAAGTTTCCCCGAATTAAATATATCTTTTCTGCTATATCGATAAATCTTAGAGACAATATTAAAAATGTTTAAACTCTACTTTTTTATATTAAAGCGGAGCAAACTACCACCAAATGCTTCACAGCCCATAATTATGATCGAAATAAACCGCTAGTACCGATGGTCTTTGAAAACGAACCTTCGAATCAATGAGACTTGATTTCGAAACAATAGACTTCAAAAATCTATCACCCAACTACCTTAAAAAGTAGTCGGTCGTAGATATTTTTCTAGCTTGAAGGCAAATGAACCACGAAATCAATATAACTTGACTTCGGATCAATAGCTTTTCAAGCTTGAAGACAAATGAACCATGGTAACAATATGACTTGAACTAACCTGAAGTTAGTTTTTAGTTTTAAAACTCCAAAATCCGACTACCTTAAAATGTAGTCCGTAGAAACTTGTATAGCTTAGAGACAAATGAACCTTGGAATCAATATGACTTCACTTCGTATCAATAGACTTTGAAAACCCATCATCCGACTACCTTCAAAAGTAGTCTACCTTAGATACTTTTCTAGCTTAAAGACAAATAAACCATGGAATTAATATGACTTGAACCTCGAATCATTAGACTTTGAAACCCCATCACCCGACTACCTTAAAAAGTAGTCCACCTTAGATACTTTTCTAGCTTGGAGACAAATAAACCAAACAACAAATAAAAATAAATATAAATGACTTGATTTCGAACCAATAGACTCTGGAAACCCATCATCCGACTATCTTAAAAAATAATCGAATTTAAAGGCTATTAATTAAAGCTTTTCTAGCTTGATGACAAAAAACTGGAAGTAGCTCTTTCCCTATTTTCTTTGTAGAACTAACGGCCTTAAAATGTTATGTTATCTGTTCTAGAAATAGATTGTTGTCTAGAGTTGTCTCTTTACTCTCTGTTTGTCTTTTAAACGTCGAAAAATTTCCCAAATTATGCTACGAAAGCAAAATTTTGAGGAGGTGGTTGAAACCAACGTAAAAAGATATTGATTGCACCAGCCATGTACAACGGCCAAGTTAGGAGGAAATGCTCGAGTAAGTGAAGCCCTTCAAGTTGACTGCTACACAGCCGTTTTGCGCCTTTGCACATCATTTAAAATATTCCATTGAGTAGGCGGCTTTATTGCCATTCCCAGCCAGCTGTTCTGCGCTGTTCTGTACTGTGCATTTTTAGGCAAATGTTGAAAATCACGTGGGCAAAAAGTGCTTCAAGGCATAGAGAGAATTATGCGTAATTTTAGCTGCAAAAGTTTTGATGTTAATGTTGAAACGTGTAGAAATGTTGAATGTCGAAAAGTTTTGGCCATAAAATTTTACAAGTGATTTGAGTCAGAGGGTAAAAGATACTCATTTTAAAATATGTAAAAATATTTCAAGAGATTTGCACAATGTCTAAAAAACAAGCTTCTAGGATCCATTAGAATGAGAATCACTCAAGTCAGTTTGTTGAAAGTCATTTTAAAACCAGAAGTTTTAAGTGACCATGTCTGATGCCTTGCACTCAGGAATTGAAATTCTTAAATGCGTAAATTTACCTACAAAAACAGGTGACTGTCTCCTCGACATCCAGAGGCAGTGACAGCTGTGTGGCGGCTGCGTTGAGCGGCACAGCGCGTCCGGGCCGTGCCGACGACGAGTGCAGAAAGGAGCCCGGAAATGTGGACGTCGACGAATTGGCGGTCGTCGAGGCCGAGGAAGAGGGCGTCTGCGGCGTCGATTCAGCATCCGCGGCCAGGGGAACGGCCGAATAGCGAACGAGTATGGCGCGACTGACGCGATTGCCACCAGTCAAATTGGATAGTGCCCAATTCATGGCGCTGACAACTCAACTAAACTCAACTAAAGTCAACTCAACGCTCAACGTTGCGAAGCGGCGGGCGGCCAGCGCAAGCGAAATTTCTAATTGCAACTGAAACCTGCAAATCGCGGCAACTGTGCGCAAAGTTGAGGCTACAAAAAAAAATACACACATAACAACAACAACAAAAAAAGTGGTGGAAGGGAAGCAAAACAAAAAAACAGCCAGCAATGTGCCCTAATGAGTAGACAGCCACAGTTGGACGGGCGAAAGGGTTGTTGGCGACTGGAGAGTGCGACGCTGCAACGTAAGATGCAATGAAAGCGAACTATGACAAGTGAGAGTTGACGAGGCGGAGGGGGACGGAAGTATATAGTGTTGAAAGAACCTTCAATTGCGACGAATGAAAATAAATTAAATTCTGCCAGCAACAATTGTCATTGTTGTTGTGATTATAGAAAATCAATCTGCGCGCACAACGCAAGTGATTTCCATGCTTTGTGTGTGCGACAGCGACAGTCGGACGGGTGCGGCGCAACGTTCTTATAATTTAATTAAACTTTGTTTAATGTTTGCTCAAGGTTTCGGCGCTGCAGCGACAAGAGCGACACCAGTCGCATTAGTTGCTGCAGCAATTTCCATTTCATTTTCAATTTGCAATTTGCTTGCTCGCCACGGCGCCGCGAAATGTGACGACTGCTGCCGTTGTTGGCGCGGCTGTTGCTGCAGCAGCCGATGGCGCATTGGCCATTAGCGTCAACGTCAGCGACAGCGACAAGTGCGGCGCAATGCTGCAGCTGCAGTGCGACCATTGCTGTCGTCAAGCTGAAAATCAATAACGTGCAATTTTCGTCGGTCGACGGTCGTCGGTGGCAAGTGGCAAGTGGCGGCGAGTGACAAGTGTGCGCGCGGCCACTGGCTGCGGCCGTGTGTTTGACAATGTGATGCGCCGTTGACGCATTGACGCCGACACATGTGATGGCGCACTGTCCTCTTTTTTGCACTGGTTTTAATTTTGCGCGCACGCAGGATTATGCTCGATGCTTTTATATCACTTTTGGCGTTGTTGGTTGTTGTTTTTGTTATTGTTGTTGCAGATAAATATATACGAGTATATGCAATCAGCTCGCATGCGAAATAGGTTGAAATTTGATTTTGCAAAATTTGTTGTTGTTGTTAGTGACATTTGCATCTATGAGAAGCAAATCTCTATGAGAAGCAAATCTGTACAAATTTGTTCAGTCATTGCCACATAGAATTAAACCAAATTTGAATTAAATCTAATTAAACTGAATCCAAATTTAAGTCCATGTGGCAGCATTGGCATTGTGGTGTTTGCATATAGTATTTCTCTATATATCTTTATAAATGAGAAGCAAATCTGTACAAATTTGTTCAGTCATTGCCACATCGAATTAAACCAAAATTGAGTTAAATCTAATTAAACTGAATCGAAGTTTAATTCGATGTGGCAACATTGGCATTGCGCTTAAACCGTAGAAGCAACTAAGTAGTAGTCGTAGGTTTAAAACCGGAACCTGACTAACATCAAAGCAAAACCTCAACTCTTTGTCTGAGGATTTAGAAGACGATAAAACGACGATTCTTGGACACTTATTGAAATTTCTTTTCGACGATTTGAAAATTCTGAAATTTATGTATTTCAATTTTTTGTTTACCCTAATTCCCAGAATTTTAAAAGTAACGTAAACCCAGAAGTGAGACTGTCAGGCTTATATGAGCTAAATTACTGAAAACATTTGTTTAAAAAGTACGAAAACTGTCTAAAATGTAAAATTTATAAATGCAATATAATTCTAACATTCCATTAGAGGATTACATAAAATAATGGAATCGAAAATCGTTTGGATTTATCACTATTTGAAATCTTTGAGACTGTGAGGCTCACTTCTGGGAATTAGGGTTAAAACGTTAAAATATCTAAAAATAAGTAAATTGTACATGAAGCAGAGCTCACTATACTACAATGTGTCTTGAAATGTTAAATTGGGACACCTCTAGCCAAATTAAAAAAAAAAATACTAGGTTTTTTATTTCTAAAATTGATTTAAAAATATCTGAAAACTTTCTACGAAATTTAACATTAATCGTTTTTGAATATTTGTTCCGCCATTTTGAAGGTTAAAAAAATTATCCATTCAAATAGTTTTGCTTTTAGATTTTCAAATCTTCGAAACGATTCAAAATTCGCTAATGCACCTTCGAAGAACACACTGGGTCAAGTAGATCCATAGTTCTAGTTTAAGCGACAATCCCTGTTCCAAAACATGTTTTTTTCAGCGATTTTTTTCATATATGTTACAAACTTCAGAGGTGTTTCGAATATTTCTAAGTTGTTACACAACATTCAAAGTACACTCCAGAAATTTTTTTTAAGTCAAAGGATTCAATAGTTGTGGAACTATAGGCAGTCAAAAGTGAACATCTAATTGAACCAAAGTCTTCCCAATGATTGAAAAATATATGTGTTTCCGGAAGGTTAAACAGGACTTAAAGCCTAAAGGCCTAAAGACTAAAGGTCTCTCAGTCCAACGCTATTTCGTTATATACAAACATTGTTGTAAAAGAAAACTTGCACTCATAGAAAAGTTGTTGGAAGTCTTAGGAAAGATTTGATAAACTATAATAAATTTACTAAAACAACGATTATTTGAGATTCGAATGAAAAAATTATAAACGATTTCAAACTTTATTAAAGTTTCTTAATTTCCGTAGCTCTATCAGCTACATTCAGTGCTCACAGCTACTAAAATATTTCCATTTCCAAATATTTACTGCTACTACGAAAATTGTTAACCTTCAAAAAGCCAAACTGTTGAGGTCACAGTTTAACCACCGTTTGCTGTAAAACCAAATTTTATGCAGCCAGACACAACACAAGTCAATAAACTGTACGCAACAGAAACAAGTTTCTGCCAAATTATTATTGCATTAAAATTTGTTTAAAATTATTTCCTGGCTATTAAATTTAATAAGCATTTGCAAACTAGTGCAGGGGGTAAACACATTGAGTCGAGGCGCTAATAATATAAGTTACAAAAAAAATCATTTAAAAATTTTACTTTGCAATTAAATTTGTTGCAAGCTGCAGTAAGCGAGAATTTGAAGTTAAAGTGTGATAGAAAGAAACGCTTAAAAGGAACGTATGACCCCCACATGACTACTCACTATGTTGGATTAAAAGGTCACAAGGGTCGTGGTTGAGTCCCTTTTTAATACTGTTGGTAGGTTTTCGGACACGTGGTTGCATTTTTTGAATATTTGACATTAGAACAGCCAATTAAAAAATTTGTCAACTAGTGAAAAATTTTTAGTGAATTCTTGGAACTTTATTAAGCCACCAGTGGTGCTCAGAAAAACTTTATGGACCTATAACAATCTACTGGATGCAAAAGAGAATATCCTTCATTAACCTTTATAGTGTTTAATGATCCAATATATGCATTTCTCTATAATGAAGTACAGTCAACTGTTTCTTGGAAAACGCTGGCCTGTTGAGTTTGCATATTTCCCTATTATTATTATTGATGGAGAAAGTGCATTGTGGCCTAAAAGATTGGTTCCTCCGAGGGAAGTTTAGTAGAGCTTATACTTAAACTTTTCGAGTCTCATTTAGCATCTTTTATAAGGTTAGCCTCGATGCTTCTACCCATCACGCATAAGTACAGAGCATTCACTTAGTAAATGTATTGCAGTTTCATTTTCCTGCATGCAAAACCTACAACATTCGTCTACACGAATCCCCTAGTTTAGGCAGATGATAGATGATTCAACCTGCAATGAAGCTCATTCTTCGTTAGGTTTACACATTCCTCAAATCTTTTTCTGTTAAGGTATCATGGCACGTTAGAATGGGGAATTTTTAATGATTTACAAAATTATTTATTTTTCAGCTCCTTTATTATCAATCTTTTTGAAATTTTTTTTACAATATACTGAAGGTTTAAGGAACACAAAAAAATTGTTGTAGCATATTGTCTCTTATATAGGTGGAGCTGAAGTCGCGTAGAAAAAAAACACATCCTCCATTGCGGACACTTAATCTCCGGATTGGCTCGACCGATTTAAAAAACAAATTTTTTAGTTCTTTTTATTAACTTATTTTTTACAAGAATCCACCACAATATTGAAGAAAAATTTTTAATGTAAAGTACTTTTTCTGGAAAAAAAAAATGAAAAACGCAGTCAAAATTTTACACTTTTTTTCAAAAAGCTCCTATCCTTTTAGTTTTAGCGTTTTTTTTTATTTTTCTGGTGAATTCCTGTGTCCGAAAGCTTAATAATTACGAATCGTTTTTGTTTTTTTGTTTCAGATTAGCCGATTCGGAGATTACGTGTCCGCAATGGAGGATGTGTTGCGCGACTTCAGCTCCAGCTATATAAGAGACATTATGCTAAAAAAAAATAACATAAATTTTTTTGTATTCCATCAATACATTGTGACAAAATTTCAATTCAATTCAATTTCAATTTCAATCAAAAAGATTGATAATACAGGAGCTGAAAAATAAATAATTTTGTAAATCATTAAAAATTCCCCTTTCTAACGTGCCATGATACCTTAAATAAATGACTTAATAACAGCTTTGAAATGTTCTAATCCTGGTTGATTGTCTCAGTATTGATTCTTACTGATTATCTCGTCTTTCTCGTGCATTTCTCTAGTCGCAGCTGAATTTCCATCGTAACAACGCAAATTTCCTCTTTTAAATTATAAACATTTGCATTAACGCAAATTGTTCAAAGCAATATCATAAATTGCGATAATTAAAGTGGCGCAAAAGAGAACAACAATACATACGTTTTGGTCTGCTCAAGTCAATGAACTGATAAACACAACTCGACATTATTATCTTTAATAAGAAACAATAAAAACTATACAAAAAACGTAAATAGCAAATGAAATGAAAATTACGTTATTAAAAAATATTTGCAAGCACAGTTGTTATTATTGTTGTTGTTGTTACTGTTGAGCTTACTCATCGACGGGGCAATGTTTGACGCGTACAACAAATGCCGACTGGCGACACAAGTAGGTGTACTCGAGATAAAAGCAATAAATATTGACAAACCATTTGGCGTCGCAAGAGTTGAGAAAATAAATATAAATCACGTAATTATAAATAATGAGAGGAGAAAAGGCAATAAGAAAGTAATGCAAAATGTAAAAAAGAAGATAGGATGAAATTAATATTTGGCAAAAATGTGAGCAGAAATAGAACAAATGGAAAAATTTATAAAAGGAAAAATTGTATACGAAATGTGCTCAAGAAAACTTGTTCCTTTTATTTTATTGACTGAAATATTTGACAGAAATGTGACCAGAAACAACTTAAATTTCCAGCTCTTAGAAAAGGAAAAATGTTATACGAAATGTATAAAGCTTTCAAATGTTAATACTCAGCCTTTAGTTTTGCTTTATGAGTAGAACAAAAATACAAATGTTGAGGAATAAAGCTTCATTCCTTTTAAAACTAAAAAAAAAGTGGGTTCGGAAATAATTATGGTGTTCACAGTTCAGCAGTATCTAGCATGTTAACCCTTAAATGCATGAGGCAATTATTTTCGAATCAATCTAGAGCAAGCACAAACATGATTTAAATTGATTCAACAGATTTACGAAGAATTTAAGAACTGTACCATATATGGTACGCCATGCATTTAAGGGTTAAATTTCCCACCTGACAATTTTCCCGAATTTTCCCATATGGTATCTCAATTGTTTTTGCTTTGCATGAAAAACAGAGATACCTCTAATTTCAAAATTTACCGCACTGTTGAGCATGTTTATTGAAATAGTAAAAAAACAAAGTCAAATGAATTTTTTGACACAATTTCCGGAGAGAATTTTTTTGAGTACTTATGCCACTATCGGGACGATTTCTTTATTTGATGTTCAAAAAGAATTGTGATTCAAAAATGGAATTTGGAGAACAAAGCGTACGTGTAAGTAACTTTGCTTGAAAGATATACAATTGGGTGCTCACAGTTTAATTGTTATTTTTTAGGGAAAGTTGCCCAAAATAAATTTTCCCACAATCTGTGAATACCATAAATATTAAAATTTTTTATATACAAAAAATAATCGATTTTGTATAAAAACCTTTGTTTGTTGTCTTCTATGAAGCCAACAGGCATACAGGACATTCTACAAGGACCACGTTGTGCCCATGTCTTTGTATGGTAATGAATGGATCCTACGAGTTGGAAGCTTTTTTAAAAGCAATAAGGTGCGCTCTAAGGAGTTCGTTATTGCTTTTTAAAAGGACAAACACAAAATTTGATCTTGTAGCCATTCTGTCACTTCAAGAACCTTTCATCCTGAACCAAACACAAGTTCTTTCTAACAGAATCACAACGTTCTTCTGCTTTAGGCACTGTTTTATTTCTTGCCTATTCTATAGTTGCATTTTTCTTCAATTTATAAAAGATAGAAATGTAGGTATAGAAACAAACTTCAGCATAAGAAAATTTTTGTAAAAACTGTCTTCGGTTCGCTAATCTTTCTAAAATTCCTACTTAAACTCCCTCAACTCGCTTTTTTATTTATTTATTTCATCTTTACTAGATTTCAGTAATAGATACCAGAACACGGCTTGTCGATGGATGGCTCCAGTGGCGCACGCAGGGGGGTGTTAATCTTTTCATCTATTTTTTAAACAAATATCTATTTGTTACACAAATGTTGGATGAACAAATTATTTCAAATGGTATTTTCCTCAAAAGTTGTGTACGAAACCTCCCAAAATGAAATTCTGTAGTGTGCAATAATAATAACTTTTAATATATCTCACACATTTGTCAGTTAAGTGTCAGCAGTTAGTTTTGTGTCACCGAAACAATCATTCATTTGTCAACTTTGACAACTGACACATGACGTTTGCAGAGCAGCAATCAAAGCCAACTGAAATTGAATCTGCCTTTTTGTGAGCAATTATTCTGATTACAGCTCTTATGCACTCAAAACCTGCAACTACAACATTTCAGCAGAAGTAAAAAATGCAAAGCTTGTTCGACTGCAAAGTGCTTCTACACCTACATGCTTCACTAATGCCCTCAGCAGACGTAATTTCGCTCTTTTGAAATATTATCGTTTACCCTGCTGACAGCAACAACTCCCACATACGTTGCCGTACAAAAAATATAAATAAAAAACAACTTTGCCGAAAAACGCAGCACAATTGAGAAATCAATAAAATCTCATCGATTCGGCCGAGCTCTGGCAAAGCGTGAAAAACGCACACTGACTGAGTGACTGCTGGCTAGCTGGCTGACTGACTGGCCGTATGTGAGTCGCAGTGTGGAAAATGTAGAAAACAGAAGAAAGTCACACACTCCTACGACAACTGGCGGCAGGAGGTGCGAGTGCAGCCACTGGCTGTGAGCAGCAGGCAAGCAACGGTTGCGGCTGTCGCACTGTCGGAAACGAGGCCAATTGGCATCGCGCCAAAGCGGCAAAGCACCAGCCAAATGACAGCCCCCCTCAAGTCAGCGCACAGTGGCCAACCAACCAGCCAGCCAGCCAATCCACCAGCACCCGAACCCAACACCAGGTGCTGCTCCCTGCTGCGCGGCCAATGAACGTCAACGCCAACAGCGATTATGACACAATTTTTGCAAGAAAATTCAATCAACTCTCTTAGTAGCATTGTTCACATTGTTATTTTATTTTGTTTTATTTATTTTGTTTTCACAAAAACAAAAGCAGCGTGTCGAAAAATTCAGGGGGTGTAGCTTCGATGACGCTGTAAAAGGGGCAGCGGCGAGCGACGCCAAACAACAGCAGTGGTGAAAAAGCGTGTATATTTTATTGGCACTCACCCCATTAACCAGTCGACGGTGTCGCGCAGATATTCCGGAATACGCTCCAGTTTGGCGGCTGCTGTTGGTCAGGTCCGTACGACGTCGACAACGGTGGCAGGCAGCGACGTGCACGCAAACCAAAAGAGTCCAACAGAAGAAACCCAAAACAGTCTTGAGGCACACCAAGTGCAGACGCACCAACGGCGGCGGCGGCAGCTATAACACAGCTGAGGCGCACCAGCAGGGCAGCGCAGCAGTTGTTGAACTTTGGCTGTAAGCGGGACAGACGCAGCTGAGTGCGGTCAAACGAGCCCAAATCGCGCTTTTTGCAGTATTTCACTGCTCGACAATAAGAACTTTGCACACTCCCGCACAGGCACACACACGCGCAAACGATTTAAGCAATTTCTTTCTCAGTTGTCCTTTTTATTAATTTTTTTGTTTTTGTGCCTATTTTTAAAGCGCATTCAAACGAAAATTGAATAACCGAGCAAACTGAATTGTGAAACAGCACTTCTGCTTCTTCTTATCTTGCGTACATCACAATAGTGCAAAGCAGAAATGTCCAAAAAAAAGAGCAGATTAAAAAAAGACACTTTGCAGCGAAAGAGCACACAAACAAATCGTTGCAAAAGGCAGTTAAACTAATGTCAAATTGGCACCATGAACAACTGGGCACTTGCGACTTGGCAGCACTGCGCGGCTAGAGCTGTCCTTGTTGCGCTTGCAGCGTACGCGCGCTGCAGCTGCTTCGGTGCAGCGCGACTGTCAAACGAAAACAGCTGTTTGCAGTGGCTCAAACCAGCAATTACAATTCTGCTTACAGCACAGCCACTAAAGCGAATGCAATAAAAGTGCACATAAAACATACGATTTCCACGGCTTCTCTTGTTGTGCACGTCTTTTCTTTGTATGTTTTGGCGTTTCTTATCTGGTTTTGCGTTTGCATTTGCTCTTTGTTGTTATTTCTTTTGCTTTTTTCCTGCAGACAGCAAATCTCAACAGAATTATTACTTTGCTATTTTTAGCTTTTCACTCGTTTGTCTGCTTTTGCCAATTATTTTCGTACATATATGCGATTTGCTGTGCGTTTAGTGGGCCATGAGCTGCAAATACCCGTCGTATGTCCTTCACGCATTTACACACACACACACAATCGCACGCAGCCTGTTCTGCCTTTGGCCAAGTACACACGTCCTTATTATGTGTGATTTTTCACTTGTCTCTTATCAAACTTTATTGCGCACTACTTTCGATATTTTCGCCACCATTTCTTACATCCTTCTCAACACAACTTTTAATTCAAAACGATAATTTTCGTTTTCTCGAGAGATTTTTACACTTAAAACTGACGCTGCGAAGCGAAAAATCTGTCTTTTGTTATTTTTTCTGCTTATCGGCGACGCTATCGAATTGCTTTTGCAGAATTTGGCAAGAAAACAACACACGGCAAGATAAGGCAAACAACCACAAAAACGAGTGTTGCCAGATGTGAATGTGAGAGCTGAGACAAGGCAGCTGAAATCAAATAGTTGTAGACAGACTAGTAGCCAAGTAAACATGTAACCTAAATCAATAATACAGCATAGAATGAAATTAAAGAATTCAATGCAAGGTAAGCATATTCATTTGTGCCTAACTTTGTGCCAAAAACAATTTTAATTCAATTATAACTCAAGAAGCTGCAATTTACAGCTAAAGTATGCGTTTTCCAAACACTTCCTACTGCATCCAGTCCTTAGTACGGCAACGCTTGTGGCTATCTGACGCAATTCAAGTCGCCGATCAGCTGCTCCAATTTGACATTTGCGCACGCAGCTCCAATATCAAACAAGAACTAAGGTAGTTTGTGAAATTGCTAGAAACAACATAAAAATACTTGCCGGGAGTTACATAAAATGGTAAAATTATACAAAAACTTAAAATATTCTACTGAAATTATTAAATTTGCTTAATGTTTTAGGCCAGTTCAGTTATTTTGGCTGGCATGGGCCTGGCGGCTGTTGGTTTCGCCGGCAAATATGTGCTGCGTCGCATGCCCGCCATGACTACCAAATTCTCCGAAGCTATGAAAAATCTGCCCAAATTCGATGCTGAGACCATGGCCAATTCTAAGTACTACAAAGGCGGCTTTGATCCCAAAATGAACAAACGCGAAGCGTCACTAATACTGGGCGTGAGTCCCAGTGCGTCCAAGACAAAGGTGAGCACTAGAGGCATGTTTTGTTTATCAAATGTTCACTAAACTTTATTCTAGATCAAGGATGCACATAAAAAGATTATGCTGCTCAATCATCCCGATCGTGGTGGCTCGCCGTATTTGGCAGCTAAAATCAACGAAGCCAAAGATTTCATGGATAATACTAAATAAGAAGCTAATTCAAATTGTACAGTACAACCTACATTAAATCATAGCTAGTTTTATATGACATAGAGATAACAAACGAACAATAATTGGAGCTTTAAATTTGTGGGCAGTTTTCATTATTTTTTCAACATATATAAAGCTTAAACGAAACCATAAGCAATGAAATTGTTTTTAGTTTTTATTTTAATGGAAATTAATGCATGGGATGCGTGTATATTTGTATTACCATCAGAGGAATCGACTGTAAGAACACGGACAAAAAAAATTTAATATTTTCAAGTAAGTTTTAACTGACTAAAATGTAAAATGAAGAAATTTCATATTTAATTTTAAATTGTTAGAGATGTAAAGGTTCATTGTTGATATAGTTCGGAGTTAATCCAAGGATACTCAGATTTTGAGTTTAGAAAAATATCGCGATGAGAATATGAGTTGAACTAACAATAAAGTTTCTCAATATATTTTTTTGGAGTTTTATTACAAGTGGTTGGATGAAGTTTTATTAAAAATTTATTATATAAAGATATTGAAATTAACGTGTTTAGTGTTTTTCATTATTTAATATTTATGTATATAAATTATTTATTTATTTTAAACAGTTATTTCGTTTTAAAAACAATGTCATTTAATTTCAATATATTTGCTAATTTGCTAAAATATATTTTGTTGTCTAATGTTTATAATCAATATTCTGGTTTGTTAATTTTTATGATTTATTTTTGTATATTTTTGCTTTATTTTATTTTATTTATTTTTTTATTAATTTCAATTTCTTTGCTTTTTGCAGTAAATAAGTTCTAAATGTATTTCGTATTCATGTGTTATCATCAATTGTCAATTGGTTGTTAATTTTTATTATTTATTTTTATATATTTTTGTACATTTTGTGCTGAGTTTTCATTTAATTAATTTCAATTTCTTTGCTTTGCAGTAATTTAGTTTTAAATGTATTTTGTTTTCTTATATTTAACATCAATATTCTCGTTTGTTAATTTGTATTACTTATTTTTATATATTTTTGCACATTTTATGCAGTTTTTATTTGATTAATTAATTTCATTTGATATTTTTGGTTTTGCATTGCTTTTCTTTATTTTCATTCGATTTTCCCCCACATCAACGCAATTCAACTGCGACTACTGTGGGGGCGAAAACAGCTGAACAGCGCAGTGTTGCATTCGTTGCTCTTCTTAGCTGACAACAACACTGCCGTTAACAGTGGGAGCTGTGTAAGCTGCAAAAAAAATTCCGGAACATTAAGAACGATTTAAAACTACAATTTTAGTTGCTCTAACTTTTTTCAATTTAAAAGAAATTCTTGCCTCCCGATTATTCTAACTTCACTAACTTTGCTCAAACCTAATCTTACACTAATCACAGCACATCAACTAATTTTCTCCCCAACTATTTGCTACATTTCCGCTACCAACCAAAAGCAACTCTGTCTTTGCACTGCCCCAAGTTAACTGCTCCAACGTATTTTTCGTTCATTCCCACTCGATTGGCTTTTATACCAGCAGTACTTTCCCTGGCCCAACAAAATTACCCCCCAAAAAACCTACAATTTTGTTGACGTTGCCAAGTGCAGGCGGCAAAGGACCAAAAGCGAGCAACAGGCGTTCCGTTGTTGCCACAAAAACACGCACACAAAATTCAGCACAATTACCGGCAAGTAAACACAAATTCTTGAAAATTCTTGTTGCAAAGTTAAATATAATTGAATTTCTCTGCCATCGCTATGTAGTGACCCGATTGCGCCGACAAGATGCGACAGCTACGCGGCAAAGTGAAAGAGACACGCAAACAGAAGAAGGAACGCAAACTGGAAAATGTGGCCATACATAATCAGATGAAGACAGTGGTGCTGCCGGCGGTGTGCCTCTTTGCGCTGCTAATTGTGGTGTTCGTCTATCTGAAGACGCGACCCGCCATAGAGGTGTGAGAGCATGAAGGAGCCAGTCGTGTGGAGCGTTTCGCATTGAGCTAACTTGGTTGACCGAAAGCGCCCTTTGCATCCAATGGGAAAATATATCTTTTTTTTATACTATATAATTTAAATTGTTTAAAAATTGTCTATGTTTGTACTATAGACATGTGCGTTTTGTTAGTAATGTCAATGTAAAAAGTTGTAATTCCATTTGTATAAATGTGCTACCTTAGACACGCTAACTGACTTTTATAAAATTATGTATGTACACTTCTCTGTGCAATCAATCGCGAACCAACTGCTGTGCAAACATTTAGCACCAGCAGTTGTTTACTTCCCTATACACATGCAAGTTTGTGCAAAGCAGAGATAACTATAATACGACTATATATTATATATCGGTACTAGCACATATCTGTTTTCTAATGTTGCATTTGACTGTTGTTGACAACTATATATGTGTGTATGTAATAATGCTCGCGCAAAGTCTACATAAATACAAGAAAATATATTTTGAATAATTGAAATTGAAAAATTCTTTAACCACATTTGAGCGATTCTTCTAAGTAAAATGTATTCGTGTTCATGCTAGTCGCATGCGGCTAAGCTTGCATACGTGCCTCAAGTCTATTGGCTGTGCGTATGTCGCACTTAAAATGTTAATTTCAATATTTTAGCAGGCAGCCAGAGACAGTGGCGTTCCGTATGAGTGCTAAAGTAGTTTGAAAGTTTGCCACGACCTGTTCAGAAGTTAGGTTTTTATGTCTTCTCCTCATTTAACACTTGGTAAGAATTTTGTAACACTTTATTATAAAAAATTAATGAAATTTCATTTCAGTTGAAGTTTTCGTTTAGGATTTGACACATCACGCCACTGTTCGTTTATGGTAAACTACACTACTCGACACGAAAAATGCTCCTAAAAATAAAAGTATTTTTTAGACTAATCTTCTTCTGCTGAACACGAAACTGAAAATCAAAAAATTTTCTTAAGAAGCGTTTTCGAAAAATCTTCGAAAAACACGTTTTTCCCCTCTTATTTCAGTTATGAGCACATATCCCGTAAACCAACCATCCGACTAACAAAATTGGAAGGTCGTTCAGAAGGTAATTAACTAACCTTTCCAACGATATATCGATTGTCCAAATCAGATGAGATTTGGGGAAGTTACTGACGATGAAAGTTGAAAAAAATTGAATTTTTTGACCATTTTCAAAAATTATACATTTTCGAATCGTTTTTTTATAGATAAAATAAATGATCTCCTCTGGTTTTAAAATCTAAGATGAAAGATATATTATTTGAGCAAATATAAAGCCTAACATCAATAGAATTGAAAGAAAAATTACAAAGTTATGATGCACGGAGTAAAAACACCAACTTTTCATTTATTAAACCGTCGAAAAATTTTGTTATTTTTCCGAGACCCATCCAAATGTTGATATAGACGTGAAACTAGAGGTAATTTATAATATCCTGGCATAGTCAGTTTTTCATTTTTTGACCCAAAAACCTTCTTAAAGGACTTTAAAATTTTAAGGATATACACATTTCAAATATTTTTTTAAATATTTGCGATTGTGCAATGATGAAGAAATGGGTATCAAATGAAAGAGGAAAATTGTCTCCTTTTAACTAAATTTTCTATTTTTAACTTTCAAACTTGAACTTTTTGGTTTACGAGATATGTGCTCATAACTGAAATAAAAGGGGAAAAACGTGTTTTTCGAAAATTTTTCGAAAACGCTTCTTAAGAAAATTTTTTGATTTTCAGTTTCATGTTCAGTAGCCGAAGATTAGTCTAAAAAATACTTTTGTTTTTAGGAGCACGCGATGAACCCATTTTTTGTCGAGTAGTGCTATCAATGTGTTAATTGGCTGTTATTTGGACAGTTGATAAGATATTTACAACAACAACAACCCTTCGGCTTGTGTGCAAATCATAGCATAGTGGAAACTGGCTAAGACACACACGAGTTGGGATCAAATTTATTAATAAAAATAAGCAGACTTTAGTTTGTTTTTAATTGAGAGTGAAAAAAAAACTCTATCTCTAAAGGTACTTTAAGGTAATTTTAAGGTATTTTAATTTTATTTTAATTTTTGCTCAATAGAGGTTAGGTACGCAAATTGTAAAAGCAAGTTTTTAAAAGTTTTTTCGGAAAATAATTTCGTAAAAGTTATTAACAAAATTCTCTACTAAACTCTAACTCCTCTGTGAAGCCTTATGTACTTTTCATTTTATATATTTTTTATTATTATAGACAGATTTTTGGGTCTCTCCTGTAAGAGACTCACTTTTTTGGGTTTTACATCCACTAGACGACATTTCGGAGCCATGGAATAGATGCATTTGGTACCAATAACTTGTACACGTCCCTCCGCTCTCAATAAAAAAAAGTATAAGTTAAAGTCAAAATAAATAATTTTTTGTTTGGCATGAAATTTAGAGCTCTATTTAGCATAGAAAGATTAATCCGATTTAGATGAAATATGCGTCCTTATGGTCCATAGCTTGTTGCCCTTTTGAATTTAATTTTTATTAGGTCTCCCTCATAGAAATTCTCGTCCCTATTGGCAAAAAACTGAAATAGTCAAATTACTCAGGGCAACAAAATCGGTACTTTTTTTCTAAACCATACTTTTCTAAAGGATCACAACTGATCACAGCTGCTCACAACTGCGTACTCAGTTTCTTTATTGTAAGAGCGGCTTAGGAAATATTGATGGGTTTCCTTGGAGGGAGTTTTCCTTGTTTTTTGACCATGATTTATCTAAAAACTGAGTACGCAGTTGTGATCAGCGTCCAAAAATCCTTTAGATAGGGTTTACTAGAACTCGGAAAAATTTTGGCTGTTGCCCAGTGTTATCATAAGTTTCTCTTGAGGCAAATTGTTCACCAGCAAAATCATTCGGCATAGACAGGAACAGGTGTCAATCATATGGTGCCAGTTAAGGACTATAAGGTGGATATATAAGAATATCCTAACCAAATTCCCACAGCTTCAGGCGAGTCAATATTGATTTGTGCATGGCTTGGCATTGTCCTGATGGAACGCAATTCCTCTTTTATTGGCCAAAGCAGACTACTTTCGGACGATTGCTTCCCTTAGTTGGTCAACAATCTGACCATCTAAAGGAAGGAAGGAACAGAAGATTCGAATTAAGAGTTTTTCTATAAGGGAGCAAAATTGCAAGTTTTTTCATTGCTGATGTCCATCATTGGCGCTCATTCAAACAAAACCGAGTCAAGCAATTACAAAACTTGTCTGAGAAGGTTTTTTCGCACCAAATCTTATCTCTCTAACACCTTCTAACATAAACCGATTGCACTTCTGCAATGCAACAAACAAAATACTGCAACTTCGATTTGCATTACTAAAATACAAACCAAATGTATCTCATATCATTTCGAAAATTCAAAACACATCTCGTACATATTTTTGTATACATTTAGTTAGTTTATTAAAATTTTCATAATCACATTCTCTTCATTAGCTGCTCAATATATTTTTATATATATACATATATAAATGTATATATATTTTCCTCATGCACATATCAGCAACGTTCAGTTGTCTGCAGTTATGTTCAGTTATTTCAAACTTAAACGCCGTTTATAAAAAATACAATTTCATGGCAAAAGCAAAACTATTTGTAATTTAAATAAAAATTTAAAAAAGTTTAATGAATTACTTTGACATACAATTACAAAAAAAAGGATTTCTATTTGTGTAAATATGTACCAACAGTTAAATTGTTTAAAAATAAATTTGTTTACATTTGAAAAAAACTATAAACGGTTAATTACACTCAGAGTTGGTGGCGTATAATAATAAAATATGGGCAGCGACACACACCAAATATTCGCTAAAATATTTTCATATCATTAAAATTATTATGATTAATTATTATAACGTGGAAAAGTGAGACGGTTTAAATAAATTACAGCAGTTGATTTTTCTTGTTTTTGTGGTTTTTATATAATTTTTTCCAATATTTTGTTTCGTTAATTGTATATAATTCTTTATATATAAACTTAGCATTTTGTAGGTCTGGTTACCTAACCTAAGCTAACATTTTGCAAGTTTTGCATTAATTTGTAATTTAGGCAACTAGTCTGTATACTAATTCTGCTTTATGTATAAGTAGTACAAAAAAAGTGAGATAAATATAAATACAATACAATATTTTTTTTATTTAATACTAAAAGGAAATTGTTTGAAAAGACTAAAAAAAAAATTAAAAATTAAAAAAATAATAAAATAAATTAAAAATAAAAAAAAAATAAAAATTTTTTAATTTTAAAAAAGTTTAAGAAAACGTTGTTTAAAGCAAGCGCAAAATACAATAAATCAGTCAAAATTAGCGGAAGTTAACGTTGGCACTGCAGTGTAGTGGACAAAAGCATACTTTTAGGCGTCATTGCGGCAGCTAAATGCATTGTAATGAGTAGCCACAAGGTTCGCAGCGTACATATATAAAGATATATGGTACAGTGGTGCACACAAGGGGGGTTTAGGGGGTTCAAACCCTTCAAATATCTGCTTGTTATGATTTCAAATGGTTTTGGACTCAAAAGTTGTATGCAAAACACCCCTAAAATGAAATCCTTCATGCGCCACTGTATACCATAAACAAATATTTGTATAACTCTATGCAATGCGCTATGAACCCCTGTTTGTTTTGCTTAACCTTTTGAAAAAAATTCCAAAAAATTGCATACAAATTGATGAAAATTTTCATAACATTTCTTTGCTGAAGTAGTATCGGCCATTGTATACTCGTGTATATGCTTAATTTTTAACTAACCCTTAGTTGAAACTTCCCTAAAACGCTTCGGCTTGCTTGCTCATATTTTTTTCATTTTTACAAATTTCACTTTATTCAAATTTCTACCAATTATTTTAATTTTTCCTCCGAATGACGCGTGTTTTGGAAATGGGTGCATAAAACATGGCTGCAAATTTTGATTCATCAAATCTTGACTTCATAAATACACAAACATGATCATGCGCGCCTAAAATGCTGCTACATTCTTTCAGTTTTTTTTTTATAATACAAGTTTTGTGCAGCCAACACTTATGACTAAGATTTTTCGATTTATATTTTCATTTAATTGCATTTACTTGTGCTTTAAGTTATCACAAACAGTCACGCCTCCACGCACTCACACACACACATATTATTAGCGGCATTCACGCTCTCATTTTATCTTTCATTTCATTATTTTACAAATATGCAAATGTTTTATACAATTTTCATAAATTGTTAACTTAAGTGCCTAATGAAATTTGTTAGCCCCCCTCTTTCTGGTTTACGTATATAATGTGAACTTTTCAATTTCACGCCCCATTTAGAACTTTTCTAGATCGTCCATGTTCTTAGCAAAATTTTGACTGAATTTTTGCTTTGCAGCAAATCTGTTTGTTCATTGTTTACATTACTTTGTTTTGCATAAATTATAAGTGATATATGGATTTGTGTGTTTTCGTTTTTCAATTCTGTATAATACATTTTAGAAAATGCGTTAAAATACATCTTTAAGTTGTTACGTTTATTTTAAGCTTTAATTTTAATTTCAATTCAAGGCATTTTTCCCTAGTTGCCTGAATGACTTTCGTAATGACTTTACTTTCCATTTTTGTTACATTTTTCTTACAATTTTTGCTTTGTTCGGATTTGTTCATGTGCCTAAAAGTATGCAGCAAGGACGGTTAGAATAAAAGTCGTTAATAATGCTAAAAGTCTGATGAGGAGTCTGAGGAATCTAAAAGTTGGCCAACAAAATTAGAATAAGTTCGCTACTTTTAGGCGCTTAAAAGTAGTAATTATGAACAATAAAAACAAAACATTGGATTAGAAGACTAAATTAACATAAACTTTCAAGTCTTGACACAAATATTTCTATAAAAAGAAAACAACATAATTCTAGAAAAAAATTAAAATTCAAAAGTTATATAAGCTTTTCGAGAAAAGAAAGAGTTAAAGATTTCTGTTTTCTAATCGTTGAATGCTTTTGAATGCATTAATAATTTAATTGTTTACAATTATTTCAATATTTTTTCATTCCAATAATAATTTTTTTTTTTATTTTTTATTTCAATAATTTAATTTTCATAAATTAATTTTTTTTATTTTAATAATTTAATTCTCAAAAGTGAATTAGTTTTTTATTTTAAAAATTTGATTTATTCTATTACTTTTCTGATTTCAATAATTTTATTTTAGATCATTTTTATTGTTTGCTTTTTGCATTTTAATAATTTAATTTTCGAACATTAATTATGTTTTTTATTTAAATTATTGAATTATTAATTTCAATATTAATTTTAATTTCATCTTATTTATGGTTTTTTAATTTTTAAATTTTGATAGTTTAATTTTCGATAATTATTTTATTTTAATAATGAAAATTTTAATAATTTATAGTCTGCATTTTTTATTTTATTAAATTATTTTTTATAAACTAATTTTTAATTTTTAAATGACTAAAATAATTAATTTTTAAAAATCAATTTTTTTAGTTGTTATTTCAATAGTTTCAATTTTAAGGATTAAATACTTTTTTATTGATTTAAGTTTCACTAATTCATTTATTTTTTATTTTAACTTAACAACTTCTAACAAAATTATTTGTAAAATAATTTGAATAATTTAAGAAAATTAAATTTGACTGTAATGATTTTGTTTTTAATAATGCATTTATTTTTTTCAATTCAACAAATTTTAACAAAATATTCAAACAAGAAATTTTATTTAAATAATTTTGTGTTTAATAATGAATTTATTATTTTATTTGAATAATTTAATTTTTAAAAATTATTATTTTTTTTATTGATATACAGTACTTTTCGTTTATAACGAACCCGTTTAAAACGAACTTCCGCCTAAAACAAACCAATTTCAAAAGTACGCGCTTCATGTTTTCGCTTGTTACGGACCCCTTTTAAAGCGAACTTTCGGTTAAAACGAACCATTTTGCCCAGTCCCTCGAAGTTCGCTTTAAGCGAAAAGTACTGTAATTTGATTTTTTTAATTTTGTTATTTTAATTTTTTTAGATTTTATTTTTAATAATTTATAATTTCTTAATTTTTTTTTATATTCATTTATTTTTTTATTTTAATTATTTGTTTATTTATTTTAATTAATTATTTCTTTTGATTATTTGTTTTTTTTTTAATTAATTATTTATTTATTTATATTTTTATTTCTTGTTAATTTTATTTATTTTAATAGTTTAATTTTTAAAGTTTAAATACTTTTTTTTAATTTTAATGATTTAATTTTTATTCATTATTTTTTAATTTATACTTTATTCCAATAATTTAACTTTTAAAAATGTAATGCACCTAGGGTAGAAAAATAAAAAATTGAACTAAAGTTCTAAGCGCCTAAAAATATGCTCACTCTCAATATAAAAACTTTTATATGGACTTTATATTCTTAATAATCGTTTTCAATTAATTTCTCAGCTTGATTGAAATTAATTGCCTTGAAAGCCTTCGCGCCCTGGTCCTTGCTACACATTTACTTCAAGTCCTACAGCACACTTGCTACACCTAAAAGTCCCACATAAACGATACACACCTCAACACCCACTTTGACTTTGTGTTGCAGCTATCAAATGCCAAACAAAAAAATTACTTAAACCCCCCCACACACAAATAAAATTAGTATCCAAACACGTTTGCACTGCATAAGTGCACTTAAACAACAACAACAACAAATCACAGCAAATCAGCGCAAATGCCACCAAACCACGCCATGTACAGCGGCAACAAATACAGCAACAACGCGCGACGCAGCGTCATCTTCTGCGCACCTTTCGTCGCGCTGCCGGCGCCGTTCCCGCTCGACTTGTCCTCGTGCAGTTCGTGATCGGCTTCGCCGCTGTCCTCGTCCTCGTCCAGTGTGTTGGTGTCGTGCGCGCTGCCATCGCTGCTGCCGCCCGGATACTTGGGACGTGCCGTATGCGTGTCGGCACCAACGCGCCGTTCCTCCACATCCTCCTCGTCCTCGTCGTCCACATTGTTCACATGCACTGCGGGATGATCGGTGTGATCGGGCTTGTAGCTGGGCGTAAACGGACTGCCCAGACCGGAGCCTTCGTCGTCGTCCTCGTCATCGGCGCCGCCACCCGAACCAGAGCCGCTGCCATAGTACGGCTCCTCTGCAATTGAGGAACAAAAGCCAATTAATACTGGCATGAGCGCCTAAAAGTGTGCAGCATTTTCTTACCCTGCTCGCTCCAGTCAACATCCTGGCCGTTGTAGGCATTGCGCAGATGACTGATGGCGTTTTTCAGATAGAACAGCTGTGCAGCGACCTGTGAGGTCTGCCGTGTGGTGGCCGGATTGCCGGGAAACTCGGGATTGCGGCCATGTTCGGTGGTCACCGAGTGCATATATCTGAAGAAAAGAATTCAAAGGAGCACAACATTAGAAATTATATATTTTTTTTAAGCACTTAATAGTCTCCACTCACCTATCGATGGTGTGCCCATTCCAGCACATTCCATCCACATCCGACGAGGTCGAGATCTCCTCGTTGTCGCATATCTGTTGCGGCAAATTCGACCAGAACTTTTTCGAGTCCTTGACACGCAGCCGTATGTCGCGCACCAGCTTGTCGAGGTTCGGATTGTGTCCGTTGTAGTCGTCGTCGTGTTTGCGATTCTGTTGCTGCTTGCGACGCTGCTGATTGCGGCGATTATTGTTGTTGTTGTTATTGCCAGAACCACTGCCACCATTGCCGCTGCCGCTGGTGCCACCATTCGAGCTGCCATTGGCGTTCGCTTTGCTGCTCTGATCGGCACTGCGCTTCTCGTAGAGAACGACAGCATCATCCAGATTTGCATCGATGTCCAGAATGTCCGATTCGATTTGCTCGGCGGGCGTTTGGACGGTGGCGCGTTTGCGTATCACTTTCGAGTCGGTGGCGCTGGCCACTGATGATGTAAATCGGGGGCTGACGGCACGTCTGGTGCGTCCCAGTGTGGGACGACCGCAGCCATCGAACACGCGCGAAGTGATGTCCTGGCCAGCTTCCTGAAAAGGTTTTAGGTGAAAAGGATTAGTTTAGGCATTTTTATGGCAAACCTATACTTGTTTTCTACATTATATTTACATATATAGTGTCTTTATGTCTGTCTTAAAATTAGAAAAATTTAATGCCGCAACCAAATATGCACAGAAAATTTCATTATAGCTCAACAACAGCTTCAATTTATGCACATTTACGTTCACCTTTGGCACATTGCTTCATTCCTGCATTACTACATTTTGTACTCTATGCCAAATGTAAACAAAAGCCCCTATTATGTGTTCCTATTTATAGTGCAAACACTGTAAAATGGATTCAAATGTTTGACTTGCAAGTTGGGTTCTTGTGCTCATTGCGTATGTGTTGTATTTGTTTATGCGTGAAGTAACATTTAGTTGAAGCGCTTAAAACGCACATTTGTCGATTGATTTATGCAGCTGAGATATATAAACAAACCCAACTCCCGGCAAGCAACATGCCAAGGTACATTTGCTTGTCAGCTAAATAAGCCACACTGGCTGCCAGTTAGTGCATCTATATATGTGTGTGTGTGTGTGTGTGTTTGCATCTGACATGCTCCAGTTAATCTATGAAATGTAATGCATTCTTTGTTGTTGTTAGTGTGATTTACAGCACCATACTGCAGTCGAGCGAACGAGTTGTGTTGTTATCAGTATTGCACTTTATCTCTGATTTCCTGTAATTGATATCAAACATTCTTAACATGCAACAACATGAACAACAATTTGCCACAATTTTCACTTTCATTGCATTGAGCAATGAACGCCACATTTTTATTGCATTGAGCACTGTTTTCCACAACCACTAACCACTACTGCGGTCAATACTAACGCAATCGTTGCAACGTTCTGCTTTCATACATATCGACCGCAAATATTGCCACTCATGACGCTTTTAGCTACTTGACTGCTTCGTTAGTTTCATGAATACAATCTTCATAATGTTGTTCATTAGGTTGTCTGTCATAATGAACATCAACGAAGGCATACCAAGTGCGTAGTGCACTTTATAGATCATCATTTCCAGGGCGTTGCAGTCAGTCAATGATTATTATTTTATTTTTGTATTTTATCTGCTGAAGTGCTTTGACTATTTGTGCAGTTATTTTGCCCTTTTTCTAGGTTTTTTTTGTTCTCTTTAATGCTATTTTTAGTGATCACTTTCTTGGAAATTAGGTGAATTGTGGCAATAAAACAAAACTGGGTACTTGAGAATGAGCAAATGTTGCGATTGAGTTGGCATATCAATGAGAATTGAATTGATTAAAGAATAATTTTTTTTAATCTTCAGAAATCTGGTAGTAGAAAAAGCCTTTCGCCAGATCTCTGTAGTGTCTTTGAAGCAAAGGTTTTTGCAATAAGCGAAGCCTGCAGGATTCTCCTAAAGCAAAACATGCGAATTAAGTAATGCCGTACGCACTATATGTAGTACACCTATGTTGTAGGGTAGGTAGGTTGTAGTGGCTTACAGTTCTATGCCGAATCCGAACGGCGGTTTTTTGGCAATTTTCTTTCACGATAGAAGTAGACGAGTATTTCGCCAGTCCGAGCTGGGAATCGAACCTAGGGCCTCTGGTATGAGGGTATGTTGTAGGGTATCGGTTAGCAAATTTAAAACACAGCCTACCCAGCACCTTTGAACATACTACATGTGGTATGGTGGGCATATCTGGGTTGAAGCACTCATCAAATCACTCACTCAAGTTATTCAGAGACTGTAAGGATTTGCTGAGGTTGAGGTGGACTTTACTATCTCCTGGATAATTAGTCACGGGGTCTTCTATGGGACTGATTCAGCTGATGAGCTGGGCAGGGTGCGGTCTGATATGGACTTAGGTTAGGTTAGGTAGGGAAGGACTTCCAAGGAAGGTAAGCAGCACTTCCACTCGGAGGCCTAAATGGCCCATTGTGAGTCCCTTCTTGTTATCCTCTGGAGCTAGCCGTCTGATATGGACTAAGGTTAGGTTAGGTAGGGAAGGATGTGTACAGCACTTCCACTCGAAGGCCGAAATGGTCCATTGTGAATACATTCTTGTTAAGTGCTACATTCTTGTTATCATCTGGAGCTAGCTAACAGTCTCAATCCGTGGCAAACCAGTTCGACCTCTTAATGTAGGAGAACAGATCCGAGATTTCAGTAAGCAGTCGCAATCCGTGACAAACCAGTTCGACCTCTTAATGAAGAAAAACAGATCCGAGATTTCAGGAAGCAGTCTCAATCCGTGACAAACCAGTTCGACCTCTCAATGAAGAAGAGCAGATCCGAGATTTCAGGAAGCAATCGCAATCCGTGACAAACCAGTTCGACCTCTTAATGAAGAAAAGCAGATCCGAGATTTCAGGAAGCAGTCGCAATCCGTGACAAACCAGTTCGACCTCTTAATGAAGAAAAGCAGATCCGAGATTTCAGGAAGCAATCTCAATCTGGGACAAACCAGTTCGATCTCTTAATGAAGAAAAGCAGATCCGAGATTTCAGGAAGCAGTCTCAATCCGGTGCAAACCAGTTTGATCTCTCAATGAAGAAGAACAGATCCGAGATTTCAGCAAGCAGTCTCAATCCGGTGCAAACCAGTTCGATCTCTCAAAGAAGAAGAACAGATCCGAGATTTCAGGAAGCAGTCGCAATCCGTGACAAACCAGTTCGATCTCTCAATGAAGAAGAACAGATCCGAGATTTCAGGAAGCAATCTCATTCTGGGACAAACCAGTTCCATTTCTTAATATAGGAGAGCAGATCCGAGATTTCAGGAAAGAATGTTGATCCCAGAGTGTGGAGTCGAGCACAGAAAGTGTTTGTATCGTTTCTACCGCTTCTTCATCTCTGGAGCTTCCGTAGACATCACTGCACCAGAGGCGCCATTTGGTAAGCATAGATTAACACAGTGTCTGGTGTTGCCAAATGGAGGTTCGACTCAGGGACGGTGATATTAATTTACAACACGAGTGGACGATGCTATCTTTAAGACAGATACAGGACCGCTATCTGTGGATAGCGGACAGAAGATGGCCAAATCTCTTCATCTGCAAAGTGCCTCGACAGATTTGTGCACGTTACAACTTCCGTAGAACAAACGATTTGTTGTGAAATTCTCCAAGGAATGCCTCTAGATTGACGGCAGAGATCATAAGTCACTGGCAATTGGTTCTGAACGCAGCGAGTTTGGGTATTTTCCACAGTTTCTTTTGCAGAAGCTGCAGAAAAGAACATGTGCGAAACACTCGAAAACTTTCTATGCGACTGCCCTGCCTTAGCGTTGGAAGGTTTCAATTCCTTGGGCATACTTTAATTGGCCTTCTAGCTCATCTTTCAGAGACAAGACTGACAAGCATTAAGCATTAAGTTCTTTCTTGACAATGCTTAGTTCCCCCCCCCCCCCCCCCCCCCCCCAGGTAGGAAAGACCTATTCGAGGAAGCGACAACAAAACGGCACACTGGCACATTGGCTCTCTAGCCGATCTCACGGAGACTAGAATGAAATGCATCAAGTCCCATGTTGCAGTTGGCTCTAATTCTTAGTATTCTCTTCCAAAGAAGACGAGTTTGAAACACTGAAACACTTCCTATGCGGTTGCCATGCCTTTTGGCTTTGAAAAAATTAAATTCTTTAGGGAAAAATCTGATTGGCTCTCTAGCCGATCTATCGGAGACTAGAATGAAATGCATCAAGTCCCATGTTGACGATGCAGTTGGCTCTAATGCTTAGTATTCTACTCCAAGTATGGAGAAATCAAACACTTTCAGTATTTTCCGATTTTATTTCAATATTCTCTAATTAGTCCATGCACATTGATTTCGTTAAGTTAAAAATTCGCTTAAATGATGAAAAATCAAATCAATTGTTTTCAATTGAAATCTCTTACGCACCACTGGCAAACTTTTAAACAAAATTTTGTATTATATTTTATGGGGAAAATTCTTAGATTCATTCACGCATTTCTGCCAATGCTACAATTTGAGTATAAACTAAAATTCTGCACTTTCTTTGATCCCAATTTCGTCGAATTATCACCTGGCAATTGGTTGGCTTAATTAGTTGGCCATTAGTTGAAAATTTCCGCAGCATTTTCAACTGAAATAATTTATTTTAGGAAAATTTTCTCGCAGCTGCGCTGACAATGCAAACTCGCCACACCATAAATTGTTGCATGCTGCCTTGCAAATTAATTACATTTCGCACACAATTTATCTAAGAATTGGCCGAAATGTGTAGCGTACGTGTGCGAGTTCAAAGCTGAAGCATGGCATAGCATAAATAAACAAAAAACTGGCCATATTATTGAAATGCCGGCTGGCCACTTGCAGCAAAGTGTCTAAGTTACACTGTGTAACAGACATTTTCAAATGCGAAAAAAATGGCTTAAGAATTTGATGCAAAAATTTGGGAAGGAAATAAAAAAATACAAAATTCTTAGTAGCAGTTCTATTGCTTGAAGAAGTTGAACTACAAGTCCACGAAGGGAGCACAAAGTAGCATGGAATATTTTCAGTATGGAATATTTTCCATAAAAATTTGCAGAATAAGCAAAGAGCCACAAGAAAATTTGTTTCCAGTTTCTTTTCATATTTTACCGCTACTTTCATATCCTTATTAACAATTTCAAGTGTGCACCACAGAGTAGAATTTGGTTGTACAGTGTTGGGTGCTTCAGTTGGTCGACGTGCATGAATGGAATAAATTAAAAGTAGAAATTAAAAAACAAATCCGCACACAAATTTCAATTTAAAACAAGAGCACAACAACAACACCCAAAAAAAGCACCAGCAGCAACCGCCTCATATAAAAGCAGATGAAGCTAAAGAAACAGCAAACAGAAACGACCAAATCAAAACAAATGACGGCGCTGCCAGCCAAAATGGCAGCTTTTGCCGCCTTTGCCTTCACAGTGGTGGTGCGTTTGCTTTGTTTTTGCTGTCTTTTTGTGGCATTTAAATAAACAATACCAGCGATTAGGTAAAAAAAAGCAGCTAACAAAAAACAAAAAAACAACCCAGCCAACAAAAGCAAAATGAGTGAAGAATTTTAATTAGAAAAAGAAAATTTGCTGAATTTATGTAGATTTTGAATATTTGTTGTTGTTTTTTTTTGCTACTGCTTGTGGTTTTTTGTACGATTTTGATTTGATTTTGTTTAGAAGGCAAAGTCGAAAAAGCGGCTAAGCTGGCTAAATTTGGCAGATGATGTGGTGAATGGCACAGCGGCGAACGATAGCAACAATAACAAGAAGACAAGCAATAAATTAGTAATTAAAATAAAAGTTGAAATTAAAATTTTTTAAATTTACTGCAAGCGCAGAACATGCAAAAAACACACAAACTGCGTGTAAGGAAAAATATTCAAAACAAATAAAAAGCGCACACAAATCATTTGTGTCGCTTTACGGTGGGCGGCATTGGCGCTATTAACAGGCAAATTAGCAGTAAAACGAAATAAAGAAATCGAGATTTTTTTTTTGGGCTATTTTATTGCGATCTTTAAGCGGCTTCAAAGCGCGCCGAGAAGTGTTTTTATTCGATTTTAAGTGCAGTGCTGGTTTGAGTTTTTGCCAATCTTTATGTTTTTGATCTTTTGTTATAATTTATTTATTTATTTTTTCAACTAAAACCAGCCGCAATTTGGCGTGCGGTAGCTTTTCGCTGAAAACACACCTAACCATCGAGGTTTATTTAAATAAAAAAACAAAAACAATTAAAAAAAAATCACAAAACAACCACAGCAGCCCAAACAATAAATTGCTCAGTTGAATATTTTCAATGGCCATCGAATTGTTGTTGTTGATTGTTTTTATAGGCTTTGTTTACAGTGGGCGTTGTTATTTTTAACTCCAATGCTCATTCGTTCAACTGCTTCAGGCTCAGTGATCTTCTTATTCTTCTTCTTTATCATCTTTTCACACCCCATTATCCCGTGTCATGTAATAAAAACGATCACAAAGTGTGTGGATTTATATATGAAATACTTAACAAAATTATTGCCAACCCATTGTCAGTTTCTTTTAACACTCATAAGAAATAAATTCGTTTCATTCATAAAAAATGTCTTTAAAAATATTTTAAAGCAACAGATTTTTGTTCTATATGAATTAATGTTGTTTTGTTAATACTAAAATTCCTTAATGAATGTCAAGTTTTATTGCACAATAAAATTGCATTTATTCTTAACTTACTTGAAAGTTCATAATCGCCTCGGAGATTTTAATATTGATTGGCTCCACCACCATAACAATGTTGAAGGAGCCCAACAGCCGCTCGGCCACTTTGTCCATCGCCATGGCAAAGTTCTCCCACTCGACATCGAACTCGTTGACATAGGCCAGACAGCCTTTGATCACATTGACGCAATAATTTGTGCAGGGCTTTTCCGCGTAGCCTTTGCAGGCGCCGCAGTGTTGCATTTTGGTGAGAGCAGCTGTACAGTCGGCATTGAGATGAATCTGAAAAAATCAGAATAATGTTTGAAAGAGTTAAGAATACTGAATTAAAATCGAATTGAAATTAAAGCTTTGATTGCACTTACATTGACCAGTCTTTTGGAGACTTCGGCGGCCGTTTGTAGCGCCTGTCCATAGGTGCGCGTCGCCACAAACGATCGTTTGATCTGTAATGCCAACTTGTCGGGCACATCACCGAACGGTTTCAGCTCCTTCATATGTTCGCTGACACAGTGCAAAAATCTAAAAAGATGCAAAAAAAAAAGATTAGGAAATTAATTAAAAGAAGCAATATATCTTTATTCTTTTATTATTGCATATTGTTTACTCTTCTAGTCACTAAGTCCCTATGTACATTTGGCTAATACCTAAATCAAATCAAATCAAAATATTTAAAAACAATTAGAAAAAATTTAAATAAAATTTTAACGTAAATTAATAGCAAATTGCCACTTTGAAGAAAATTCATATTAAATATTAGCAAAGTCTGGATTTATTTGATAATTTTATGTTTGTGATTAGGACTATTTTCCCGACAACATAGACTACGCCCCACAGAGGGACAAGTCAGTACTAGCTGTGGCCAAAAGTAGAAAGAGTAGTCCTAGGATAATGAAATTTGGCACACATGATTTTTTTATGAAGATATATGTCTGAAGAAAAAAATTAACAAAATCGGTTGACGGACACGCCTACACCCCATAGAAAAAATTTATTAAAATCTCAATATGCCACGCCCATTGTGCATACATATACTCAGCATACGAAGAAAACTCATATTACACAAATGTTCTACTTATTCAAACGATTTTTGATCAAATTAAGCAAATAAAAGTTTTTTAAACATAAACTATTATTATTTCTATTAAAAATAATTAACAATTTTCTTTAGTTTTTTCTCAGTTTCTTCTCTTCTTTAGTTCTTTTTCATGAATTTTGATCATAGGTGCCACTACAAAAGTAAATAAAACAAAAAAAGTAGTAAATAGTAGCAAGTAAACTTTTTACATTTTCATTTTAGATATTTGTAGTATGTAAAATATTCAAACATTGATGCGGGATTTTGCGGAACGGTTTAGACAGACATAATTACACACTTTAATTTTATACTAAAAAATCGTACCTTCATTATGCCTTCCAGACTATTTTAAAGTTGGGAGTATGAAAATAACTTATTTCGTTGTTTCTTTTTCTATTTTAAAACTTCAACTTCAATGTCACCCTGTGGTTGTATTAATAACTTTTTTAAAACTTGTTTGTCATATTTCTCTATTCTGGAGTATTAACTATCATAAAATAATACCCAATAGATACAACAGTGTTGCCAGATGCCTGAAATGACTTTCTCCTAAATCTTAAAAAATACTGAAATTTCATCTCAAAAGTTAAAAAAGTCTTCTAAATTTTTTTTTTATAATTTGCGTCATTTTAAAGGAATTAAACTTGTCATAAAAATAGAAATATAAACATATAATTTTCTTTAATGCAGCCTTTTTTTATTCATCTACAGCTTAACAACAAAAACTTAACAAAAACAAAACATAAAACAAATTAATTAAACAAAAAGTGCCATTTTTGGAGGGATTTCATTGTGACAGCAATAAGTGAGAACGAGATAGAACGAGTTATCGTTTTGTAAGCTTACAAATTTTTAACACAATAGGGTGCTTTGACTATTGAAATAGTTGGCAAAATATGTTTTGTTGCCAGTGTTCCCAATACATCATATATCGTTATCCAAAAATCTCCAAAAAATCCACTAAGGATGCAAAAAATCTCCTAACATAAAATATAAATCTCCTAAACTTTCTCCTAAACAATTCTTCCTCCTAAAAATTCTCCTAAAAGGCTAAGAATCTCCTAAATCCAGGAGGAAATCTCCAAATCTGGCAACACTGAGATACAATTCGAAAATCTATTTGTGATACTATTGGCCACACTTGTCCCATTGTGCGCCCTACCATCACATCTCTTTGAGTTCAAGTTCAAACCAACTTTCTTCACAGACAAGAATGGAAACCAGATAGGATTTCTAAAACTGAAGTATGTTTCTATACAAACGGCTCTATGTTGGATGTAGAGTGAATGGAGATGTAAATGGAGTAATGTCTTGCAGACATTTGTAGCGTCTAATAGTTATAGTTATTAATAGTAATAGTTATTTTCAAAGCCCTGTTTCTGTTAAAGCAATATAACCTCCGTTCCTAGAGGAACGATTCATAGTTTCACAGACAGTGAGACAGCAATTAAAGCCCTCAAGAAGATCTTCAATACATCCTAAGTGGACTCTCTGAAAACCTAACCCCTACCTTTTTCGACAACTTGGATAACTTCAGATCAGTTAACGTCAGATACTTTCTACGGTTTATTCATAAATCGAATTTGTTTGTGTAGGCTCTCCGACTTGCTGTAAGACGAATGTGATGAGGTAATAGGTGAGTAAAAGTGGTTTTGGGGGTTGAAATCCTACCAAAAATCTGTTTCTTGTAAACATTTTAACTGCCAAACATGGTTTCAACTGATATTGGGCTCAAAAGTTGTGAGCTAAACCCGCAAAGTGTTATCCTGTGCGCACCACTGGAGCAAGGAGAAAGTGATCTTGCTTTTGGTATCACAGTGGACCCATGTTGTGGCCTGTCGGCAAAGTCCCACACTCAGACAGTCACTTAAACTTAACCTAACCTAAACCCGGAAAATTCCACTAAAAACTAATTTCAAAATTAAACACCGCTTAGTTCTCAGTCTTGTAAGCTTTCGCGTAATCCTTCAGTTAAACATTAACAGTCGTCAGTGATGCTATTTTTTCAGATCGCACAACACAGCATTGCACAGTGATTCGTTCCATAGACAAAATTCAAAAAATTTATAGTCTCAGAATTTAACGATTTTGATGTAATTTGAAAGGTAAACCTCCAACTAAGAAAACTCCAAAAAAATCTGTGCAAAAAATTAATTAGTGTCTGTGCAAAAGCGGCTCAAAGTTGAAACTTTTTTCACAAAAAAATTTAAACACATATTTTCTGTTTTTTAGTCTATGGAGCAAAAATACTACGAATATGAAAAATATGATTTTAAAAATACATGGTTAGCACGAAGTTGCTAAAACTTTCAATACAGATTAAGAAATGATGTGGACATTTTCGCTTTTAATGTTTTCCCCAAATTTGCAAAGCTGCGGCTTTTACTTCACTTTTAATTCAAAATATTTTTCTAAATTAAAAATCTGAAAATTGGCAAAACTTAGAGGAAAATATCTAAAAAGTATGTGAAAGTATGTTCCTGGATTTTTTTTATTTTAAGAAGCATTCTTTCTTTGTCGGATAATGTAATTGCATCCTCCGATATCTTCCGATCTCAGAAAATAATTCAATTTGAAAAGTGGTCTAAACACGTATTTTTAGAGTCCGACCGATACCAAATTTTTTGGCCGATGCCGATGCCGATTAATCAGCCGGAAGGGCGAGATTTGGCCTATGCCGATTAATGAGCCGATGCCGATGCCGATTACATAGAAAAAATAACACGAATGAATTCAATCAAAAACACAGTCTATTTTATAAAATAACAAAAGGAACTATTACATATTGTTTGTAATATTCATCACAAAATGACAAAAAAACGAGAAAAGAAATAATTAAAAACTAAATAAAATTTAAAAAAAATTACAAGATAATTCAGAACTCTAATACATTAACATGTATCAAAAAAAAATAATATATCTCATTTATTCGACAAACAAAAATATGAAAAATATATATATAATATTTATCGTAAATATTGCATACAAATGCAGTTTTTTCTTCAAATTAAAATTACGATTTTTATATTAAAATTTGTACTCTCAAATTGCGACCCGTTGTACAAGTGCAGTGGGAAGAAGTCAGAAAACAAATTTGGAAAAAATAAAAGGCCTGTTTTAAAAAAATGCTTCCAATTAAAAACGAAGGATAAGATTGTAAAATTAAATGCCCTTTCTTCTGATATGCACATTAATAGACAAAATGCATAGACATTACGAGAAAATCTGTGTTTTTAAGACTACCTAGTTTTTATAAAAAACATTTCTAGGAAACATTTATATTAAAAATACATTACTGAAAAGGGGTATAAGAACCCATTGGTACAAAAATGAAAACAAAAAAAATGAAAGCAGGAAAATAGGCCGATATGCCATCGACCAAAAACGGCCAATGTGGCATCGGTCAAAAAAGGCTGATACCGATGCCGATTCTTTTTTTTCCGATGCCGATACTAGCCGATGCCGAGTAATCGGTCGGACTCTACGTATTTTTCGACAAAATTTATTTTATTTATCCCTTAAAGTATGCAATCAGCATGAAAAATGAAAAAATCTGCACAATACAAAACATACATCTATTATTATTTTTTATTGCAAAACGAGAGGGTCCTAAGACAATTTCTGTTACTCTATGGAATTATCAATGTTGACGTATGTAAAATCTGAAAAATCTAGCCAACACACTCGTTGCTATAGCTCTCCAAAAATTACGAAATTTGCAAATTTAAGTATTAGGCATTGCCAAGAGATTTCAATTCACCAGACCATGATTAACTAGTATATCAAATTTTATGAAGAACGGACCGCTCCTTCTAATTTTGTCACGCGGTTGTATGGAGTCGAATCACTGTGCATTGGTGTCAAAGTGCCACTTTTCCTCGTATCAATTACAAGCGACAGCAATCAGTCAGTCAGTCAGTCAGGCAGGCAATCAGTTGGCCGCTAACCAAAATGGGTGTTTTGTAATGCTTTTAGTTTTATTGTAACTTAAAGACCGAGTAAAAACCCCATAAAAAAAGAAAAACGCAGCTCAGGGCGAGGCAGAAATCACGACACGCAAAAGCGTAAAACCACAAAATGCAACAGCAACAACAATAGTCATTGATGTTTTTTACTAACTAAAAATACTCCAATTTCCAGCAGCAAAACACTGTAAACCGAGTTCAGTAAAAAGCGAAGCACACAGCTGCGCATTTCTGCTTCAAGCTGCAAGCTTCCAGCACTAAAGTAGTCATCAAAAGAGTAACGGTAAAGGAGGGCAGGAAGGCAGATGTTGGTAGTCGTATTAGAAGCAACCGAGGCGATGAAAAGCAGTTTGACATTACAAGGCGAATGCGCTGCGGTCAAAACGATTACAACGCAGACAAAGCGACAGAGAAAGGCAACGGAAACAAATACCAGCAGTCAGCAGCAATCAGCGAATGGACTAAATTTGACCGCCAGCCGAGTGAGGGCAGTGTGGTCACAAAGTGGAGTCAGAGGAACAAAAAGGAAGGAGCGGAAGGTTGAGGAAGAAAAGAAGCTAATGCGCCCTTAGAAGTGGCCTGTAGAGACGCCAAGTGTTGATTGCATGGAAAATCAAAATATTGCAACTTTTCTTGTTGTTGTGGTTTTTCATAGTAAGTGAAACAAGAAAAGAGCAGCAAATGTTGAAAATGTGGCGTAGCAAAATCATAAGGAAACGCAACGAAGCGTAGAGGCTCGTGTTACCCACACGTCGACTGGGTAGTTAACAGAAATTAAACAATAACAAAAACGCAGCCGACGGGCGCGAAATGAAGAAAATGGAGATGAAAAAGCGCAAAGTTATATGAAAAAACAAATTAAAAGAAATAAAAACAAATGTTTCTAAATGCTTTTTGTCCATTTGCTAAAAGGCGCGTTGACACTTTTACACTTCAGGGCAGAGCACACACACACACATACAAATAACAACAAAATGGCCGGAAGCGCAAAAACTTGACGTCGTTGCCTTCCAATTTCTTCTTTTTTGCAGACAGTTTTTTGTTTGTTGTGCGTTTTCTTGGCCGCACTTTAAGCACGGTGGGCACAGCATTTCAAGCATGGCAACATAAAAACAACAATTATAAAAACAACAACAACAACAACGTTAACAATAATTACAATGCATTGCACACTTGAGCAAATGTTGCAGACTTACAAGTGCTGTTACATATATTGTTGTTGTTGTTGTTGTTTTGTACTGACTTTGCTGCCACTGTTAACTTGGCCGTTTGTTTACACGCTTCTTGTTATAAAGTTATGCCGCGTTGCCTATTGTTGTTGCTGTTAGGCTAACAATAACCGACTTAATTGCCTGCTCTTTTTGTTGTCGTTGCTGTTGTTGCTTTAAAAAATTGTTTTCTTTTATTTTTATTGCTATTTTCTGTTTAAATTTTCATTTTTTATTTGCCGCCTTCATGCGCCAATAACGGCAAATGAGCGCTTAGCAAAGGGTTAAGTGGCGTTTTGTGCATTCAGTTAGGGGGTTTTTTTGGCGGCATGTTAGTATGTGTTTGTGTGTGTGTATAGGAACACAGGATTTTATTTTTAAGAGGCGTTTGCATACAACTTCTGAGGCAAATCACATTTGGAGCCATATTTGTCATCTAAAATGGTTGTAATAAGTTGACATTTGGAGGGTTTGTACCCCCAAACCCCCTCCTCCGCCCTTGCGTGCGTCATTGTGTGTAGGTGTAAGTGTTTGAGACATTTTCTTACTCACGAAATTGCATTGCTTTGGTAAAGTGTAGAAGACAAAATATTTGATAACTTTTAACTTTAAACTGAAAACGTTTAATTTTTTTAAAAACTTAACTCATTATTAATTACAGTGAACTCGCAATAATATGAACTAATTAAAATTAAGCCTGTTCACTTTTCCGAGATTGCACAAAAAATAAAAAAAAAAAATCATCAATTTGCCAGTTTTATTTTTTTCTTGATAAAATTTACAAACATTGTTTTTCATATTTTAAAACTTTTGCCCTAAGTTCATACTTAGAGTAGTTAATGGTAGAAAAAAGCTGTTAATATGTCGCTAACTAAAATCAAGACTGTTCACTTTTCCGAGATTGCGCAAAAAATACAAACAACAAAATAAAAATCATCAATTTGCCAGTTTTATTTTTTTTTTGATAACATTTCCAAAAATTGTTTTTCATATTTTAAAACTTTTGCCCTAAGTTCATACATAGACTAATCCCTAAGTTCATACTTAGAATAGTCAATGGGAGAAAAAAGCTGTTCATATGTAAGAATGTTAATATTATTGCCAGTTCACTGTATTATTTATGGGTTTTTAAATTTTTAAATTTATAATTTTCAAATTTAAATATTAAATAATTTCAACATCTTCAACTTACTTCTCATCGAACGAATACTGTCCATTGAGCACTTGAAACATCTTCTGGTACAGTGTGTTGAAAAACTTATCCATCACCTCGTACAGATCGACACGGCCATGTTCGTAGTACTTTTCCAATTCGTTAAATAAATCGGAAAATACATAGGAATTTTGCTGATAGATGACGCCATAGGTGCGTGTGAACATGGTATGAAACTCCTCCTTGGACTCCATCAGGAGCTTGCGGAAGACGTCTGCAAGGGAGAGGTGAAAGAAAACACAAATTGTTATAGTAAATTGAAATCAATCTACAAATTAAGCAGCCAATATAGGAAAATTGAAACAGCAGTTGTCAAGCAAAATCAGGCAGTGAGGCGTTAAGTGCGTAGAGCGGCGCATGCGCAACAATTGACTCAAATAAGACAACAAGCATGAATGAATGAAGTGTATGGCACACAACCATATTGAATGATTAATGCCAGTTGCTGCGTTGTTTAATTATAAACAAAAACAACAAATCAAGCAACGGAAATGCCCAAAAATCTTGACATCCGCTTGGGTGCGTGCCGCCACTTGAGAATGCGCCCACAGCCACAGCCGCAGTGGCAGCAAAAACGCAGTTGCAGCTATCAGACCCGCATGCAAGTCAACGCAGCTCAACTCAACTCAATTCAGTTCAACTTGAGTCGATTTGTTTCATGTTGAGCTGCGCCGAGTCAAGTTGGTTCAGCGGCAAGTGACAACCTCCGCCACTTGTGGTGTCACAAAATGTTGCCACTGTGTCAGCGTGTCATGTGACATAAAGCAGCTCATGTGTGTGTGTGTGTTGCTCAAGTGGCCGTTCAATATTCAACACTGCCGCTACCGGCAACCGAACCGAGTTGGCGGCTCAAGTGGATGTCAGCGTGCAAGAATTCTAACCCACAACGAGCGGAGCAATTTTGGTGGGCGTGTTTGAAGCCATCATGCCGGTAGTAATGTGTTAATGTTAATGTAACGGAAAATTCTTGTAATTGGAAAATTACGTGCTGACATTTTTGGGCTTTGCTTTTGTTTTTGAATTTGAAACCAAAATATTACAATTTACAAAAAGTTTAAAATGGTTAAAAATTTTTGTAAAACGTTTCAAATTGCTTTAGCGCCTGAAACTATGCAGCACTGAAATGCACTTAAATAGCTTCTAATTGTTTATGAGAATTTTTATATATTTTTAATATGAAAATCTATTTTCAGCTCTGACCTTTAAACTTTTGTGCACGCGTTGCCAGTGTGCTGGACATTTTCAGTATTTGCTCTTTGGATTGTTTCTCCAGTTGCATTCGCGACTGCATCGCCATGCGCGTCTCCATGCTGTACGTACAGCAGGTGCCCACTGACGGTGAGGCGCAGTAGCGTAGACCCATTTCTGAAAAAAGTTAGGAAAAGAGAAGAAATCTTTCATTAGTAAATATTTAAAATATTAAAAAAAATATTAAATAATAAATTAAAAAAATATAAAAATAAAGAAAAACTTTTAATATTAAAAGCTAAAAAAAATTCCAAGACAAAAGAAGATTTTAATTAGTAGATTAAATTAAATAAATTTAAAGTAAAAAAAAATAATAAAATATAGCTGAATGAATCAGCTGCAGGTATTATTATCATTATTATAAATTGTTGGGTGCATCCAAGAACAAAGGAACGCAGACATTACTGTCCACTGTATCCAAAGCCTCCTCCTTTGACTATCAACTGCCCAGACTTGCAACTACTTGAAGTAGATCTGGCCAGTCTCACCGTTGGGTGATTCTGCGGGCATCATACAGAGACTCTGGATCTCTTTTAGCCATTCTGTCGCTTCACTACAGTCATCCTCCTGAAGCAAATGTGTCACATGTCACATGTGTGACACTCAATAATATAGTATATAGATTTTCAGAGGCTCTTAATCTCTGATGATCTGTCGCTTCACTAGAGTTATCCTGCTGCAGCAAATGTGTCACATGTGTCACACATTCACTAATAAAGTATATAGTTCTTCATACACTCTAGACCTCTTTTAGCCGATCAGTCGCTTCACTTAAGTCATCCTGCTGAAGCAAATATGTGACATGTCACATGTGTGACATTCACTAATATAGGATATAGTTTAACAGGGACTTTGGATATCTTTAGCCATTCTGTCGCTTCACTAGACTCATCCTGCTGAAGCAAATGTGTCACATGTCACATGTGTGACATTGACTAATATAGTAAATAGTTTTTCACAGACCCTAGACCTCTTTTAACCGATCAGTCGCTTCACTAGAAACATCCTGCTGAAGCATATCTGTCTAGAACGTCAAAAAGCTGGACCTTCACTAATACAGTGAACCCCAGTTTTATTGCTCTCTAGACACATGTCGCACATCCCCCAGCCCACCTTAACAGTGTTAGGTGTTAATATGATTTTCACATTATTTATTTATTTTTTATATTTAGTTGTTACATAAAGCAAGAATCCCTGAACGACATAATGCAACAAATATTAGAAAACGAGTAGCGCTATTAGAACCAGAAGCGGCGGCGGCGGCAATTCCACGAAGTGCCACTGAAACCCGGCAGCACTTAAACAGAATCCCAGAGATTTCACGTGAATTCATGCTTTACGACATGAAATGCAAATGCACAGCCGCTGCAAACCGTCGCCGACACTACGAATGCTACGTGAGTCGGCGCATATTAGAGGCGAAATACTTAAAACGCTGCTCGGCCGCTGTTTGCGCAAACATTTAACGCATTTGCAGTCGACAAGAAAACACGCACAGATGTGAATGCGGCGATATGGAGTGCAGTGCATTGGCACCGACTGCAGGTAGTGTGTGTGTGTGTGTTTAGTTAAACGATGGGCGTGGTAGCAGTGCATTGAACAGTGGTGCAAGCACACAGGTTTTGTGTGGTTGCAGTGTGTACAAGAAAATTGAATTAATTTGACGTTGTCAACAATTAACTTTTTTGTCTTTAATTAAATTCCAATTAAAACTAGTTTTTTTGCGCTTAATTGCATGACTGAGCTTTAATCTGATTAGTAAGTAAATGCCGATAATCGTTAAGTGGACTTAGGAAAACTTACTTTAAGTGAAAATGAAATGTTAACTGATTTTATGGCCATGTCTTGTTAACAGTTTCTGTTATAAATCAGCGCTAAGAGTCGAGGCCTCTTGTCAAAGGGCTGTCAAATAAATCTAGCAGAAGGAAACTACTAAGTCATCAATCCATACTAAGTTGTAATGCTCTACAAATTTGTAGTTTCAAAGTTAATAATGACATACATAACAACGCACGTGCCACGCCCCTTGATTATGAAACCAATTAAAATGCATGACACATTTCCAAAAAACACTTGAAAATTCCGGAAATTCAGTAAATTTGGTTAAAGAGTCACTTAGATGTTCTGAAAATGTTGATACGATTGGTTCAAGAGTCAGATCTTCTGTAAATCCAGTGAGATTGGTTCAAGCGACACTTAAATGTTTTGGAAGCTCAATAAGATTGGTTTTAGAGTCACTTGGATGTTTTGGAAACTCGAAAAGGTGGTTCAAGAGTCACTTAGATGTTCTGAAAATTCAATACGATTGGTTCAACAGCCGCTCAGATGTTCTGGAAATTCAATAAGATTGGTTCAAGAGACACTTAGACCTTCTGAAAACTCAATAATATTGGTTGAAGAGTCACTTAGATGTTCTGAAAATTCAAAAATATTGGTTCAAGAATCACTTAGACGTTCTAGAAACTCAGTAAGTTTGGTTAAAGAGTTACTAAGATGTTCTGAAATTTCAATACGATTGGTTCAAGAGATCACTTAGAACTTCTGAAAACTCAATAAGATTGATTCAACAGCTACACAGATTATAGTGGATGCATCAGGTAGGCGTGGCCAATGTAATTCAGCTCATGTTTTCCCAACGAAGAGCTGAATCGTTTGATACCCATATTGACCTATAGCAATATGCCATATCTGATATGTCCTACTATAATGGCCATGACAGGTGGGCGTGACTAATCTCATATAGCTTATGTTTGCCTCAAGAAAATATGAAATTATTTGATATTCATATCGTCGCATAAAAGTATACTATATATAATTGGTAGTTATTATGTTGGGCGTAAGAAGTGGGCGTGACGCATGTCTTTCAGCTCATATTTGTCCCAATGAAGTGCTGAATCGTTTGATACCAATATTGCCTTTCAAAATCATACAACAGATAATATTTGCTTATTAAATTGGGTGTTATAAGTGGGCGCGGCCAATTTCGGTTAGCTTATATTTGTACTAATGAAACGCCGAATCGTTTGATACCCATATTGACCTATAGCAATATGCCATATCTGATATGTCCTACTATAATGACCATGACAGGTGGGCGTGACTAATCTCATATAGCTTATGTTTGCCTCAAGAAAATATGAAATTGTTTGATATTCATATCGTCGTATAAAAGTATACTATATATAATTGGTAGTTATTATGTTGGGCGTAAGAAGTGGGCGTGGCGCATGTCATTCAGCTCATATTTGTCCCAATGAAGTGCTGAATCGTTTGATACCAATATTGCCTTTCAAAATCATACAACAGATAATATTTGCTTATTAAATTGGGTGTTATAAGTGGGCGTGGCCAATTTCGGTTAGCTTATATTTGTACTAATGAAACGCCGAATCGTTTGATACCCATATTGCCTTACAAAAGTATACTATAGAACATTTTTTGTTGTTCTATTAAGCGTAAGAGATGGGCGTGGCCGATCTTAGACAACTTATGTTTATCCTAATTAAACGCTGAATCGCTCAATACCCATATTGCCTTACAAAAGCAAGCCCTAAGTAGGCTAGGTAGGTAAGTAGGCGTATCAGGTAGGCGTTGTCGATAGCATATATACAGGTGTCCCTCTTATAACGCGGTGGTTACGTTCCAGGAAAATTCCGCGTTATGTGATTCGCGTTATAGAAGACTTAACTTTCATATAAATTTTAGGGTATTCCAATAAGCTTTTTCCAAAATAAAATAGGTACTAAATTAAAGATGTATGTACATTCCAACTCAAAATCAAAATTCATACTTTATTTAAACAGCTTATGATTGAGATTAAAAAACATAATGAAAAAAACGGTTTTTTTTACCGCGTTATACAAGGGACACCTGTACTTATAAAGTTTGCCTCAATGAAACAAAGAATCGTCTGATACCCGCATTGCGCGATAGAAACGTCCCACTTTTCTTACTAAAGTGGGCGGTTCAGGTAGGTGTGACCAATCTTATATACCTTTTTCTTAACACCCATAACATAATCTTTTTAGGTTAATATTGCTTTACAGCTTTGTAGCTTTGTTTTGTTTGAGCAGTGGGCGTCGAAGAAGGCGTGGCCAAAATGCCACATACTTTATTTTTGCTTCAATGAAACTCGGCATCGTTTGATGCCCATATCGCTTTTTCAAACGATACCAAAGTCAATTTGTATGACTAAAGTGGGTGTGGTCAATCGTATATAGCCTATGTAACTTTTTCATGGTTTAGAAATCGTTTGATTTATTTTTTTTTTTGGAAAATTAGTGATCTTTTATTCATTGTGAAAAAAAACTTAAAATCGTTTCAAAGAATTAAACAACAATGAAATGTTATAAAAAATCAATAAAAAGAAATCAATGAAATAACTTAACTCAGTGTCTGAATATAAACAATTTTAGTAGCATTTTTATTTTAATTTTTCATAATTACAAAGCAGTTTTTTATTGCTCTACACTTCATAAAACGAATTAAAAATAATTTGTTTACATCGGCAGCATAGCAACAAAGGAAAATTAAGAAAATTGAATGTGTAAAGTGGGCTGTTTGAAGAGTCAGCGGATGAGTCCAACGTTTATAGGGGGGAAAGGGAGTTGGTTGGTTTTGCTTATGGCACAAATACGCCTAACAGTTTACATTTCGAATGAGAAGAGATGAGAAGTAGAGAATCAGTGATAGCCACATTAGCTCGTTTTCATTAGACATAAAGGGTGGTGAGGTCTCAACGAATCGCTGATAGGGGCGGCAACGAACCGTGGCGAAGTGCAGTGAATGTATGTGTGTTTGTGTGTGTGTGTGGCAAATGTAAACAATTACATACGAATTACTCACATTTGGCTAGTAAACAATGTGCAGTAGATAAACCCAAAAAAAAGGCAGAATGAGGGGGGAAAAAAATTATGAAATGTTGCAAGCGTTTAAATTACTTTAGACGGCATGGTGCGTGCAACAAAAACGACCAAATAAAAAGGTTAAAAGGGGGGTTAAAGGGGGCTAAGCATTAAGCAGAGCAGACGCTGTGTAAGTGACGAAAAATACTTTTGTTGGTTCGTGCTAATCAACCCCATTTTTGTTTGTTGTTGCTGCTGCTGTCGCTACTTGTGGTGCGTTCGTTGCTACGTTTTTATAGCCAGCAATTGTTGTAATTGTTATGGCAGCGGTATGTCAAATTGTGCTCGGCAAAACAAAATCGACCTTATCTAAATTGTTTGGCCATAATTGGGTGAGTGTGTGTGTGTGTGTGTGTGAGTAGAGGATGACTGCATGCCATGTCAACCCCATTTTGGCTTGTCCCCTCACTTTGTAAAATATATTAGCATAATTTCAGGCGCCTTAACTAAATACTTTTTATGCTTTTTTTCTTTTGCTGACTTTTGTTGGATTATGCGATTTTGTGAGCCAAAATATTTGCATTGACAGCAAGTGAAATGCTCTTAAAGAATATATTTTTGAGTCAGCTTTAAACATTTTTGAGAACAAAGCAGAAGAGAAAGAGTAAGAAAGAACAAAGCAAAAGTGATTTTGTTTAGTTTCTATTTAATTTAACACAATTACTAAGCATTTATAACACAAACACAACTATGTAGACATTATTGTTGCATGCAATAAATTAAATCAATGCAAAATAAGAAAACCAACTAAATTAAAAACCAAAATTAAATTAAATTAAATTAAATTAAAATAAGTAAAATAAATAAAATAAATAAAATAAATAAAATAAATAAAATAAATAAAATAAAATGAAATAAAATAAAGTGAAATTAAATGAAATAAATTGAAATTAAATGAAATTAAATGAAATGAAATGAAATTAAGTTAAATTAAAATAAATTAAATTAAATTAAATTAAATCAAATGAAATTTAATTTAATTTAATTTAATTTAATTTAATTTAATTTAATTTAATTTAATTTAATTTAATTTAATTTAATTTAATTTAATTTAATTTAATTTAATTTAATTTAATTTAATTTAATTTAATTTAATTTAATTTAATTTAATTTAATTTAATTTAATTTAATTTAATTTAATTTAATTTAATTTAATTTAATTTAATTTAATTTAATTTAATTTAATTTAATTTAATTTAATTTAATTTAATTTAATTTAATTTAATTTAATTTAAGTTAAGTTAAGTTAAGTTAAGTTAAGTTAAGTTAAGTTAAGTTAAGTTAATTTAATTTAATTTAATTTAATTTAATTTAATTTAATTTAATTTAATTTAATTTAATTTAATTTAATTAAGTAAAATAAATAAAATAAATAAAATAAAATGAAATAAAGTGAAACAAAATAAAATAAAATAAAATGAAAAATTGAAATAAATTTAAATAAAATGAAACAAAATTATATTAAATGGACTATAGATGGATTGGAATGGCTGGATAGATTTTGTCTACGAACCGCTGGGCTCACAGAATTAAACTGTAATTAAACTCATTACTATTTCAAGTTGTTGAATTTTGATAGAAACTTTCCTTATATTAGGTTATTCTTCATTGCAAACTCATGACTTGTGACTTAACACTAGAATGCCCGACAATCTGACCTACCTAAAATGCCCATATGTAGTAATTTTGACTACAATATTGTTCACTAAATTTTTTTTAATTTTATTGGTTTTAAGTAGCAAATATGAATAAATGCACATGAGATTAAAATAAAATAAGTATTTTATTTTTATTTTTTTTATGGTTTACAAAGTAAATTACTTTAAATATAATGGCGTACTTTACACATAAATGGGATATAATGGAATGAAATTTTGAATTTGTGAATGAATTTTGTGAGTGAATTTTGGATTGAAAAACTTGGGAATTGTCACGGCCTACTATGATATTTTTTTTTAAATGTTTGCAATTATTTGAAATTTTCATATTTCGCAATTGAAGATGAATATTTTTCAGTGAGAAATTCATTTTTGATGAAAATTGTTTATAGGTAGTCAAAATGACTCCTTTTGGGCATTTAAGGTAAATTTTGCAAAATTGGGGTAACAAATTTGTTTACAATATTTTTAATTAATTTATTATTGTAATTATTTATTTAGTAAAAGTCACGAAAGATATTTTTTTAGAAAGCGATGCAATAATAGTTATTTACAATAAAAGACCTCAATGTAGTCAACTGTACACGGATGGTTGTATTTCGAACTTTGGCCAGTGGTACAATGCATCACACAATATACAAAGATGACTCACTATGCTTAAACGGTTTTGTGGAAGTACGAATGAGGGCTTCAAGAGAAGTCCAAAAGCATCAAAGTTAACCTATCAGAGGACTGCTTTATTTTTTAAATTTTCGGAAACATTTTTTATATAATTTTTTTTTTTATAAATTTTGATTTTCTATATTTTAGGGCACACAATTCATTGCCCCAAATCGGCTTCAATTATTTTTATTTCTGTCATTTATTAGCATTTCTCTCGACAGCCAGCGGCCAACAATCAGTTTGCATTCGCAACGATCAAAGCCCGCTTCGGTCTGTCCAATGCGCATGTGTGACATCGCATATAAATGATGAACAACGCCGCCATGATTAACGCCCACTGGTCGCCAGCTGTGTTGTGTTGTTCGTTGCCCAACGTTCGGACACATTCCGGCACGGCTTATGTTGCGCCGACAATTCATTGACATTCCAGCCAGTTGCCGGGGCGCGCTTGGCGCCCCACATTTTCAATCAAATTAATATCCCACACACACTTCCCAGTCGATTCGTGCAACAGCAACATTTTCGTACAATAAAAAATATGCACTGAAATCCAACAACAGAACGCACAACTGTGTCGCATGTCGCATGGGATTTTTTCATCACACATTCCAATCGCCTTTAGCTGCGCTCTATTTTAATGCGCACCACATATTTGTTGTTGTTGTTGTTTATATATGAAACGTCTTAACATTAATCATGGCATAATAATGGCCAAAATAATCTGTACAATTAGTGAATTCAGTGCGCTAACTGTGTCGATTGGCAGGTTTGCCACCGCAGTCGCCGTCGTTATGGCGTTGTGCCATTAATCAAAATTTAATGTTATTGCTTAATTAGAAATGGCGAAAAAACGAAATGAGAACAACGCAAGCAAAATTATGGGACCAAAATGTCCCAAAGCGCAGTTTAAAGTCGAACGAGCCACTCTGAAGTTTGCCTGCGCGTGCGCGACCGAAGCCTTCGGTGTTGGCTTTGCTGCTGCTGTGTGCTTCGATTGCTTTGTGCTCGTTCAAGCTGAATTTCGTATTTATTTAGCTTAATTTTCGTGTGGCTATTTGTTGCGCCCGTTTGTTGCTCATTAAACGTTTGTGATATCATTTTTCGGCGTACCGGAGCCAATTGTCACACTGTTCGTTTCGTTTTGTGAGCTTCAAAGTGTGCCGCCGAAACGAGTTTCGTTCTCGAGTGGTGCGTTCGAGTTTGTTCTAAATGGTTCAGTGTCTCTTAGCCATGATTCAGGTTTTGGTTCTATTCTAATTGGAAATCTTGTGTGTGTGTGTGCTTCTTTTTTGTTAAATGACTTTTTCATAATTTGTTGTTGTTTTCAATTTTTTTTGTAATGATATTTTTTCTGTTTTTTCTTAATTCTTTTTTGATGGGATTTTTCTTATTTCACCTTTATGGGTACATTAGCAAATTGATTTAAATTGTTTGAAATTTTATGGCTTTTGGTTGGCATCTAATTAAATTTGTAACAACGACAACTGGCGAGGCGAATGCTGGCCAACGACTTAAGTTAGTTTAAGTTTTAACGCTTTTGAGTTTAGAGATGGCAAACAAGTATGTGTAGAGTTACTTAGGAATATACAGGAGAGATATCTAGAAGAGATATCTAGGAGAGGAAAGACTATATTTTTCATGTATTTGAACTGCTGACCGCATAGATAGAAATATTTTCTAGGCATTACTACATTTTATATATAAAAAAAATTTATATATACTATACATATATTTAATTTTTTTTATTTATATATTTATTTATTATAAAAAAAATTTACTCACTATATTTATAAAAAATTATTATATAAAAAAATTTATATATATAGTACATACATATATTTAATTTTTTTATTTATATATTTGTTTATTATAAAAAAAATTTACTCACTATATTTATAAAAAAGTATTATTAATTATTATATTAATTATAAAAATTTATTATATTTATAAAAAAAAATTTTATATATAAAAAAATAGTGGAAAATGGTTTTGTTTTTAGATTTGAACCCTCTAAGAAAACCTTTAGACATCATAGCTATGCATAAAAGTATAAGTATAGTCATTATATATAAACGTACATCATCAACGCTATTCAAAATCGATATTTAAATCACTCACGCACGCACACAATAAGCAACAAATTATTCGCACACACACACACAACTTCAACTCCACCTTCAGCTGAACTTAAAGCCAAATAACTTAACATTTGCCGGCACGTTTTGCAGATAAAAGACCAATTAACTTGTTCGCATCCTAACTGCCCGCCAGTGTGCGGTTATTTGCCTCTCAGTCGGTCGGTCGTTTCGTCTGTCTGTCTATTTGCCTGTTGGACTGCCTCTACTTGCAACAATGTTTGCATTTGGTGAGTGGCTCAGGCCCAACGGTGCGTCTTACATGCACACAACACACTGAACAGGCTGCTTTGCTGTTGCTGTTGTTGTTGTTGTTGATTTTGCATCCTGCACTTAGCAATGCAATGAGTGCAAACATTCGTTATGCAAATAAACTTGTTGCTACTGCAATGCTAATGTAGTTGTAGCCTAAGTAATAGTTGTTGTTTTTGTTAGTGTCAACTTTGCAATTTGTGCTGCTTTACTTTATTTCGATTTTTCTTCCTTGCATTTTTCTATGCACTCTGCATTAACGACATTGGTTCTAGTCACTTTAGTGCGACATTTAAAACGCCCTCAGCGGCCATGAAATGCATCGGAAAATCTATTTGAATTTATTTATGGGTTCGTCAATTTGTCCTTCCATTTATACCTCAGTACAACCTTCGTTCCATCAGTGCTTCAGTCTTCTTTTATCCGTCCATTCTCTCATTTGTGTCCTTCTGTTCATCGTTCCATTCGTTGTTCAGTGGAGAAACGTTCGGTCATTTTACTATCTGTCCTTTCATTCAAAAATTCTTCTGTTCTTCCGTTCAATTCGTCCTTTTGTTCGGCCTTCTGTCAGTTCATCCGTCTTCCGTTTGTCTGTTCTTCCGTTTGACCCTGCGTTCTTCGGTCCTTTTGTCTACCCTAACAGCCGTTCGTCCTTTCGATTGTCATTCTATTCTTTTCACCTTCTTTCTTTTTGTCTTCCAAAGAACCTTCAGTTTATTTTTTCCTTCATCCTTTTGTTCGATTTTCTATACTTCTGTCCATTTTTCCCCCTGTTCGTACGTCCTTTGGTCTGTCCCTATGTGCGTCCTTTCGTTCATTCTTTCGTTTATCTTTTCGTCCATACTTTCTTTTGTTATTTTATTCGTTTATCCGACTTCCTTTTGTCTTCCAAAGAACCTTCAGTTTATTCTTTCGTTCACCCTTTTGTTCGACTTTCTATACTTCTCTGAATCCTTCTTCCTGTTCGTACGTCCTTTGGTCTGTCCCCATGTCCGCCTTTTCGTCCATACTTTCTTTCGTTATTTTATTCGTCTTCTCCTTCTTCCTCCTTCTTAACGCCCAAACATCGTTTAGTTCGTGGTTCCGTCTTTCATTCTTTCTTTTGTCTTTTCGTCCATCCTTTTTTGTTAGTTATTTTAATCGTTTATCCGTCTTTCGTCTGGTATTTTCTCCTTCTTCCGTCCATTCTTCTCGGTTTTTTTAATCAATCTTAACGCCCGTCCATCGTTTCGTTCGTCATTCCGTCCTTTCGTTCATTCTTTCGTTTATCTTTCCGTCCATACTTTTTTCGTTATTTTATTCGTCTTCCGTCCGTCTTCTCCTTCTTCCTCTTTCTCCTTCTTAACGCCCAAACACCGTTTCATTCTTTCTTTTGTCTTTTCGTCCATCCTTTTTTTAGTTATTTTATTCGTTTATCCGTCTTTCGTCTGGTATTTTCTCCTTCTTCCGTCCATTCTTCTCGGTTTTTTTAATCAATCTTAACGCCCGTCCATCGTTTCGTTCGTCATTCCGTCCTTTCGTTCATTCTTTCATTTATCTTTTCGTCCATACTTTCTTTCGTTATTTTATTTAGTTCTCCGTCTTTCGTCTGGTATTTTCTCGTCCATTCTTCTCGTTTCGTTCAACGTCTATCTGTTCTTGCGTAGATTGCTCTGTTTACTCTCCCATTCGTTCTTTTGGCCGATTTCTATCCTTTTGTTCATTCTTCTTCCTGTTTGTACGACCTTTTATTCTTACTTTAGTCCTTTCGTCCGTTTTTTTCGCATATCCTTTCGTTCGTTCTTTCATCCATCCATCTTCTGTCCGCGTTTTCGTCTGTCTTTACGTCCATTTTTACGCCCATCCTATTGTTCGTCCTTTCGTCTTCCAATGCTATTTCGTTCGTCTATTCTTCCGCCTGACTCTCCATCCTTTTGTTCTTTCATTTATTATACTGCCCGTTTTTCCTTTCGTTTGTCGTTCCGTCTTTCTGAACATCTGTTTTTTCTTCCATAGATAGTCCAATCTGTCAACGTTGTTGTTGTCAATTTATCATTGACCGTTTCATCCGTTTTCTATTGTTTTTCTATTCTTTTCTGTGCATTTTCTATTCTTCTAAACGTCCATTTTTCCGTTCTTTCGTCCACTCTTTAGTCCATTCTTCAATCTGTTCAACCGTCCTCCGTACGTCCCTTCCTTCGTCCGTCTGTCTACAGTCTGTTCTGTTCTGTCTGTTCTATTATCAGCCCCTTCATCTGCCCTTCCGTCTATTCCTTGGTATATCCTTCAACTGTTTCTCTATTTATCGCTACATTTATTTGCTTTTCCCTTCTTCTTTCTATGAATGGGCGGACCATTCGATGGTTGGCGGCATCCTTTCGTTGGTCGATCCATTCTTCTGTCTGTCAGCTTTTCTGATTGACTTTTCTCTCTCAGATCCCTTTGTTTGTTCTTCGGTCAGTCCTGTCATTTGTCCATTCTTTTTGATTTGCACGTTTGTCTTTCAATCCACATGTCCGTTTGTATATCCTTCAACTATTCCTCTGTCTATCAGTATATCTATTCGTTTTTCGGTTCGTTGGTCTTTCCGTACTTCTGTCTGTTCTTCCTTAGATCCTTCTGTTTGTTCTTCGATCCATTCTTTTATCCGTTCATTCTTTCTTTTCGCACATTCGTCTTTCAATATGCCTACAATTTTTCCATTTTGCCGATGGTGCTTCTTTTCATTATGATGCATTGATCTGTCCTTCCATTTATACTTCCGTTCATAGCTTCATTCGTCCCTATTTTCACGCATCAATCCATATGTCAGTTCCATTCAGTTTTCAGCTCATTCTTCCATTCATCTTCCAATTATTCCCTCCTTTCGATCGTTCGTCTTTCCTTCTTTTCAATTACTACTTCATTCTTTAATTTATTTGTACTTCTGTTTGCCTTTCATCTGTCTGTGTTCTATTTTTATGGTGTAGAGTATAAATAAGTCGGTTAAGACCGATTAAAGCACTGCTAATTGAACTTTAACTTTCACGAATGATGGCGAAAAAACTACAATGGGTGGGGATCCAACAATGAGTGAGAAGTGGGTTAGGACTTGGAGGAAAAAAGAAAAATGTTTACAGTTCAAACTTGCTGTAAGTTGTGATGATTGTGTGTGATTTCATAATATAGAAACAAATTTAGAATTACGACATTTTATACAAAACAAACCAGTTTCAATCCGACGCTGTCAATAAATCATTACAGTTGCTTTTAGTTCAAAACAAACAAAAAAATGGACCATTGAACTTTGAACTTCTTTCTTATTGCTGACTAATTGATTGTAGCATTCTAAATGCACAAATTTTTACCTTCAAGTCTCAATTCCATGCACCAAGCAGCAGGACGCGCATGCAGCACGCTTGACTGACAACGCATTCATCACAAATTTGCTGCTTTGCGTGTTGCCAGCGAACGGCCATCAGTCAAACAGTCAAAGCGGTGACATCGTGGCGCGGCAACCAGCTGACGTGCAGCACTGCAACAACTGGCGCAGGACAACAGCCGGTTGGCCAACGGCGGACGTTGCTGTCTTTTCGACATTACGCCGATGATGAACTGTTCTGTGCGTCTGACTGAAGCTGCTGGCGTTTAAGTTAACTGCGCGACGTATGCAAATTAGCGCTGAGCTTTGATTTAGCAACTGACTGCACTGTGGACTGTCTGTCTGTTCGGTCGCACAGTTCGTTCGCAGATGTTGCGGCTTGGCGTTTCGAACTACTTAAAAGTGCATTAACCAACAACAAAAACAACAAAACAAAACAATCCAAAAGCAACCAAAACGTGTTAAAGGCAAATGTTGCTGGCTTAACGCATTAAGCGAATTTGCATTGAATGCGCACAGCCGGTGCAAATGACTTAATCGTTGCGTGCAAACTGAGTTTTACAAAAACAAGCAATAAGTGGACAAGAATGTTGGAACGGAAGAAGAAGCAAATGTGCGATTGTGGTGTTTACACCAAAGTAAATTAAAGTATTGGGGGAGTTCTGGTTTTAGCTGAGTCTAGTTTAGTCTAATCTAATCTAGTCTTAGTCTAGTCTAGTCTTAGTCCAGTCAAGTCTAGTTTAGTCTTAGTCTTAGTTTTAGTCTTAGTCTAGTCTTAGTCTTAGTCTTAGTCTTAGTCTAGTCTTAGTCTTAGTCTTAGTCTTAGTCTAGTCTTAGTCTTAGTCTAAGTCTTAGGCTTAGGCTTAGTCTTAGTCCAGTCTGGTTTAGTCTAGTCTAGTCTTAGTCTTAGTCCAGTCTGGTTTAGTCTAAGTCTTAGGCTTAGTCTTAGTCTAGTCTAGTCTTAGTCTTAGTCTTAGTCTTAGTCATAGTCATAGTCTTAGTCTTAGTCTAGTCTTAGTCTAGTCTTAGTCTTAGTCTAAGTCTTAGGCTTAGGCTTAGTCTTAGTCCAGTCTGGTTTAGTCTAGTCTAGTCTTAGTCCAGTCTGGTTTAGTCTAAGTCTTAGGCTTAGTCTTAGTCTAGTCTAGTCTTAGTCTTAGTCTTAGTCTAGTCTTAGTCTTAGTCTTAGTGTAAGTCTTAGGCTTAGTATTAGTCTTAGTCCAGTCTGGTTTAGTCTAGTCTAGTCTTAGTCTAAGTCTAAGTCTTAGGCTTAGTCTTAGTCTAAGTCTAAGTCTTAGGCTTAGTCTTAGTCACAGTCTTAGTCATAGTCTTAGTCTTAGTCTGGTTTAGTCTAGCCTAGTGTTAGTCTTAGTCTAAGTCTTAGGCTTAGTCATAGTCTTAGGCTTAGTCATAGTCATAGTCTTAGTCTTAGTCTTAGTCTAGTCTTAGTCTAGTCTTAGTCTAGTCTAGTCTAGTCTAGTCTAGTCTAGTCTAGTCTAGTCTAGTCTAGTCTAGTCTAGTCTAGTCTAGTCTAGTCTAGTCTAGTCTAGTCTAGTCTAGTCTAGTCTAGTCTAGTCTAGTCTAGTCTAGTCTAGTCTAGTCTAGTCTAGTCTTAGTCTTAGTGTAAGTCTTAGTCTTAGTCCAGTCTGGTTTAGTCTAGTCAAGTCTTAGTCTTAGTCTAAGTCTTAGTCTTAGTCTAAGTCTTAGGCTTAGTCTTAGTCTAAGTCTTAGGCTTAGTCTTAGTCTAAGTCTTAGGCTTAGTCTTAGTCTAAGTCTTAGGCTTAGTCTTAGTCACAGTCTTAGTCATAGTCTTAGTCTTAGTCTGGTTTAGTCTAGCCTAGTCTTAGTCTTAGTCTAAGTCTTAGGCTTAGTCTTAGTCATAGTCATAGTCTTAGTCTTAGTCTGGTTTAGTCTAGCCTAGTCTTAGTCTAAGTTTTAGTCTTAGTCTTAGTCTAAGTTTTAGTCTTAGTCTTAGTCTAGTCTAGTCTAGTCTAGTCCAGTCTAGTCTAGTCTAGTCTAGTCTAGTCCAGTCTAGTCTAGTCTAGCCTAGTCCAGTCTATTTTTAATCTAGTCTAGTTTTAGTCTTAGTCTCGTCTAGTTTAATCTATATACCTGCCAACTGAACAATCTAGTCTGAAATTTAAATTGTTTGAATTGCCTGAAAATTGTATTAAATATCCTAAATGTTGCCTCAGTTCTATTCACGATATACTTAACCCCGCAACTATACTAATTCATTTTAAATTTTTATATTTTTCCCCAAGTTGTGTATTTAGCATTTGTGCTATTTACACATATGGCCACATAGTTTTCTATATACATACACATGTTTATATGTTACCATCTCCCACTTGCGTTTACTAAATTCATTTCAATTAAACTACATTTTGTGTAAACCATAGCGTTGCAATTGCTAATACACAATCCCCCTTCCCCCCCAAAAAGCACTTTTGGGCGCTCAAGTAGCGTCTCGGTTGCATCCAATGCCAACATCTGCTGCCACATACGAATACATACGTACATACAAACACAAGTACGTTCAGCTGCCCATCAACGCCGCGCAAGTAATTTCTGCAATTTACTAAATTTCCACACGGCGCGCCGGTCGTTTGGGGCCACTCGAGCAGGGCGACGGCCCATGGACGCGTATGCTCGATTACTTGCACCACCCGTTGCCAGCAGCGCTGCATGCCGCAGTCGTTGCTTTTCGGCCGTTGAGTTTCACTCAATTAATTTTATGAACCTTGCACAATTACACCGACTCGTAAATTCCATGCCAATAAAATTAACTTTGGTAATTTATATCAATCGGAAATTTTGAATTGCGCTGCGTGCGTGAGCCCCACTGTGCGGATGCTGCTGTAGCAGCGGTTGCGGTGGCGGCTGCTGTTGGCTCGTCTTCTTTGGCCCGAAGCAAGTCATAAAAGCAGCAGAAGTAAATGCAAACAAGGAGGGCGAGAGGGTGTCGCAGGCAGCAATTGGTAGCAGCGGCATGCAGCGGCGCGCGGAATTCTTGGAGCACGCACACTGCAGGCGCACAGAGATCAACAATAACAACAACATTTGTTGGTGCAGCGCAGGTGAAGTGGCATGGAAAGGCGTTGAATGCGTTGGTACGGCGGCTGCCTGTAAACATTTGCATATGAACTCACACACACACACACACATATATATATGAACGTATACTTGCACACGCTCGAAATGGCACTTGTAAATATGAAAATGTTAAAAAAAGAAAGAAATCGAAATGAAAATAAGTAGAAAGTATGGAAAATAGAAAGGGGAAACAACACTTGGGCAAGAAATTCCGACAGCCACAGGAAGCCAACAGCAGCAACAACAAGGAAAAAGCAACAGTCGAACAAACAAACAAACAAACGAGTGCTAAACGGATGCATAGATGAGCAGCAGACAGACGGATGCGAGCACGGACAGACAGCGCTATGCGACTAGGCTGTGCGGACGTACAAACGGATGGAAGGACAGACAAAGATTGCGCTGGAATAATCAAGGGATTTGCGATAAAACGAGTTGCAAGCAAAGCGCAACCGTTAACACTGTAAAACAAAAAAAAATATTTAATTTATTTATTTGATTTCATTTGATTTCATTTGATTTCATTTTATGTCATTTTATTTTTTATTTTATTTTATTTTATTTTATTATTTTGTTTTATTTTATTTTATTTTATGTTGTTACTTTATTTTATTTTATTTATTTATTTTATTTTTTTATCTTATTTTATCTTATTTTGTTTTAATTTATATTATTTTATTTTATTTTGTTTATTTCATTTCATTTCATTTCTTCATTTAATTTAATTTAATTTAATTTAATTTCATTTCATTTCATTTTATTATTTTATTTTATTTTCTGTTATTTTATTTTTTATTTTTTATTTATATTAAATTAATTAATAATTATAATTACTTAATGAATTATATTAAATTTTATATAATAAAGTATTCTAAAAAAATTTTACCGTCCACATACTAACATAAAATTTTAACAAAATATCATTAAAAGTTTTGTCTTTCAAATTTTTCTATTTTATTTACATTATGTAATAATTTTCATTACTTATCTACAGTTCGGCGATAAATTTTGTAGCACAGTGTAATGTGTAGTCGTGTGCTGCAGTGCGTCTGTGGGTTGCGGGTGTCAGTCGAAGACATGTGTGGAAAAATTTCGCCATAATTACGCACAAGTAGGAAAGTAGGCGCTGAAGCAGACCAAGAGTGGGGGGTGGGGTGCGGTACAGCAAAGTGCTGCCATTGACGTACATTTTGTGCCCCTTTCCGGTAGGTTTTCTCTAATTCGACTGCAGCTGCTCGTATTTAGCTCTTGCCACATCCTTTTGCCACGTTATGTGAGATGTTTTTTTGTATGCAAATGTTGTTGTTGTTGTTGCTATAGTCGTTGGTAAATGTTGGTGTTGTTTATGTTGTTGCTTTTTTGTTGGTGAAGTCAATGTTGTTGCTTTTTTGTTGGTGAAGTTAATGTTGTTGCTTTTTTGGTGGTGAAGTTATTGTTGTTGTTGTTTTTCAGGGGTGAAGTTATTGTTGTTTTTGTTTATGTGCATATTTAATGTTTGCATGCGTTTTGTTGTGTTCTTTTAGGCGTAATTGTAATTACTCAACTGTAATCAACGTTGGAAAGAGCGGCAATGAGGCGAATGAAAGAAGAAGCATGCCAAGAGAAATATGAAGGAATGACATTGCAAAAAAACTACAAATGCAAAAGGAGGATTATCAAAAAAAGAAGAGAGGAAGGCAGATAGAGAGCGCAGAAAGTTTATGAAGTGCTGTAATTTATGTATAAAATATTCTCCTAAATGTATGCTACAAATAAATGAAGTTAAAAAGACGGTAAATGCCATTACGTATAAGTCGTAGTTGAAATAAAAAGCGTAGGAAAACTAAAGTTTTTGAGGTCAAGAAGGACTTTCTGGGTAGAAGAATTGGAGCGAGGAATTCTATAAAATACTTATTCGCCTAAATCTATACTTCAAAAAAGTAAAGTTAAAGAGACGGTAAATGCCATTAGGGCTTGAACTTGGAATAAAAAAGGGAGAAAAGTAAATTTTATGAGGTCAACACAGACTTTGTGGATGTATTACAAAGAAAAAGAAAAGAATCGATACAATTTCCTAAGTCCTAAAGATATGTATGACCTTTCTGGATCTAATAGATATCTTGTGGTGAAGAAAATGAAGTTAGGGATTAATGAAGAATGAAGTATGGATGAACCGAGAAACTAACCTAAAGAAAGGTAGTTACTCAAGCACTCTGGCTTAGCAACTAAGGAGGAAGTAGTTTCTACATTTAAGCGCCTCGACTTCTATAAAGCTTCCTGACTTAAGCTACCCTTTCATATGACCACAGATGTAATGAAATTATGTGACACTTTTGCAACTAATCAAGGGATCTTTCTGGATATTTTCAAGACAATGAGCCCAGGTTTCAGTTAGAATACCAAGAAGGAAAATAAAATTGATGGAAACACCACAATACAGGACATTCCATATGACTTGTTGTTGATTAATTTTCATAACTAACAAATACATGTTAAGGAATTTTCTGAATCATTTACAAAACTCCTTTCTTTAAACTTTCTTCTCGTACAAAAAAAAAACAACCAAAAAAAAAAGTTTATTCTTTTCACTTATCGCAGCCCACAAGTCTCCAGTGGGTAATGCAATGCCAACGCCAAAGCCAACAATGGCACACAACATATCTCATAACAACTTAATGACAACAACAACAAAGATACCAACAACAGCAAAAACCATAACAATGTACATTTGTTTATACTTGACGCACGTTTGGGGTGATTTTCTGTAAACAAACATTCTCAACATTTCACCACTTTTATAATTTCTTTCTTCTTTCTTTCTGCATCTTTTTCTATGTTTCTTTTTATTTTTCTACATTTTATCTTCTACATTGCTGTCCTTAAAATTTTTGCTCGTTTCTCAACAATCGACAATTCCGTACACTTTCATTGCGCCCCCAACGAATTGCAACAACAACAATAACATTACAAGTGCAGTAACGGCATTTCGTAAAACGGCCACAAAACACGCCCCGCCGCATCCTGGTGCGCTTTGGTACTTTTTCAAGCGTACCTTTCCGCTCTGCCAGCAACCAACACAACGACACACAGTTGCATGTGTGTGTGTGTCTGTGCACACATTGCTGACATTTTATATGGCAGTTGTTTTTGCTATTGTTATTGTTGCTATGTTATTTGTTGTTGTTATTATTGTTGAACGCGTTGCATATGTCGATGGTTTGCTGCATTGAAGCGTGTCCGTTGTTCTGCTCCAACTGCACACTGACATTCCGTGCAATCAGGCGCTGATTGCCGATTGCCT